>JACAXG010000236.1:289156-303003 GCA_018881555.1 Amblyornis subalaris
GACTTTGTCCCCAGCACGGACAAGGGCAGCAGAGAGCCTGTCTGAGCCTGTGTCTCCTGGGAACAAGCTAATTTTCCTCCCATTTTCCTGAGATAAGGGGCAGCGTTGATTGTAATTAGGTGATGGTTCTCAGCACTAATCCTGAGAGAGGGTGTCGCTGTCCAGGGAAAAACCCCACGGAGCCTGGAAAAAAGGGGAGCAGCCACTCTCTGGCAGGCGCTGGGCCGGGAGATGCTGCTAATGAGGCAACACGGGCTGGGGGCACTGGCAGGACATGGCTTTTGTGGACCCTGTCAGGTTCTAATTGTACAAGTTAATTACTGAGTTGTAGCCCTGTGTGAGGTTAAAGCAGACAACAGATGATGAAGAGTCCTGGGGGCTTGTGCTGGGTCACAGCAGTGCAGATGTGTCTGCAAATGCACAAGAACTCCTTGATGGAAATTACACAACACTGAACAGGCAATGAAATTTGAGTCACAAATGTAGGCAGGAGGGGCATGGGAATGGGCTTATCCATGGGAATAGTCCTGTTAATGCTGGGAAAGTGCCCAGGTCAACTTAGGGAAACAATTTAAAGGGTAAAACAGTTGAGTGTTCAGTGTTTCCAGTCTAGGTGTGTATTTCCAGCACAGCTCACAGTAATGCTGTGCTCAGCTGAGCTCTGGGGCTCAGCAGTTGGTTGGACACTCCCAAACGTTTTAGCACCCAGAGGGCAGCAGGCACAGGGCACCCCCCTCAGGGACTGGCCCTCGCCACATCCCCATCCAGGGGCTGCTCTCAGAGATGAGGGTGGTTATGGCTTCCAGCTTTAAAGAGCTGAGAAGGGCTCTCAAATGCTGTGGCCAAGCTCCCGAGGTGGAAAAAGTGGCACCAAGAGCTTCACCCTGGACCAGAAGGCAGAATTCACCCCCTTCTGCCACCCTGGCATTCGGCCGCGAGGTAAAACCTGAGTTTGGTCTYGTCTGAGTCTCTGGGAGCTGAGACACCCAAGTCCTGCCTGGTGGGACACGCCAGYCCCAACCCCCTCCCCTCCCAGCACAAGAGAGGCACTGAATGTGATTTCAGGCCCGTTTGTGTGAAGTTTTAGAATATGAGATTTTATTTTTTTATATGATCCTGGTACACAG
Source organism: Amblyornis subalaris (assembly GCA_018881555.1). Classification (NCBI taxonomy): domain Eukaryota; kingdom Metazoa; phylum Chordata; class Aves; order Passeriformes; family Ptilonorhynchidae; genus Amblyornis; species Amblyornis subalaris. The sequence goes on from JACAXG010000236.1 coordinate 290,284, forward strand.
AAGGCACTGACAATGAACATGGCCATGGCCAGGCATTGGGAAGAGCCAGTTCTGTCAGTACAGACGTGCACTGCAGTTCAGATGAACCTYGTCAGGCTGGGAACTCTTGGTGACATCCCCCAGAAGCACCTTGAAATAACACAGCACCCAGACAGACAATCCCAGGGCAGGGAGAAGAACAGGAGGGAAGCTGAGCTTGGGAGAGGAAAACCAGTCTGCAGCCCAGCTCCAGTAAAAATACCAAGGCCCTTGTGACCCACAGCAGGCTGTCATAGAATCATAAAATCCCAGAACGGTTTGGGTTGGAAAGGACCTTAAAGCTCACCCAGTCCCACCCCCTGCCATGGGCAGGGACACCTTCCACTAGCCCAGGSTGCTCCAAGCCCCATCCAACCTGGCCTTGGACACTGCCAGGGATCCAGGGGCAGCCACAGCTTCTCTGGGCACCCTGTGCCAGGGCCTCATCGCCCTCACAGGGAACAATTCCCTCAAGTATCTGATCCAAACCTCTCTTGTCAGGACCCTGATGGTTCCCTGCTCACCCCTCTGACTTTTCCGGGAGCATCCCTGCTGCTCTGTGCCGCATCCTCCCTGCAGCCGCTGTGCTCAGAGCCTGTCCCGTGTCCCGAGGGGTGAATCGGACACTCCGGGGGGACTCTGCTGCCTCTGGCCGTGCTGGGAGGTGTCTGAGCCCTTTGGAGCCGCCAGAGCCTCGCCCTGGGCTGCTGCTCCCGCCGGCCCGGCTGCCAGCACGGCCCGGGCTGACTTCGGGGGATGGGTGCCCGCTTCCAACAGCTCCTGGCAGACACCGGCTCTGCTCCCGAGCGGCAGATGACACAAAGCAAGGCCGGGCAGGGCCTGGCTGATCCCTGCTTCCAGGGGGGCTCTGCCCAGCACACACAGTGTCCTGCCGGGCGGGACCCGGAGCAGTGCGCAGGCACCAGCCTGTCCCCAGAGCATCACTGCAGGCTGCTCTGCTCTTCCTCCACTACCTCTGTTAATTGGCTTCTCCCAGCCCTCTCCAGCCCCTTTCTTCCCAGTGATCGTCAGGGAATGGAAGGGCGAAGCTGACTGAAGCTGACAAGATTCTTCTTGGRAAAAAAAAAAAGAGAAGCTTGCATTGGCTCCATCAAAGCCTTTTATTAAAGCCACATGGGGAAAGAGCTGCCCTGTCAGACAGCTCTCGGTATTGAGAAAACATGAAAGGAACCAACAGCTATAATCAGCTCAAGAAATTTATTGCATTTTTGACCCTGATATGGGCGCACACTGCTCGAGATTTCTTTGAAGGTGTTGCAGGTTTATTGATTGTGAAAAATGTCAATGTGTCACATGCCCAATTAACTTGGCACTTCTTGCAATCAATACCCTAATTGCCTCTCTTTAGAGAGGCCATTAATTTAATTAACCCCCTCCCTCCCCCGACTTGTTTTCCCAGTTAAAATATTTTAATAAACAGACGATCCAAGGCCTGTGTTCCTTTTGTGATGGGAGAGATGAAGGAGAGCAGAGATTTCTTAGAGATTCAACGTCCATTTCCAAGGGCCTCTGGAGCTGTGTATCAGCTTAGTGGGAACAGGAGAGCAGCAGAGGCTGAAGGTGCCTTTTTCCCTGGCCTGCCTTATCCCGGCCTCTCCTCGGGTGTCGGAGACAAATCCTCTTTGGCAGAACAAGACGTGAGTGGGAGACATGACCTGCCCAGGGCTGTGGACGGAGCTGAGCCCAACAACCCGTGCAGSTCCTGCTGGGAGTGAGGTTTCTGTCGCTCTGTGGTCTGTTCTCCAGCCGGGGCACTGCGGTTTCGCGGAGCCGTTGGYGGGCTGGGGTTGCCAGGAGTCAATCCGGGCGCTCCTGCCGGGGGTTTGTTTGCATTAGCACTGAGCAAATGGCTGTGGCGTGATCAGGCTGGGTTTAAAAACTGCGAACTGCGAGATCTGGGACGGAAATGCTGGAGCTGCATCGGCCTTCAGCGCAGTCATTCCTAATTGGGTCCCACAGGTACCTCCCCAGGCCGCCGAGCTGCTCGGCATCTTTAGCGGTGATCTGGAAGAAAACAGAAAATCATTACTGATAAAGTTTGCAGATGACACTGAGAGACTTCTGGAGCAGTAAATAATGGCCAGAGCGCAGTAATCAGGTGGTGGTGTTTATATCACTTAGCAAATTGGAGGTGATAAAACAGCCCCTGGTTTAACGCAGCCGAGTGCCAGGCCATAAACGTGGGGAACAGGAATGCTCGCAGYGTGGGGAGAGGAGGTGGCGGGAGCCATGGCTCCGGAATGATCACGAGTTTGTCGGGGAAATCCATCAGGATTATGGGCTTCTCGTTTGCTGCCATGATTAAGGGTGGAGGTGCAATATGCAGAGGTAGACCGGCTTGAAGTTTAATTTCAAACAATGGTATAAAAAAGAAATAGTGAAAAATAACCTGAAGGTAATTGTTCTCGAGAATTTATTTCCCTCCTTTACTCCTCCCCACATTTATTTTTGACTAGCCAAGGAAATGGCTTTTGGCCTTCCAAAATCTGATAGTATTATTTGGGAGGACGGAGAGACTGGAAATCAAACCTCGTCTGGGAACCATTCCCGTTCCCTTTATGGGCAGCTGTATTTCAATCTGAGATCAAAGATGGTAAGTGGAAGGCAGCAGAGCCGTTTAGGCGGGGGCTGCTGTCCTTGGGGAGCAGAGGCGTGGGCAGAGGCATCCACGTACCCCTTGATCTCAGCCTGTGGAGGGGAAACCCTCAGAAAGGGGATTAAGAGAGAGCAAACAACCCCCTACCCCTCCTGTCAGCCCGGAGCCCTGGAGAGAGGGGCTAGAGGGAAATGGCATCTTGGCTCTGCCCAACACACATTAATTACTTCATCTAGTGAATCCGAGCCCGCAGGAGCTGCTGCAGTTCTGGTGATGCTGGAGGCCCTCACCCAGCAGACCTGGATTCACCTCTTTGCAACCCTTCCTGCTCAAGGCAGGGATGGACTCTGCTGTGTCCTTGTCCCTGCTCCAGGGTAGTGTGACCTCTGCCCAATCCTGCTGGATACAATTCCCTTTCTACAGCACTGCTGGGAGCTTCTCGGGCTCTCTGCTTTGCCTGGGGCTTGCGAGTCTCAGCCCCATCAGGAGACCTCTGCTATCCACGGCCAGGGTGACCTGGGTGAGGCTGGTCCTGGGAATGTGATGCTCTGGCTTTGGCTGTCTCCCTCCTGCCAAAGTGCCCAGGGAACCCAGGGATGCTCTGCAGGGAACCCAGGGATGCTCTGCAGGTGCCAGAACGGATCCTTTTGCTCATTCATGGTCCTGTCCCCACCCTGGGCACAGGGAACTGGTTTCTGCCGTGGGCACTGGGGGACACTCGTGCATGGGAACCCGTAGCCCCTCTGCCCTTCCCCGGGAGGTGCTCATCCCGGGGAGCAGTGGCTCAGTGAGAGCCCCCGTGTGCTGCACACACCCACAGCACCCCCACAGCACCCCCACAGCCCAGCTGGGGYGGGGTTCCTGGCTCCCTGCAGGCCCCAGGGACTCACATGTCCCAGAACAGGCTTTGGGCTGTGCCCTTTGCAGGACCCCAGGGCGCACCGTGGGCTGGAGCAGCGTGGGTTGTGCTGCTGCTGAGCAGGGTGGCCTCTGCAGCCTGGCAGCACTGGCACCACAGAGCCTCCCAGGGCACCCCAGGCCAGCGTGTCTCCGTGCTGTGGGACTCGCTCCAGCCACCCTTGGCCGTGTTTCTCCCAGTGCCTGGCTCTGCACAGGCCGTGCCATGGAGCTGGTGCTTTGCCCAGGGCTGGGGGAAGTGTCTGGATGTCACTTTGGGATGTCACTTTGGGATGTCGCAGCCCTGCTTTGCACTCCTGGCTTGCTCTGGACCATACAAAGGTGATCTGGTCAATAATGTGCTGTGCTATAAACCACTCCCCCCTGGCACTGTGAGCCCGAACAGGGGCTCCTCCCGGCTGGGTGCCTGTCCCTGTGATGGCAGGACAGTCCCATGGCACAGGGGGCACTGCTCAAGCATGAGGTTGTGGGCTCTGACTGCCTCTGTTTATTTGCAGTCCCTTTTTGGTGGGAGACACCAGCAAGGGTAGAGACAGGGGCAAGGCTGARGGGCTGCAGCATCCTGTGGCTCCAGGGCACTTGGGAATTTGCTCCTGGCYGAGGTAGAACTCATGAGCTGGTTCTCACAGGCATTGTGCAAAGAGCAGGAGAGGGTGGTGGAGCATCATCCTGGCAGGGCATGGGATGTGTGGATGAAAACATGGGAAAAGCAGCTGCAGGAGGCTCCTGAAGCACGTGGCTGAGGATGGCTTCATCAGCAGATGGGTGAAAGGCAGGAGCTGAGCAGTTGAGAAGTAATTAATGCATCATCATTCCCAAGGCTTCCCCTAAACTAACAGGCCATGAGCAAATRGCACCTGGAGTAAACCTTTTGTAAGCAGCCTGCTTCCTGTAGGAACTGTCCCAGAGCACTTCCAAAGGCTTCTACCCCATTCTGTCTCTAACAGATGCAATTATTTTGATCGTCCCTTGAGYGGTCTCAGGACAGATTTCTTTGGGCTGGCAAAGGCAAAACTGTAAAGACTTTACTGCCAGTCCCTGCATMTCAGAGCTGCCTCTGATCCTAGGGAACCCACAGCACACCTCCAGGAGCCTGCTGCTGTCTGGGCTCCTGCTCTCATGTGTGCCCCGAGCCCAAAGGCAGCTCCTGGGGCCTGGCGTGGCTCCTGCCTGGGAGGGAGGGCTGCTCTCAGCTCTGTGCACTCCCCAGACCTCACCCACGGTGTGCAGGGCCCGGCGGTGGAACCAAGCAGGAGGAATCCTGGAAGGAGACCCTCAGTGTGCTCCCAGCCAAACTCTGTGACCCTCTCTGCCCCTCCTCAGCAGCGGTGACAGTGCGAACCCCAAACCCAGGCAAGCTCCAGCTGAGCCTGTAACGCAAGTCAGGTCAGTCCAGTGCCCTCAGACACCCTGCACGGTGCTGGCGAGGGCAGAGGGAGCAGGAAGCCCTGGGGAACAGTGAAGGGATGGCACAGCCGGAGGGGAAGCGGCCGGGGGAGCCTCTCTGCACCCACTCAGGAGGAAAAGGCTTGGCCATGGGGCAGGAACCTGATGTGGTTTCTTGATGTTGAGGAGAGCTTCGTGAGCACCCAGAGCACRCAGAGAAGCTGGGCAGGGTGGTGGTGAAGGCTGACGTGACCTTTCTGATGCAGAGAGAGTCAATGAGCTGCRCAAATCTCTGCCTCCCTGCAGGCTTTGGGAGGGCACGTCAGCAGGAGCCGTGGGAAATCCGTACCTTTTCCTCCCTGACGAGGAGCTTTGCTTCCCAGGCCTTTCCTTCCTGCCTTTCCTCAAGAGCTGGGTTTTCTCAGAAGACACCAGCTCTGATTTCTAAGGATTACCGCTCCCGGAGCCTTCTGCAGAGCCAGCAGGCATCACATGTTCCGTGCAGGCTGCTCCCAGCAGTGACTCATCGTCCCTGCCCACCTGGGGCTGCTGGAAAATCTCACAGCAAGGTCTGGGAGCCTTTYGGGAGCCAAAGTTAGCTCTGTGCGTGTGTGTGCGTGCGGAGCAGCAACTCCCCTGGCCATATGGTGCCAGAGCTGCTCGATGGACAGACCCACCACGCTTTCCTCTGCTTCCCGAGGCCAGGGAAAGAGGATTTCAGAGCCAACYGAGGCTGCCAGTCAACCTGAGGGGCCCCGTGGCTTCCTCCTAAAAAACCCCCCGGTGTTTGCTTTGTGGGCGCCACGTTGTGTTTGTGTTCTGCTGGGGGAAGGGGTTCGGCTGTTCATTGTGGGGTGTTGGTGTGGCAGGGAGGGCTCTGTGCTGTCACAGAGGGGGAGCGGGGCTGGCAGAGCACAGACCCTTGGAGCATCCCGCCAAAAGTGCCAGGTTAAAGAAAGGGAATGTGCTCCTGGCAGGGCAGTCTGGGCCTCCAGGAGGGAGGATGAGTCTGAGTCTGCAGCAGGGCTGTGCTCTCTCCCCATCCCTTGTCTTGGTGTGGAGATGTGCCTGTCACTGCCCATCCTCTGCCTCAGCCCGCTCCTGCTCAGACACAGTGGGATATCCCCAGCTCTCCCGCTCAGACCCATCGGGATACTCCCCACCTCTCCTGCTCAGACACATCAGGATATCCCTCACCTCACAGGGGTTGAGCGTGGCTGTGGGAAGGGGGTACAGGGTATGAAGAGAGCTCATTAACATTTTGAACAGGCCCTGAGCGCCCATGGAGAGGAGCAGGATGTGGGAAACACSCCAGACTGACGTGCCCCTGTGGAGAAGGACACATTTGCCATGCTGGACGAGCTCTCRGTCCTGTTTCCAGCAGCCAGCTCCTTACCCTCGAGCAGGCCCTTGCTTCAAGCCAGCGTCTCTTGTGCAGAAGGCTCTCATTTAGAGCGGGCAGTGCTGGTGAATCCCCCCAGTCCGCAGTAAATCTGCTCCCAGTCCCGGTGCTGGGCGCTCCGTGCCCTGTGGCTGGGCTCAGAGTGGCACTGCTGTGTGTCTCCTCAGATCGGCGCTGGCGTGGAGCGCTCGGGGCTGTCGGATTCCTGCTCCCCGAGCAGCAGCTGCGGACAATGATCCAGTCACTCTTGACCTTCTCCTGATAAATGAAGCAGAGTGAGAGTCTGCTACCCGTTTTCCTGATTCCCTCCTGCACCTTCTCCGGTTTATTGGTGTGATCCTGGCGTGGGACTCGCTATTCCAGCAGTGATAGACTCAGAGGCACAGACTCTTTCCTTGTATGYGAGAATTTGGAGCACTTTTTTGTCTCTGACTGGAAATACTGAAATCACTCTGAACTCGGTGCTTGCCCCAGCTTCTTCCTAACGTGTGGCTCCCAAAGATGGCACCCCCCAACCCCTCCATCCCCAATATTCTCAGTGGGAATTATTAATTCCGAGGTGGGTGCTTGCACATTTGGCCATTTTCATGGGCTCATTACCAAACYTTTGGGGTTGCTGTGTGTACCCAGCCCTCCTGCTCAGTGTGCTGGCTGTATCTGGGCAAGGATGGTGTTCAGGGCCAGCTTGGATGGGGCTTGGAGCAATCTGGGCTAGTGGAAAGTGTCCCTGCCCACGGCAGGGGGTGGAATGGGTTGTTTAAGATCCTTTCCAACCCAAACCATCCTGTGATTCTGTGATTCTATGACACTCTCTTTTTCAGATTATTGCTAAAAKGTTAAGTTTTGTGGCCAAGAGTCAGTCTCATTTTCAGCCCACAGGAAACGTCCTTTCTATGCAATGCCTTTTGTGCACATTTACATTTTGAGACCCCACTCAGGAGTCAGGGTGGGGAACAGTGCGTCCTTCATCCATTCATTTCAGGAATGTGGAGCAATCCTGGCTCCAAGGCACGTCCTGATAACGCTGTGGGACATGAAGGAATAACCCGAGCYCATCCTGCTCTGACATTCATCTGCTCTGTGCCTGGACTCTTGTCCCGTGTGTCTGCCGAGGTGGAAATGTCGTTTGGGAGCACGAGGCGATGGGAAGCGTTTGATCCTCAGTCCTCGGTCTGTGTCTGCACATGTGCTTCTGCTTCCAAACAAACAAGCGGGAGAAAAACCTCCTCATGAAATATTCGAATACCCCCTGGGCTGAGAGCGGGGAGGGCTCTCGCCCCCGTTCTCTGCTCCTCTTGGGAACTCTCCATCGGAAGCTCCTCCGTCATCAGGACCCACGAAGGGCACGAGGGCGATCCCTCCCTCTCCGCGTGACGGACGCGCCGGGCGTGTCCTCATTCGGAGGGTGCCATTGGGGAATCTGGGGGATCTGCCTTTGGCTCCGAGCCTGCTAGTCAATATCACAGGGAAAYTAAGGAATTGCAATAGGAAAGATCCAAACCCCTCTGCTGCTTCCAAAAGCAGCCTCTCTTTCGCAAACAGCAGGGAATCCCTGCTCTTCCTCAGCTGTGCCAGGGTGCAGGAGGTGAATGTCACTCTGTCTGGCTCTCCCAGGCCGGGCTGGAGGGCACCCTGGGCACTCTGGCCTAGTGGAAGGTGGCCCTGCCCACCGCAGGGGGTTGGAGCAAGATGATCTTTGAGGTCGCTCCCAACCCAACCCACTCTGGGATTCTGTGGCTCTGTGATTCTCTGGGCCTTGCCCACAGCCCTGATCCCCAGTCCCAGTGCTGGCAAGATGTCACATCCCATGTGCCGTATTTCCAGGAGCCTGGCACTCCTTTTACGCCCACCAGTGCAAACTGCAGAGGTGTGCTGAGGTCAGAACAAGAGCACCTCAACACAACCCCTGCACCAAGGAGCTGCTCAGGGCTCTGTGCTTGGCTGGGGGAGAGTCCTGTCTGACAGCCTGAGCATCCCTGAACCAGGGTAACACAGAGGAGACAGTGCTGGACTGAGCAGTCCACAGAGAGATGCTCCAGGACATGGACACACTTCAGGGCACAGCCAGCTCCTCTCCCCTGGGAAGAACCCATTTCCTGCAAAAAGCAGGGCACTCAGCTGAGCCTGCAATCCTTCCCCTTAAATGTRTTCCTTGTGAGCATCTTCCTACAGGTGATCTGCATGGAGGTGCTTGGGATTCCCAAGATGTTTGTAGGGTACAATAACAGGTCTGGATGCCAGTGATGAGATCACAAGGATCCACCTCCTTTCCCTGGGATTGCCTTGATTTTTGATTGTTGAACTTGATGATCTTTGAGGTCTTTTCCAACCTTAATGATTCTGTGATCTGATCTGATCTGATCTGATCTGATCTGATCTGATCTGGTCTGAGGACATGTTCTGGTTGTCACCCAGCTGAGATGCTGCAGCCAAGATGCTGCTTCCACACCCCTTCCCGAGGTAGCTGTGAGCTGCCTGGTGCCTGTGGCTCACTGCAGAGCTGTTACAGGGCAATGCCTTGGAGTTTTGCTTCCTTTTGGCCATCCCTGGGTCTGAATTGCATGTGGTTCCCTGCATCTTGTTTTGAACCTGAGGACCTGTTTTCCTCCAGGAAATGCRGGCAGACAGGGTCCCTGATGGCCAGGGTCCAGAGCTCCGATCCTAAAGCTCCCAAAATGTGTCAAGATTTGCCCAAAAAGATCGCAGAGAGCACTGTGGGCATCAGAGTGAATTTTCTTGAGCAGCCTGAACACTGTGAGAACTTCCTAAACAAATATCAGGGGATCAGCTGTTTTCCAGCTGCTGAGTTTGATCACAGAAGCACAGAATCCCAGAACCAGAGAATCCCAGAACCAGAGAATCCCAGAATCCCAGAATCAGCTGAGCTGCTGATGAGAGGAAATCCATCCCTCAGGGCCGGCCACTCCCGCAGGTGGTGGAGGAGGAGATGGTGTTATATGAGCTCAGCCTTCAACTCAGGAAGTTCGTGCGAAGTTTGCAGCTTTCTGTGAGAGGAGGAGGTTTCAGCAGAGTGTCAAGCGAACATGAGCTCATATCAGTGCACTTATTTATATCCCCAAGCCGGCATCTGTTGCGCCCAAGCTCGCTGCAGTGCTCAGCATTAAACATTTCATTAGCCCACAGCCCCTCTGGCAGCGCTCACACCCGCACACAGGCTGTTTAGCAGCCAATCCATCCATTTAATTTCTCATTAAACTTTACATGTAATGAATTTTTTAGTGGTCAAGTGAATAAAGCAGTTAAAATAAAAAATGGCTGGATAGCAAAGGTTTGGCCTTTGGTATTTTCAGCCTCTAATGATGCCGTGGTGAAGCCAAGAAGTGCCTGTGCTTGTTTGCTGGGTGAGCAGGTCCCTTCTGGGGGAGGTTCTTTGGAAATACCATCCTTCCAGCATGAGCTGGAGGCTTTGATCCGAGTAGGGGAAGCCAGGGAATAGTCAGTCCCATCAACAAACATTTTGAGGGAGAAAATGTTTGGAATCTTTAAAGGGCCAGTTTTCCCTTTTTTCAAGAGACTGCAGTTTTTTTAAGAAATTATGCTGAAAATAAATAGGCASCATCCACCTTCAGCAGAGCTGACAGATCTTCAGATGATCAACAGCTGCTGCCTTTAACGAGCTGAAAAGAAACATTTCTGCAAGTCCCAGACAGGAGGGAGYTCGTGTCTGTGACAAGAGCCAGGGGGTGCCCATGGGGCTCCCACGGTGCCACTCTGGGGTGACCCAGCATTCGGGCAGAGGTGTCACCAGTGGATGTGTCACTTGGAGRGGCCTCTGCCATGGCATCCTTTCTTTTGGCAGAAGACTCTCCAGGACCCACTCTGGTGGGCTCTCCAAGGAGGCTGGAGCTGAGCCCGGACGYGGCTCTGCCCTTGGGTCAGGGCAGYGGAGGGGCAGCTCTGGGCACTGCACAGCAGCTCTGTGGGGCTGAACCCCCCGTGCTGCGGGGCCTGAGCCAGCCTTGGTGCTCTGCCCGGACAGTGGCCTCGGATTCCGGGGCCAGGAGGAAACATCTTCATGGAGGTTGTGCGTGTGGGTGGCTCCATGGGATGGGAGTGAATGAGCCCCACTGTGCTCCGTGGGACAATTCAGAACCCCTCTCCCTGAATGCAGCTCTCCAGAGCCTGCAGCTCCTTCTCCAGGTCCCTCCTACCACCCTGTGCTGCTGACTGCTGACCCGACTCATCCCTGGCTGGCACTGCGGGTCTCAGCCTCCATCTGGGCTTGGGAGGGTGTGATAAGATCGAGAGTATCCCAGAGCAGCCAAAAGCAGAGGAGCAGCAGGAGGAAGAAGAGGCCTGGAGTTTTGGCCATGAGAAGGTGGGAGCAGAGGCAGCAGAGCAAAGGTGTGCCAGGAACCTGGGCTAGAGGAGAGAAACACCCTGCAGAGGACCTTGGTGGACTGTTAGAGCCTGGAGGGGCTGCAGAGAAAGATGCAGCAAAAAGAGTGGAAAAGATCTCTGCTTCGGGAGAGGCCAGACACTTTATCCTGGGAGGAGGCAAGCAAACATTGAAGGTGGGGAGGAGAAGCTGCAGCTGGAGAGGATGGGAGGATSGGAGCACATGTGGAGGCAGGAGGTGGGAATCTGCAGGAGGAGTCAGGATGAAGGAGGAGTCGCCCTGAAAAGGAGCACTGGGTGCTTGTGAGAGCAAATGAGGTACAGGGAACACCTCGGAGCTTCTCTCTTTTTGTTGTACTCCCTCAGCTGCTCCTTACATTTGCCTTTGATGAGTCCTTTTTTTATGAATAAGAACAGGGCCTGAAGTTGTACTACCAAGGAAGAGAAAAAAAGGTGTGTTAACAAGTTTCCAGCTTCAGAGGAGAGGCTCACACCTCGTCAGCTGGGACAGAAGGAATTGCTCTGTCCTGAGGATCCGGGTCTGCACATCAGACATTGGATATGTGGGGACTCACCTCTGGGAGACAGATTTATGGTAGAAATCCCTGTGTTGTTGTATTTATTATCATCTCTCCCATGGTTTGCCCTGGGGATCCAGGCTGTGGAGGCACAAGCAGCAGCTCTTGGCTCCCAGCGGGAGCAGTGGGACACCGGGGCGGTGCCTCCGGGACCGGATCCCAGCGCCCGGGTCGTGGCCGCTTCCAGCACTGCCAGCTTGGGAATTCACAGGAGCACAAATCTTCATTCCTGCCAGCCAGGAGTGTAATAAATAAATCAATAGAGATGGGCGAGGAGTGAATTCTCCATGAGCTCTGAGAAGCCACAGAGATGGAGTGGGGGACACCACCCCACCTTCCCGGGCTTGGCCAGCCCAGGGCTGCCTCCCTCAGTGTCCCAGCACGGGGATGCTCACGGRGACCCTCCTGCATCGATCACCGAGCTCATGCCCGGCGTGTGGAAGAGAGAAAACATCAAAAGGACAGTTTGACACATACTTAACATTTTATATATTTTGTATAAAATAGAAAAAAGGAGTATTTTAAAATATTCATCTCCTGGGAAGGCAGCTGGGTGGATAAAAGGCTCCCAACGTGCAGGGAGAGTGGGAGGAGATGGGGCTGATGTCTGTGTTCTTTGGCTGATGAAGGAGACACCAGGACATTCCCGAGAGTGGCCAGGGTGTCCTGCGGGTGCTGAGGGTGGGGGGAGCTGGGGAAGAGCCCCCAGGCACATTTGGAACTGCAGTCAGTGCTGCCTCAAGGGCGGCAGTGCCACCTCCCCGATTAAATCACCAGCCTTGTGTGGGTGAGATTCTTGTCAGGGCGCCAGGGCCTGGAGTCCTGCTGAGAATTGTGCTTCTCAGGTTTGATTTCACAGAGGAACACTTGAAGCCTCTGGCCTCGGAGAGGTTTGGAATGGCTGTCACAGCACAACTCAAAGGTTGGGACACTGGGGGATAAACCACTGGGTTTTGGGTTCTGTTTGTTTGTTTGCTTTATTTTTAGCMTTCTGTTGCTAAGGCAGGCCCAAGACTTGGGGCAGGGGGAAGGATTGAATGCTTGAGTTTTCATGTTGGGTCCAGTGATGCAGATACCCAGAGGCYGGAGGGGCTGCACCACAGCTCCCCTGAAAGGGCACAGCTGAGAGCAGGTGCATGGGATGTAGGATATGGGATAGGGTGTATGGGATATGGGATACAGGATATGGGGTATGGGATATGGGATCATCCCCCACGCACCAGCCTGGATCTGCTTCTCCRTAGGCAGCAACAGCTGGCACACTGCAGAGTAGGACAAATCCTGCTCACAACCCCCAAATTCATCCTCTCATTCCAGCCTTTGACATCCACCTGTAACGCCACAGGTGAGCCAGCCCCTCCTGGGTTCTATCTATATCTATCTATATCTATATCTATATCATCTATATCTATATCTATATCTATATCTATATCTATATCTAT
>JACAXG010000236.1:303244-324770 GCA_018881555.1 Amblyornis subalaris
ATCTATATCTATATCTCTGTCTTCTATATCTATTTCTATATCTCTCATCTGTCTATGTCTGTGAGTCTGCAGAGCTTGCTGTACTCCCTGTTCCAGAGCAGACCCGAGGGTTTTCCCTCCATGTGCTGCTTCCTTCCCTCAGAGGGCCAAGGAGTGCCCTGGGCTGTGAGAGGTCCTGAGTTGTGAAGGTCTGGATTAGYTTTTCTTTTCCCTGTTGTTCCATTTAGTCCCAAATGTGTCCATGGATGGTACAAGCTTCCTGTCCTCTGGGCAGAGTGCTGCAGGGTGGGCAGAGGTTCACATGGGCCCACCCCAGTCCATGGACACATGGGGGGACAGCTCTCCCTCCCTCGCTGACCAGGAACCCCAAACTCCCTTCTGGCTCCATTGACAACCCCTTTTTCCACTCCCCTGTCGTGTGGGAAGTCTCTTGGTGGAGGAGCACGCTGGGAACAAGGACAGAGCCTGGTGCAGGTGCCAGGCACTGGGACAGCTAAACCAGCCCCCTACTTAGTCAGAGGAATAACATCCCATTTTTCACACCATTCCCATTTCCATTCTCTATCTTGTTTTCAGTGAAAAATGTGAAAGCACTAATAGAAAACTTCCCACGGAGGTTTCTTGTTTTGACAAAAGATCAATTTCCCATTGAGCAGATATTTCAAACCGATAYTTCTGTCTGCTGCACGAGGAATCAGTCACTCTGAGGGGAGGGAGGGGCGTGCTGTGGCGAGCAGTGAGTGTCAGAGATGCTCAGGCTGCTGACAGAAAGCACCTGCCCTGCGCTGCCCGTGTGAGCTGGGACGGGTCACCCTCCTCGTGTGCCCAGCCCTCTGCCGCAGAGCTGGAGGAAGGTGAGGGTGGTGGGTACAGCCAAGAGAGGTGCCCTGAACAGGACTGATGTTCTGGGACACCTTGGTTGGACTTGGTGATCTTAGAGTTGTTTTCCAGCCTTAATGATCCTGTGATTCTGTGGCTAAGGAAAAACAGCCCCTCGGCAGAGGTCAGTGAGCAGGGTCAGCTCAGCTGAACAGGGTGAATCCCCTCTCCATGGCACCTGCCTGAGGGGCAATGTGGGGCAGGACCGGGGCTGTGCTATTCCCTCCTGGAGCAGCAGTGGTTGCCTGCTTGGCTTGCTCCTTGCATGTTCTGCTCCTCTGGAGGGAGAGTGGAATGGTTAAACGGACCCCACAGGAGAGAGGAAATCATGCCAGGCTCAGCCTAGTCTGCCCGGGCAGGGACATTTCTGACCTGCAAGGCAGGAGGAAGAGCATAAAGAAACCACAAAAGGGCCCCAGAATTAACAGCCAGACATCCAGAGAGCCAGAAACTGAACTGCCTATGGATGAAACTTCCAGGAATGAAACTTCCAGGACTGTGCACAGTCTGCTGCAGCTCAGAGCTGCTGAATTGGCTGAAAGGGAGCCTGGAAACCTGGACCCACTTGCAAGGGCTCTGTAGGCRGGGGAGAGCTGTTAATGAGCCTTTTCATGTCTGTTCTATCTGATCTAATTCTATTCTGTCACTTTGATTTTTCTTTCTGTGTAAAGTTAATGCAGGTTATAAATAATACCTGTCTCTTGAACTGACTGATCTTCTTCGGGGAGCTCATTTGGGGAAAAAGGCAAGGCAGAGACACCTCAAAGCTGTGTCTAAATTGGGGTCCTGTCACAGCTGCACAGGCTGTGCACACGAGCCGGGGCTGGTGTTCAGGCTGGGAAGAAGAAAGGGTTGGGAAGGGATTTACAAAGGCACGGGAAACCTCTGCAGGATGGCAGGTTAAAGGCCATTTTGCCTACTCTATCTTTTGGAGGAGCCTGGCGTGCAGCTTAGGCTGTGCTTTCGGGCCCTGTGTGGGAGAAGATTTCTAACACTGTAAAGATTTTCCAGTCTATTGGACAAGGGCAGGATATTGCTGGGAAGTCAATAAAATCCAAATGGAGAGGAGCTGTCGGAGAGAGAGACGCTGGTGGCAGGTGGAAAGCTCCAAAAGTCTTTAGAAACCTCCTTCCAGCTAAAGCTGGTGCCCAGGTGAGTGGGTGCCCCTCGAACTGAGCCATTCTGCACCAAACTGAGCAGTGGGAGCTGGAACCCGAGACCAGCACTGGGGCAAGCTCAGCCCTCAGGGCTGTGTGCCTGTGAGGTGCTGCTCCACCTCAGCCATCTCCAGCACTGAACATTGTCTCCTCTCTAAGATCTGGTCTTTCCCTGCCCAGACTCTGCCCGGTTTGGACACTGTGGCAGCCACAGGCTGAGCCAAAGCTGGAGGCTCCGGCCCAGCCCACRGAGCAGGTTTAGCCTGGGGGATCCCAGCCCGTGGTCCCGCTGCCCCCAGAAGCCACGAGTGAGTGACCGAACCTCCCCTTGGGTGCCCACTGGCTCCCCTGCTCTCCGTCTCTCGGGTGCTGACCCCAAGCTCCAGCCGTGGGTGGTCAGGGCAGCTCCAGCTCATGGGAGCTGCTGTCCCTGGGGCAGAGCTGTGGCCAAGCCCAGCAGTGTCTGACCATGGCCTGAGTTCAGGCACGTGGCCGGGAGGTCAGCGAGCTCCCTGCTTCCAAGGACTTTCTGCAGAGGAAAGTTGGAGAGCATCTGTCCACACGTTCACGGAATCACAGAATCATGGAATGGTTTGGGTAGGAAGAGACCTCAAAGCTCATCTTGTTCCACCCCCTGCCATGGGCAGGGACACCTTCCACTATCCCAGGCTGCTCCAAGCCCCGTCCAACCTGGCCTGGGACACTTCCGGGGATCCAGGGGCAGCCACAGCTTCTGTGGGCAACCTGTGCCAGGGCCTCCCCACCCTCACAGCCAAAAATTTTTTCCTGATGTCCATTCTAAATCTACTGTCCTTCAGCTGTTTTCTCCTTTTCTTCTTCCATTAAGGAGCACAGATCTCCTCTGCTCCTCTCATTGGCCGTAAAAATGTTTTGCTGATCAACCAGACACTGCAGAGTCAGGCAGGGAGGGTGCCGGTYGGGGAAGGAGGGTGCCGGTCAGGGAAGTGCTGCTCTGCACATTTGGCTCCATACAAACAGCGCTGATGTTGGAAAGGAGGCACACGGGGAGTGCTCATGGAAGCCCCCTCCCACGGGAGCAGGGACGGAGCTGTCTGAGAGGCTCATGTGGGCGGGGTTAGTGCTAATTGAGAGTGTTAATCAGTTCATGGGGGTGGTTCCCTGTAGCTGCCCCCTCCCCTGGCCAAAGCAGCAGCTGGGATGGACTCGGCTGGACAGGCTGGGGCGGGCAGGGGCCCTGGGGTGATGCCTTGCACAGAGGGTGCAACCTGAAACGCGGGGGTTGTGCAGGGAGAGCAGCACATGGCTGGGCTGTAAACGCTGGCAGAGGGTTGTGTGCCTAAACAGGGCCCTGCTCCCACTGATGGCAGCTCCAGGAGCACCCAGAGAGGGGGCAGATCCTGGGTGGGTGACCCTGGAGAAATCCATCTGAGTGAAAGGACATTTTTCTTTTCAACCTGGAGGACTCGTTTGAGTGCTCGGTTGAGCACACCATGAGGGCCAGGGCTTGGAGTTCGACTTCACAAGACACACATTGTCTGTTGGATGTTTAATAATCTGCTAAATCAGCCCRTGTGTTTCCACAGAATCACAGAGTAGTTAAGGCTGGAGAAGCCCTCTAAGTCCCCAAGTGTCAACCCAGCACCACCGCTGYGTTCAGCACTGCTCCCTGTCCCCAGGTGCCACACCCACACGGCTTTTGAACACTTCCAGGGATGGGGACTCCACCGCTGCCCTGTGACAATACTAGCCAAACATTTCAGGGAAGAATTCCCTAATATCCAATTTCAACCTCCCCTGGTGCAGCCTGAGGCCATTTCCTCTCGCCTGTCACTTGTGACCAGGGAGATGAGACCGACCCTCACCTCACTTTCGRGGTAACCAGCCCTGCATGGGGTTGGCGGCCATTTGGACAGGACAATCCTCAAGGCTTGTTTGAAGTCTCAGCCAGCTGATGGAAAAATAGAGAACTAAAGCTGGGGTTGTTCTCCCCGGAGAGCTAAAAATTCATTGAGAAAAACAGCAGCTACACCCCACAGGTGTCAGCTGAGCTCCTCGGGTCTGAGTCACATCTGAGGCGTGAGGTGGGCACTGCTGGAGTTGAGGAGAGCAGAGCAGAGCCAGGCAGGGGATCACATCGCCCTGAGGCTCCTTGGCAAGGAGCAGCGGAGCCCACGGGCCTTGGGCACATTTAGGGTGAATGGCTGGATGGAGATGATGTGGGGGCAGCTCTGGGTTGGACCCCTAATTCAAACCTGAGGCTGGGGTGTCCCCAGAAGTTCTCCTCTGCCCTCCCAGCACTGCTGCCTTTTCGGAGGAGAGGCATTGAGCCACCGGAACCTCTTGGAAAAACTCCTTCAGTGCCCTCAGTGCTCTGGCTCTGCTCCGAGCAGGTGGAGGAGCTCTGTGGTCTCTGCTTCTTGCCCCGGCACTGGGAATGGTCCCTGTGCTCCCCCTGTGCTGCTCTGCCCCTCGCTGCAGCTCCCTGGAGTCAYTCAGGGTTTATGTGCAGCTCCCCTGGCAGTGCTGCCTCTCATCCCCCTGCTGCCCTGGCATCCTGAGCTCCAAGGACCTGAGGGCTTTGCTGCTTTGCTGAGGTCACAGCAGGCTGGGAAACTTCCATTTGCTGCCCTGCAGTTCCTGCAGCCTCTCCCCTTCCCTGCTCGGCTGCCTTGCCCTCCTGTTGGCTGCTGGGTGGGATGAGGTTTTTTTCTCCAAGCTGTCCTCGCCTTTATTTACGGGGCAATTTTCATTTTATGATTTCCTGCTCATACTTCAGAGGTTTCTCATGCATTTCTCTTTCCTCTCTGGGGTTCCTTCTATTTAGCATCACCCACAGGGCTCTGTCCTTGCAGCCCTGCTYCAGCTCATTTCCACACACTTTCCTGTCTCCCTGCCCGTGTAAATCTTCCTCCCTGTCTGCAGCCTGGACCCCCTGGAGGCTTCCAGCAGGTGCCCTGCTTTACTCCCTCAGCCCTTTTCCCTATTTAAATCCACACACAGCAGCTCTTCCTATTCTTAGCTCTGACCTGTGCTCCTTTATCCATCCCTGCCTCAAGTGGTTTGTGGTTGCTTTTGCTTCCCCTCCCACCGTTATTTTTATTTATTTATACATTTTTAAAATTATTTTTCTATGTGGGTGAAAGAAGAACAGCTGTTCCCGCTGGATCCCAATCTAACAATGAAGGGATCCTGGCTAGAAGGATGCCCAAACACTCCTGGCTTTTTGGAGTTGAAGCCTTTGACAGATTCTCCTTTCCGCATTTTCCTTAAATCTGTAAAGCAAAAGGCTCTGCTCTGCTGCCTCMTGAGCATGTGGAGAGCGCGTCTTCCCCAGCTCCTGCCTGTCAGAATTCCTGTTTCATTCCCCGGCCCTGCACCGAAGGGCAGGTCCCAGCTCCCCAGCCGGCTCTTCACACTGACAGGAGAAAGAAGAGGATAAACTCGGGATGCCAGAACTGCCTGCTGGGACCAGCAAGGGCTTGGGACCCCTCGGAAGCTCCTGGGCTGTGCCCCTGTGCCAGAGTGGTGGAATTGTAATTCAGAAAGGAGCTTTTAAAGCCAGCTTTCCATCCTGAACTTCCCTCGATGGAGAGGCCTGTGCAGTGCCCCGGGAGCACAGGAATGAGACTGCTCYGGGACAGCAGGAAAGGGGCAGAAGTGTCCTGGGAGTTTTCCCTGCTCCAGCCAGGACTGGGTCAAAGCCGGGTTCAGTTAACCCCGTGTGGGCTCTGGGTGTCCACCACCAYCAGCTGCACCCACTGCAGGCCAGGGAGCAGCTCCGACCCTCCCAAACTCCTCCAGAGCGGAGATCTGGAATATCAACAACGGATTGAACGAGGCAGAAGGATACCGGTGACTTCCCAGTATCCCACTGAGACTGAAATGTCCCAGGTCCAGGTTGGTCCAAATTCTGTGTTTCAAACAGAAAGGTCATGTTTTTTTGGCCTGCTCCCTATTGGAAAAATAATGTTTTTTCACCACCTTTTCCTCCCCCCTCCCCTGTTCTCTCCTCCCTCCACCTCTCTTCCCCCTGTCCCCTAATACTGTTTTATGACATCAGAATATCCTGAGTTGGCCCTGAGCTACTTCTTCAGCAGTAGTTTTAAACCACAAATTTTGGTATAGATTCAAGTGTGTAATTTTTATCTTTTAATATTCTTTTTAAACTCGATTTTTTATGACTTTTTTTTTAATTAAGTCTTTAAACTTATGGGTTTTTTTCTTTTTCCTCTCTTCCCAGCCTGTTTCCTAATGACATGACATTTCTTTGATCAGCCTTTTCCCAGACAGCCCATCTGCCTATTTGGTTTGGTTATCACTTTGGTTATCACTGCTTGGTTATCTGGAGGTTTGGTTATCACTCTCTCCCACTTTCACACCACTCCTTCCAAAAATCCCACCCTTTAAATACTGTTTCACTCATTTCAGAAGCCTTTTGAAGTCGGACAGGATCTGCAAGTTCAGCCCTTGATCACAGGGCTGCAGTGGGCACTCCATCGTTGCTCCTTCCTTGGCCAGGACCAGGCTGGGTTCCTGCACGGACRGGCTTTGGGAAGGGTCCTGGCTGTGGAGGGGTTTGGAAGCACTGTCAGAGGAGAAATGTGAGGGGAACAGGAGGAAGATCCAAGGAAATGCAGCTAAGGAGGGATTAGAAGCCATCTATAAAAATAGATTTTAGTTCTGATGTTTAYTGAGCAACTTTTTGCTTCCTGCCCTTTTATTGGTGCTGAAAAGGGGAGCAGGGGGGCTCTATATTGGTAATTTCTTTTTTCTCCTCCATGAAAGGATGTGGAAATGAGTCCTGAGAAAAATGATGGGGAGAAAAGTTTATTCCTTCAGTTCTAACTGGTCAGTGAAAGGCATTTGATTTTATTGCTTTCTTTCTAATCCAAATATGTGCTATTGGTAAAATTGATACAATGCAGAGGATAAAACCCCACAGATCCAGCACTTGTCCTAAATTCAGTCCAAGTTTTAAACATCTCTATGTAGTAGTATTAAAATTACAGATATTAGCAATCCATTGATTCATTCCCATTATAAAGAGCATTTGCATTATGCATTTCTCCATTTCCCAAGGGAATGAGTAACCAACCCTTAGAACAAAATCCTATTATTGAGTAATATATTCCATGGTCATCCTGAGACAAAAGTGGGTAATTTTCTAAATGGCAGAAGAAATGAAATCACAGCCAAAATATYGAGCTGGCTGGATTTCCACTGCAGGAATGGTTTTATCTCTTGMTCCTTGAAACCTCTTTCAAAGAAGACAAAGAAAAACCCCAAACAAACAAAAAATAATCAAACCCAAAATGAACCAACCAAACCAACAAAGAAAAACTCCCGAAAAAACCAACCCAAAACCCTGCAGGGACTCATTTTAACCTTACACTAGTCCCAGTTTTCAGATACTTCTCAAATCCAGGATGATTTTAACTAAGATCCACCCATGGACACATCTTTATTGATTTCAATTCCATCATATCCACTTGCTTTTAAATAATTTTGCTTCAATCACACTCAGAGGAACTTTTTTCCCCAACGTGAAATTTTGGCCAGCTCAGTTTTTAAACCACTGGGGATTTTGGAGAATTGAGACAGAAAGAGTTCAAACGTTGAAGCTCCTTGCTGCAGGCAGCTGGTGTGTGCTCCGGGTTTGGGAGGTGAGAGCAGGAGCCCCCAGGGCAGGAATTACAGGTCAGGGGGGAGGCAACGCTCACTCCTCCCAGGGAGGGCAGGGGACATGAAGTTAAGGGGGTGAAACCTTTTCCTCTGTAATTACCCATGGAAAGGGATCTGCTCCCAGGTTTGTCCCTTGGCCCTCTCTGGGTGTGTGCAATGAACYGACCCCACACCAATCCTGAGCTGCTCAGCCTCTCTGTGCCCCCATCCCACGCTGTCAGCAGGGGATGGGAAAGGGGAGCTTGGATCCCCCCTGGAGCCGGGTCACCCCCTCCTCCCCTCCCTGCCCCCAGTGGGCTCCTGGTCCCAGTGTTGCAGAGCAAGGTCAGACGTGCCTGGCAGCAGTGGCAGCTCTGCCTGGACCTGGCAGGTTCTGGGGGCAGCAGCTGCTTTTGGCCACAGTGCCTGGGTGTGGCACTGGCACCGCAGGGACACGGCCSTGCTGGGACCGGGGCGTCCTGGGAGAAAACAGGACACATGGAATGGGGAGACGAAGCACAGCCACGATGGGCTTTGTGCTTCTGGTTGGACTTGGTGATCCTGGAGGTCTTGGACTGAAAGGTTGGACTTGATGATCCTGGAGGTCTTTTCCAACCTTAATGATTCCATTATTCTGTGAGATTGTATTTCCAGTTCCYCTTCAGAACCTGAGTCCCCTCGAGGATGCTCAGCTCCTGCTCATTTCTCTTGGGCTCACCTTAAAACACCTCTACTACCCCAAATCAGAGAATCACAGAATGTCCTGAGCTGGAAGGGACCCAYRGGGATCATCCAGTCCAGCTCCTAGGCCTGCACAGACACCCCAACAATCCCAGCCTGTGCATCCCTGGGAGCRTTGTCCAAACGCTCCTGGAGCTCTGGCAGCCTTGGGGCYGTGCCCATTCCCTGGGGAGCCTGTTCAGTGCCCAGCACCCTCTGGGGACAGAAGAACCTTTCCCTGCTCTCCAGCCTGACCCTGCCCTGGCACAGCTCCAGCYGTTCCTGGSTCCTGTCCCTGTCCCAGGGAGCAGGGACCCTCTGTGATCCTCCGTGGCCAGGCTGGACCTGTGCTGGTCACTCAGCCCTGGCTGCTCTGAGCAGGTCAGGGCTGAGCTGTCCCTGYCTTTCCCACAGACAAGACACCACCAGCATGGATTTCTCTTCCTCACTGCAGGTTTTTGTGACACCCCCTGTCTCTGAGACCTCTTCCCCCTTCCCAACGTGCCAGGAGCTCACTCAGGCAGAGRGGCTGGCAGACGAGCCCGTGTGATCCCCTCAGTCTTTGTTCTTCATGAACCCAGGCTAAAAATGAGTTTTTCTTGGTGCAAGCAAGTTCACATTCCTTCTAAGAGTTCTTTGATGATCAAATGTTTTCTTATTTTATGTTTTATACTCCCTTCCCAAAATAACAAATTTCCTGATGGAATCAGCCAGGTTATTATTTCTAACAGCCTCTGCCACAACCCAGCAGTGTTTGTTCTCAGTCTGGTTTCTCAGATTTGACCASATTTATCCTTACACAAGGCAGGAGCAGCTCAGGATCCTCAGTGCCCAAATCCACCACAGAATCCCAGAATATCTCAGGCTGGARGCACCTCTGGAGGCCCTCTAGTCCAAGCCCTGCTCAGATAGGTTCACCTAAGGAGGTTGCCAGGACCATGGCCAGTCAGGTTTTGGATTCTATGAGCTGGAGAGTCCACAGCCTCTCTGGGCAACCTGTGCTTGACCTTCTAAGCAGTAAAAAAATGTTCTTTATTAATTTTAATGGACTGTTGCTGGAGTMATTCCATTAAATCCATATTTTTCTTTTTCTGAGGAGTACAGACCTCCAAATGTGGCCTTTCCAGTGCTCAGCAGAGGGAAAGGGCAACCTCCCCTGAGCTGCTGGGAATGCTCTGCCCAGCACAGCCYGAGGACAGCCTTTGGCCTCCAGCACTGCCAGGGTGCACCACCAGCTCGTGGGGAGCCTGAGATCCCCCGGAGCCCCAAGGCCCTTCTTGCAGAGGGCAGAGGTTTGCATTCCTCTGGAGATTCCTTCATGAGATTTCTCTCTGCTCAGTTCTCCAGGCTGTTGAGGTCCCTCTGAAKGGCCACAACCCTCTCCACCACCATCGAGGGTATCAGCCACTGCTCCCAGGTGGAATCATCCCAGACTGATGGAGCACCTTGCCCCAGGTCATTAGTGAAGTCATTGACCAGGACTGGCCACAGCAGTGCCCAGGGTGCACCTTTAGTGATTTACGTGTGGCTCGACCTTGTGCTGCCGAGGGCCTGGCCCTGAGCTCATGAGGCACCAGGACAAATTTCCTGTTGGTTCWGAATCTCTCTCTTCTCCCAGGGAACAAGTAACAGGACGAGAGGAAATGGCCTCAAGTTGCACCAGGAGAGGTTTAGATTGCATATCATGGAATTTTTTTCTCACAGAAATGGTTGTAAAGCATTGGCACAGGCTGCCCGGGACAGTGGGGGAGTCACCATCCCTGGGAGTGTTCAAAAAACATGTGGATGTGGCACTTGGGGACGTGGTTTGTGGTGAACACGGAGGTTCTGGGCTGATGGTTGGACTTGGTGAACTTAAAGGTCTTTTCCAACCTTGATTCTGTGATTTAAATGCTCMTTTTCCATCCACTTTCATATTTCATCCACTTTCCAATCATATTTCAAACTGAGGAATTCCAGTCCATTAGTCCACTTTACCTCTTTTATTTAAAAGAAAAGGAAAAGAAGCRTGAGCAGTAACCAGTGTGCAGCAGCGTGAGAGTGAATCCAGCAGTGAGAGCTGCACTCCCACCCCTTCAGGCACGGATCAGAGATGGAGAACAACACTGGGCGCTGCCAGGAGCTGCCAGAGCTGGCAGCTGTTTGACACCGTGGGCATTTCTCAGTGCCTGGATAACTGCAGCATCCCTTGGAAGACTTTCTGGGAATTTCAGCGAGAGCAGGATGTAGGCTGGCATTAAACCTCCCGGAAGAACGAGGTTAGCTGACAATTCCTGCTCCGTAAGCAAGTCAAGGGAAGATTCACTTGCTGTCCAGAGAGACTAATTWTAAAATGAAAGCCAAGAGGGAAAACAAACATTCAGGGTGGATAAAAAGAAATTGTTTGGGGAAAAATTATTCACGATGCCTCAACATATGGGTTTCCTAATGCTGGCTTGATAACTCTGATGTTTAATTTGTTGGAGAGCACAAGGGAGATCTCTCTCGTGGGTCTGACCTTCTCCTTGCTCTTTATTTGAAAGCTTTCAAATATTGGAAGTTAAGATTTCTTGGRGGAACATGATGTCTAATCAAAACCCAGAGGCTTGTAGCCAGTTGCTGTTGAGGGACATGGAAGTGTGTGAGTAGTTACTCAGCTCTGTCTGCTCTCGTGCCTTTCTCTCCTGTGGAAAGGCTTCCTTGCAGAAAGCTCTCCTTGATTTTTCCAAGGTCCTGCTTCCCCAGGCTTACAGAATTTCACCTTTTGGATTGGTCAGTACAATTTGCATGAAKCAAGAAGGCTTAAATGGGGGTCATTTTTAATTTCGGGCCATTTGGTTTCTCTAGGTAAGAGGTGGGACCTCACAGCATTTACCTGGACAGCCTTGTTTGTTTAATGCACTGAGGAGCRGATATTCATCCTCACCGAGTGTTCCCAGGTGTCTCCTTCAACCTGTCCCTTACAGGTGACAGATGAGATTGGTCTCGAGTGCGAGTGACACGAAATCCTGGGGATTCTCCTCCCAGAGTAATGGGTGCCTTCCTGGAGGAAGCATCGTCCAAAGGCCAGGTGGGGTGCAGGAGGGCTCTGTTCTGCTGCAGGTACTGCCAGTGTCACCTAATCAGGCCTCACTGAGAGCAGGAGCTGCCTCTGTGCCCTTTGCCATGTGCTGGCACCCCCCAGGGTGTTSCCTCCACACGGGGTGGGACAGACRTCCCTCCTGGGCAGGGGCACTTGGGCTGATTCCCCTTGATGAGGAAGGAGGGCAATCACCCACCACTGTCCTGAGCCAGGGTCAGCTGTTCTCACCTCGGGCCTTTTTCCTACACTCGCATTCCAGCTCAAGTGGCAGAATTGCAGTTTCTTTCCGTGTCTGATGTTTTATTAAACCCCACGGGCCCCTCCTGCTCTCCCCTGTGTGCGGGAGAGGAGCCACGTGGACGTGGCTGGGTCCATGTGCTGTGTCTGAGGGGAGGAGCAGGGCCCCCTTTACTGTGCAGCTCTCAGTTCTGTCGGGTTTGGTTCCTGTTTAGGTTGGGTTTGCTCAGAGGTGCAGCCATCTGCCCCTCTACCACTGTGCTGTCTGCCATCTGCGCTCGGCAAATAAAATAACTGTAAACTGCACATGCTGCTGAGCTGCGGAGGGAACAGCTGAGCTGCTCCTGTGTGTGAGGAACAGGAGGCAGCAGAGCCAGGCCCTGCTCCAGCAGCCTCACCGAGGGGTTCGTGTCCAGGGGCTTCGGGCACTCCCGGCCAAGGGAAGGGTTAAAGAACGGAACGAGCAGAGACGAAACTTCTGGCTGTGCTTCGTGGGGCACAACCTGCCTGGGGAGAGCTGTGCTCCCCCCAGGGGTGTGTTATGGGGGCTTCAATGGCAGGGAGCTGCTCCAGGTGCTGCTGGTACCCAGGAGCTGCTGCTCAGAGAGCAAGGATCACAGAATCGTGGAATTGTTAGGGTTGGAAAAGTCCTCTGAGGTCATAGAGTCCAAGCTGTGCCCCATCCCCACCTTGTCCCCAGCCCAGAGCACTGAGTGCCACGTCCAGGCCTTCCTTGGACACCTGCAGGGATGGGCACTSCAAACCTCCCTGGGCAGCCCCTGCCAATGCCTGACCACCCTTCCCATGCAGAAATTCCTGTCCTCCCCTGGCACAGCTTGAGGCTGTTCCCTCTCCTCCTGTCCCTGTTCCCTGGGAGCAGAGCCCGACCCCCCTGGCTGCCCCCTCCTGTCAGGAGTTGTGCAGAGCCAGAAGGTCCCCCCTGAGCCTCCTTTTCTCCAGGCTGAGYCCCTTTCCCAGCTCCCTCAGCTGCTCCTGGGGCTCCAGCCCCTTCCCAGCTCCATTCCCTTCCCTGGACATGCTCCAGCCCCTCCAGGTCTCTCTTGTTGGAGGATCCCAGAGCTGCCCCAGCACTGGAGGTGCCCCAGCAGTGCCAGCTCAGGGGATGGGCCCTGCCCTGGCCCTGCTGCCACCCCAGGGCTGGCACAGCCCAGAGGCCCTTGGCCTTCTTGCCCACCTGGGCTYGTGTCCAGCCGCTGGCACCAGCAACCCCAGGGCCTTTCCCACTGGGCAGCTTTCCAGAAAGATGGATTTGAGGGTAGCAAACGAGGCAGTGTCCTGGTGCAGTGCTGGGCTCCTGCCCGGAGAGTGCTGCAGGTGGCCATGGCCACCCTCCACATGCCCAAGGGCTCCCTCCAGAGGGGTGAAGCCCCAGGCAAGGTCCTCTTCCTCCTGAGGTCCTCCTCCTCCTCCCGGGGGTCTCACCTGCCCCAGGACACAGCACAGACCCCCACAGGAGAGGCTGTGCCACAGCTCCTCACTGTGCTGGGAATGCTGCTGGGAATGATGCTGGGAGGGGCCTCCTGCAGCCTCGGAACGTGGAGCTGKGGGGGACCTGAGGGGATGGCTGGAAAGAGGCAAAGAACAATCCCCARCAACCCAAAGGTCCAAGCTCCAGGGAGGGAACCTGGACATGCCCCAGAAGTCCTGCTGGGTGGTGGGTGACCCTTCTGTCCTGGCAGGTCATGCAGACATAAGTGCTGCAGGAGAACACCAGGATGACCACAGAGGGTGTGGAAAAGCCTGTGATGGTCACTGGGAGCTGCTGCTGCTGCTGAGGGAGCTCTGACCACATTGGGGCAGATGAATATAAGCACAAAGCTGCCAGGACAATGCCCGTCACTCAACAGGCAAGGCAGCTTTTGCCATCATGTTTTCCCTCTGACAGCTCCTTTCTTATTCTCTTACCTTCAAACCAGCCCAGGGAACACCCTGACAATGTGTGTGCCCTCACCCTGTGTGAGACAAGAGGGGACATGAGGCTGCTGGCCCCGCGTGGAGAGTGGGACTGGCCACACGTGACTTGGTCAAGGCAAACTGTGTAGGGAAAGCAGCCCCTGAGGAGCTTCCCTGTGCAGGGACTTCTCATCTAAAAGTCTCAAAATGCTGGACCAAAACACATTAACTTCTCCAGAAATTTTTATGAGAGGTAATACAAAGTCTTAAGGCAGAGAGAATTGGGATTATTACCTGGAGAAGAGAAGGTTCTGGGGAGATCCCAGAGCCCCTTCCAGTGCCTAAAGGGGCTTCAAGGGAGCTGGAGAGGGACTTGGGACAAGGCCTGGAGGGACCGGACAAGGGGGAATGGCTTCCCAGTGCCAGAGGGCAGGGTTAGATGGGATATTGGGAAGAAATCCTTCCCTGGGAGGGTGGGGAGGCCCTGGCACAGGTTGCCCAGAGAAGCTGTGGCTGCCCCTGGATCCCTGGCAGTGTCCAAGGCAGGGTTGGACGGGGCTTGGAGCACCCTGGGCTAGTGGGAGGTGTCCCTGCCCATGGCGGGGTGGGACTGGATGCGCTTTAAGGTCCTTTCCAACCCAACCCACTCCTTGATTCTGTGGTTCCATTTGTCAGGCATCCACTCCCTGTGGGTCTCCAGCCACGCCTCAGGCAGGGAGTCTCCTGTGACCATTCCCGTGGCACTGGGATTTTTCCAGTGTTTCTCCATTTCCTGTTTGTGGGTAAGGTGCAGCCAGCAGCAGAGATGTCCTGTCCTGCTCCCCACACCCTCTCCGGCTGGCAGGGGCTCTGTGTGCACCACAGCATTTTCAGAGAGATGAGAGACCGACCCTAAAAGCCCTCCCTGCCTGCTGGGAGTGCAGCAGAAGTGAGGTTTGGAACGCAGGTGAGAGCTCTGGGGGCCCAAAATGCTCGGGGCAAGCTCCTTCTTCAATTCCACCCCACCAAGGACTCCTTCTCACTTCCTTTCACTCCCAAGGCTTTTAACAGCCCTGGCCTTGATCTCTCCACCCGCACATGAGTGACAGCTGCAGCAGAACTATAACATTTTAATTGACATTTGTGTTTGGAAGCTCATCTATGGTGAGGGATGAGTGAATCCTCTGCAGGGAAGGATGAATTCAGGCCGTGCTGCCTCTCTTCCCCTCGGTGGCTGTGCCGTCAGCTGCACCCTCGGACCCGCTCTCCGTTCGGGGCTGGGGCTTTCCCCAGGCACGCTCCTTCGGCTCTGCTGCCTTGGCACGAGGCTGGGCTTTCCCTCGGGGCTGCTCCCTGCCCTGGGATGTGCTGCCATTCCCAGCCCCGGGCTGCACGCCGTGGGAAGGGGCCGTGGGTGGGAGCTCTGTACCCGAGGGCAGGAGCCGTGGCTGGAAGCGGCTGAGCTGAAGCAGAGAGCGATGGGCTGGGCTGGCAGAGCAGGGGGCTGGGTCGTCCTCTCTGGGCTCTTTGGCTTCGGAGCTGTTGAGCCCATGCTGAAACCCCCCGAAATCCAAATCCAGGTGCCTGTTCCACCTGCTGCATTCCTGCAGACACCAGAGATGTGCAGCCCCACAGCTCTGCTCACAAACACCTCCCCAGCTGCTGCCTGGAGAAGAGGAGGCTCAGGGGGGACCTTCTGCCTCTCCACAACTCCTGACAGGAGGGGGCAGCCAGGGGGGTTGGGCTCTGCTCCCAGGGAACAGGGACAGGAGGAGAGGGAACGGCCTCAAGCTGTGCCAGGGGAGGGGCAGGTTGGATATTGGGGGAAATCTCTTCCCAGAAGGGGTGGTCAGGCCTTGGCAGGGGCTGCCCAGGGAGGTTTGCAGTGCCCGTCCCTGCAGGTGTCCAAGGAAGGCCTGGACGTGGCACTCAGTGCTCTGGGCTGGGGACAAGGTGGGGATGGGGCACAGCTTAGACTCCATGATCCTGGAGGCCTTTTCCAGCTTTAAGGATCCTGTGACTGGTGCCCTGGGACGTGGGATCTCCCCATGGACCTTCACTTGCAGTTGCTGGTGCTGCTGTGGGCCTGGTGTGGCTGCAGTGCCTGGGATGGACCATCCTGAGAGCCCTGCAGCCCTAGGTGGTCCAGGCAGCTCTGGGGGCAGCCCACAGCTCAGCCTGCAGCCCCAGGCACGTGTGGGGTGAGAGGAGAGGTGGGAGATGGATCCCGAGCACCTCCTGGGGTCTGCCTGTGCCACGCACCCAGCACAGAGGGAGGGCACAGAGCCAGCTCCTTGGAGGGTACTTTTCAYAATTACTCTTTCTTTCATAGACTTCAGCACTTTATATGTGCAGTTCTTTGCTTTCTAACATTGCAGTTTKAAGTCTTTTTTTTTGCTGTTTTGCATTGAAGTTTATTTCTCTGCGAGAGCCCAATGAAGCCAAATTTGCCCTGAGTAATTCTCACGTCTTTAACAACCTTAATATGGCTTCTTAAGCAAGTCCTGTGGTTTTCATCTGGGACTATCAATAAGCAAGTGCTGACAACTCTTTCAATTTTTATTAACTTGCTATTAGTGGCCCAGACAAAGAACTTGCAGTTCGTACAGAGCTGAGGAGCCTCATCTAATCCAGCCTCTCTGCTACTCYTGCCTGGGCAATCAGCCACAGCCTGATGGCTGGGAGGGGATGGAGTTCATCTGCAAAGAGCTGAAGCGACAGAAAGGACAGAAGCTGCAGAGCAATTATTAATTGATGTGGTTTTGATTGAAGTTCTCTTGTGTTGATCATCGTCTGCCGCAACGAACGAGGCTCATAACGCCGAGCATCGACACCCCTGCTCCGTTCCCATTGATCCCATGAGCACAGGCAGAGTTATTTACATCCCAGCCCGTGGAAATCGATAGGGAGATCAGATTGCACGGTCTGGGCTCCGACTGAGGCACTGGTATGGAGACAGTCAGCACAGTGCCACCAGCACGGGGGGACCCACCCCGGGGATGCTGGGAGACACCGATCCGGGGGATGCACACGCGTCTGTGTGGGCGTGAAATCAAAGCAGTAGCTGCTGCTCTGAAATCCTGCTGTACCAGCCAATGAGGGCTTTGATATTTGCTATTAAAATCTGCTGAAATGTTTTTCCAAATCCTTCTCCATCTTCTGTGTGAAGTTGCTGTAATTCATCCTATGGAGATTTTTATCCTGCACCATATGCTTTCCAACCAGARCTGTTTTACACAGTTAACAAAACCAGGGGATAAAATTAGAGCAAGGTCCTGCTACGCTGTCCTGTCCTGGTGCTCTGCCAGCTGCCACCAAGCTTGGGATGAGCTGTGGGTGGGCTGGTGCACGCACCACCCCAGTTCAGAGCRGGGCCCACGAGCAGCAGCTCTGCTGGGCTGGCACCACCCGGGGCTGGGGCACTGCCTGACTGGGATCCCAACCAGCAACACCTGGGAAAAACCCCTGCCTGGAGATGGGGACCACATGGATTTTGGCTGTGAGGGTGGGGAGGCCCTGGCACAGGTTGCCCAGAGAAGCTGTGGCTGCCCCTGGATCCCTGGAAGTRTCCAAGGCCAGGYTGGACARGGCTTGGAGCAGCCTGGGCTAGTGGAAGGTGTCCCTGCCCACGGCARGGAGTGTGACTGGATGGGCTTTAAGATMCCTTCCAACCCATTCMATGATTCTGTGATGCCATCAATACCTTGCCYGGCACAGGGATGGTCCAACACTCTGATCTCCCAGCTGGGAGGACATTTGTCACTGCCCGAGTGCCTCTGGGTGTTCTGTCCAGCCTCACATCCTCTGTGTCCTTCAGCAGCAGTGGGGGAGCAGCTCTTCCACTTTCTTCTGTCTCCCTCCACATCTTCCCAAATTCTTCTTAATCCCAGCTCAGAAGCTTGTCCTATGCTCGGAAAGRGTCATCCCTGCCCTGGAACAGCTTCCATCTGAGCATCTTCCTGTGAGCTTCCTTGCAAGGTTCCTAAAACATTCAAATTATCTCCTGGATCACTTCTGGAGTTCTGATGAAGTACCTCCTCTCCACACGTTGCTGATTCGTGGGTCATCAGTTCCGAGGCTGCAGGAGATGCATGTTGGCTCTCTGCAGTGATCCCCGATCTGCTGAGCCACTTGTTGCTCCTTTAGTGGGAGTTTCTTTATGTTGGCAATTACCAGAAGGATGTCTGAGCATTTCTTAGCTGGGATGAGCCCACTTTTTGTGCTGAGTTGCAAGTGGTGCGGTTTGGGGCCTTCAGAGTAAGTTTTAATTTGAAGGAAAGAAGAAAGATGTGTTTGTGTTTTCTGCAAACGCCTCATTCTGTTAGAGCAGCTCACTCCAGGACAGCCCTGTCTGGGATTTTTTCTCCTTTGTAATTGGTTCAATTGCCCAATGAAACTGCTGAGTATAATTCTGTATTTTTGTATTGTGCAATTCTGTGGAATTCCTCTGTAAATACCGTCATTTAAAAGAAAGACAGATGTTCTATTGGGTATCTTCTTGCCTGTATGTCTGCCCGTGCATCCATTCACCTCTCCCATCTCTGTGGGTAACCAAACCATTCCCAGGTAAATCCCATCTGCATTCCAATGGAGGCTCCCTCATTCACAACAGCTGAGCCCACGAAAAGCAGATTCTTGCTGTAAAAGTCATTTGCTGCTGGGGGTGAATTACCAGCCCTTGTAAACATTGTGCTTCTGATGTAATTTATCCTCATTTAGCTCTTGTTATTGTCTCGTGTTGTCTCTGAGTGAGGCAAATCCTGGAGGTGCAGGCTCAGGCACAGCCATGCATACGGAATTCTGGCAGGGGAGTGCTGGCAGCGTTGCTTCTCTACCTGGTGACACTTCAAAAAGAGTTGTTTTGTGCTGTCGTGTTCCTGCTAAATAAGGCTTTTAATTTTTTCCCCCAAAAATGATATTTTAGCAAGGAAAAATTAACAGCATTGCATCATTTTGTAGCTGTGGACAGCTATTAATTTGGGGGCCATTTTTAGAAAAAATGTTTAGGTTGTTCTGACATTGACTTTCCATATCCCACCCACTCCTCAAAACTGGGCCACTGCTCCCTGCACAGGCCTGGGACCGTAAGGAGCAGCATCAGTCCCTGCAGATGCTGGAATTCCATGTAGGAGCATTTTGGGAACCATTAATTAGCAGACGTGTCCTGCTTCTTTCTCCTGGAATGTGACCCCACCTCTAACGCCTCATTAGCCATTGGTGTGGCCCTGGGTGCTGCAGTTTAACCCAGGGAGCTGCCTGTGCCCAGAGGGGGTGCTGAAAACAGCCAATTCCTAAGGGTGCCCCATCCTGGGGTGAAAAACTGCTTGGGAATGTCACACAGCACAGGAAGCAGCGAAGGAGCTGCAGCTGGAGGCCAGCAGCTGCATGAGCCAGAACTCCAGTGTCTCCCTGCTGCTGGGTGGGACAGGGGAGGAGGCAGGAGTGTCACTGGTCTGAAAYGGGGACAGTTCCTCCTTGGGACACATGAGAAGGGGTACTGTGGGAATCAGGCTCCTCCATCTGCTGGATGCCTTCTGTGGCTCAGCTGGAGGCTCCTGGGCTTCCCAGGAGTACTCCAGGGAGCTGAACAGTGTTAGGGGCAGCTTCCTGTGAGCTCCTGGGAATGACCCCAAGTCCCTGGGGGTGATGGGTTGGATTTGTTGCACTGACTGGGACAAAGCCTTGGCATGGGACGCTGGCGCTGCTGTGCCACCACAGGGGTCAGTGGGTGGGCAGCACCCTGCAAAGGCACTGCCTGGGGGATCTCACTCCTGGGCTTCACATCCACCACTCTGGGCCCAGCTCTTCCTGTTCCTGGCATGCCATGGGCCACACTCATGGGATCACAGCATGGACTGAGAATGGTTTGGGCTGGAAGGGGCCTTAGAGCTCATCTTGTAACCTCCCCACCCTCACAGGGAACAATTCCTTCCCAATATCCCATCCAACCCTGCCCTCTGGCAATGGGAAGCCATTCCTCCTTGTCCTGTCCCTCCATGCCTTGCCCCAAGTCCYTCTCCAACTCTCCTGGAGCCCCTTTAGGCACTAGAAGGGGCTCTGGGGTCTSCCTGGAGCCTTCTCCTCTCCAGGTGAACACCYYCAGCTCTCCCAGCCTGGCTCCAGAGCTGAGGGGCTCCAGCCCTGGGAGCAGCTCCGTGGCCTCCTCTGGACCCTCTCCAACGGGTTCCATCCTTCCTGTGCTGGGTCCCCAGTCCATCCAGTGCCCCAGGGGTCTCACACTGGTCCCAGACAAGCAGGGGCAGGAGGTTCTGGGCTATGCTGAAGTCTGGGATGCCGTGTGGGAGCTTTTCCCTCTTATTTCAGGGCATGTGACTCCACTGTGGCACCAAACATCACTGCACACACGAGCACTGCCCCGGGGGTCACCGGCAGTGCCCGGCCGTGGGAGATCCATTATCCCAATTCCCTCCCGCAGCAACTGCAAGGAACCATCCTCAGCTTTCCCAGGGCACCCCTGAGTGCGGGTGTCGCTGAGCACAGCCCCGCGGGGAGCTGTGGGCACATGGAAATGGCTTTCCCAGGTGGATAAGCCCCCCAAAACTCTTTGTAGCCATCGCCGTCCTCGCTCGGCAGTGCCTCACCAGACGGGAACCCCTCGGCCCTTTTCCTGGGATCCTGCTGAGCTCCCCGGGGCTCTCCCTGTGCCACAGCTCCCGCCTGGAAACCCGCAGGTTGAACCCCGCCTGGGCTGACCCTCTTAGCCCACTTCACTTCAATCACCGGCAGCAGTGTGGGGCTCCCGCCGCTGGTTATTTCCATGCGTTTATTCCCGGGTATCTCCCCTGCTCCAGCCGCAGGAGACGCAACAATTAGGTAAGAAAAAAACTGGAGATGCAATTTCCTGCAGGTGTACGAGCCCGGGGCGGTGGGGAGGGCTGGGCTGAGCTCCCCCTCTCCAGCCCGGGCAGGGGCTGCTGCGGGGTCGGGGCTCTCGGGCACCGCTGCCCTGGGGATGCAGAGAGTCCTGCACCCTCACACMGCTCCCCTTGCCAAAGCCAAAGCTCCTCCTTGGGGCTGCCGCAGCCCTGATCCACAGCCATGGGAGTGGGAATGGTGGGAAAGGAACGTTATCCTGGAGCGTGCTGGGGTAGGAGCTGAGTGAGCCGAGCAGGACCCAGGGCTCAGCATCTGCGTGTCCAGGGAAGGGAATGGAGCTGGGAAGGGGCTGGAGCCCCAGGAGCGGCTGAGGGAGCTGGGAAGGGGCTGGAGCCCCAGGAGCGGCTGAGGGAGCTGGGAAAGGGGCTCAGCCTGGAGAAAAGGAGGCTCAGGGGGCACCTTCTGGCTCTGCACAACTCCTGACAGGAGGGGGCAGCCAGGGGGTGTCGGGCTGTGCTCCCAGGGAACAGGGACAGGAGGATAGGGAACGGCCTCAAGTGCTAGGGAAGATTCAGGTTGGATATTGGGGAAAATTCCTTTATTGAAAGGGCACTGGCACAGCTGCCCAGGGTAGTGCTGGAGTCCCATCCCTGGAGGTGCTCCTGGGCCAGCATGGCAGAGGGATTGGCCAGTGAAGGAGAACAGCTCAGCCCTGCTCTGTGGTTTCGTGGCTGCTGTGGTGGCCACAGAGCTGTGGTCGGTGACTCCAGGGGCGCAGGGGTGTTCGGTGTCCCAGAGGATCTATGGGCTCTTTGGGAAGGCTGCTCTGCATTAACCCCCCCGGGGCTCTGCTGTGCCACCCTGCCTGCTGGACAGCAGGGCTGTGACCGGGAATTGCCATCCCACTCCCCAGAGCAGGAGAGCTCTCTGGGTTCCTGCCCTGCTGCGAGCGGGCAGAGCCTTCAGCGCTGGCTTTGGGGCAAAGCAGCRCATCTGTTAGACCAGGAACAGGGGCTGGGGGACAGAGCAGCACATCTGTTAGACCAGGAACAGGGGCAGGGGGGCAGAGCAGCACATCTGTTAGACCAGGAACAGGGGC
>JACAXG010000236.1:329717-366328 GCA_018881555.1 Amblyornis subalaris
CAGACACAGACACAGACACAGACACAGACACACAAACACAGCCACAGCTCAGACACAGCCACAGCTCAGACACAGACACAGCTGAGACACAGACACAGACACAGCTGAGACACAGACACAGACACAGCTCAGACACAGACACAGACACAGCTCAGACACAGCCACACAAACACAGCCACAGTTCAGCCACTGACACAGCTCAGACACAGACACAGCTCATACACAGATACAGCTCATACACAGATACAGCTCATACACAGACACAGACACAGACACAGCTCAGACACACACAGACACAGACACAGCTCACACACAGACACAGACACAGCTCACACACAGACACAGACACAGCTCACACACAGACACAGACACAGAGACAGCTCAGACACAGCTGCTCCCTCTACGCAGAATTTGGCTGATTTGGGACAGTTTCAGCCTGAGCAAATGGATGACTCAGCATTATTTCCTGTTAGCAGCAGAACAGCTCAGTCTCTAATAGAAACAACTCAATAAATCAATTAACAAATGCAGCCCTGAGTAGCTCACTTGCAGGTATTTAATATGAATTGCTCCATGGAACTGCTAAATCTTTAGAGAAGAGGCAATTAGCTCTACTGCAACTCAGTAATTACTGACTGTAACACTCTCCACGATATTTCAGTGGAAGTTAGAGAACAGAACTGCCAGAACTGGCAATAACGAAGGCAGCAGGATCTGCTAAAGCAGGTCAGCCCTGAGAACAAAACCGCCCAGCACAGAGTGTGTCCGTGTGCCAGGACCTGCACTCTCTCCTCGGATGTATTTGGACCAGCAGGAATCAGGAATACATCCCCTAACACAGGATTTTGCCAGCAAATGCAGCTTTTGCTCATTCTGAAATTGCTGTACTGGACTTTCCTACTCATTTTTTCTCCCATTAGGAAAATAAAATGAACTACTGCTGGTGGGGTGGCATCAACCACACGGATGAGAGCTTTCCTTGGGTTCCTGTGGGCAGCCTGGTGGCCAGGGTTTGTGTGTGAGCAGAGGTGTGAGTGCGGAGCTTTGCCCACAGTGCCCTGTGCTCTGGGATGACCCTGCTGGAGCAGGGAGGTTGGGCAGCCTGACCCATCCTGGGATTCTGTGAGGGTGAAGAGGGTGCTTGAAGCTCAGCCCTTTGGTGGTGGAGGAGCTGCCTGAGCCGGGCAGGGGAGCAACCCGGGGCTGAGTGGGAATGCAGGAGAGCTTCCAGAGATGGAAATCTGTACAGGATTTTACCTTTTCACCCCGTCTGGAATGGACAGCCAAAAACTGGGGTTACTGTGGGAAAGGTGCTGCATCCACCTGCAGCCCGAGCACAGCATCCTCCTGGATGAAAGTTTTCAACTACTTTCCTTGGGAGCATCCTTTCTCCTCAGGCAGCTGTCGTGCTCCTGGCCCTGGTCTGGAGGTCACAGGCTGCCCATGGATGGTGGTTTGTGGTTCTCCTCAAAGAGTTATCCAGCCCTTATTCCCACACAGCCCAGTTGAAGCACAGCTTGTGTTGCAGTGTTTTGTTTGTGGTTGTCCATCTTCTGAAGGGCCTTTTTGAACTGACCTCTCAGTTTCTCCTTGCTCCTGTCTCTTCAGGAGCACCTTGGGAGTGGAGTCTTCTCCTTCCAATCCAGGTGAGTGCATCTGGCTCTGCATTTGCAGGGCAGCTACAACACTGCAGGAGAACAAGTCCTGGAAAACCGGCTTGGCTCAGCCTGGGCTCTTGCAAGGTGCATCCAGGATGGTCCATGAATGAGACCCTTTTCCCTGGAATCAGCGTCACCTGAAGGACTTGTCTTCTGGGACCAGCATCTGTGGCGGATCTGTGGACCAGCCTAAAGCTGAGCTGGCTGCCAGAAGGTGCTTGGTGAGGATCATTTTCCTGAAGGCAAATGGGCCCTGCTGCTGCTGCAAACACCCTGGGCAGTGTCCCCTGGGCCAGGTGTCTCTGTCAGCTCGGTCCTGCCTCCATCCAGCCTCCTTGGACAGCATTCCCAATTCTGCTGGAGAATGGGGATGGCCCCAGGGAAGGCGAAGCAGCAGGGCCCTGTTTGCACCACATCCTGAGCATGCCAGAGCCATTCCCGGGGCTGGGGAGAGCTCTGCTCAGGCTTGACCTTGCTGTTCCAGCCCTGGCTCATTGGTATGCTGCAGGCTGAGCCCAGAAATGAGTGGCTTAAATGCAGCACCATGCAAGGAATACATTAGAGAAAGTCACCACGGAACAATGTCCCCATAACTGGGCACACAGAGTGCACAGACCTCACCCTGCCTGCTGCACTGCCTCCTGAAACCTGCCTGAGCTGGGCAGAGGCTTTGCTCAGCAGAGTCCCTGACTTGCAGGGGTGAGAGGCTTCTCTGCCAGGCACAGAGGGCACCAGATATACCCTGGGCACCCCTGGGGCACYAGGATTGTGTCCGATGTTGTTCCCAGCACTCTGGCAAGGCACGGCCCGCAATCTGAGAGCTCTCCACACACCACACACAACAACAGCCTCTGGCTGGGCGTTGTGCTGCTGTGAGCTGGACAATCCTTTGTCCACACCCCTACAAGGAGCCCTGGGCTGTCAGAGCTGTGCCTGTGCCTTGGGCACACTGACAGTGCTGTCCCTTGTCCTGGGAGTGGAAAGAGCTCATCCTGGAACAGGAGAGTGGCTGCCACGATCCAGGTTCAGGCTCTATTTGGCCAAGTTTGCTGAGTTCCATGGAGGAGACCCCTGCAGCCCCAGCGATGGGAGCATCCAGCCCTGAGGCAGGGGAGTGCTGCGTGCACAGAGGGAGCAGGAGCTGGGTGTCCTGGGGGAAGGTGCCAGGGAGGCAGAAGAGGGAGCTGGGTGTGCTGCTGGGTGCAGCTGGCAGGGTTTGTGCGTGCAGGACATGGAGGGCCTGGCAGGGACAGGACCTGGCTTGTGGTAACACAGAGTTTCAGGTCCTGGGGACAGTGGCAGTGTCAGCACATTCAGTGCAGGGATGCTCAGTGTTTGCAGCCAAACTCCTGCAGGAGGAGACTGGAGGGGTGCAGGGGCAGAGCTGTGAGTGAGGGAGGGTGTCGGGAGCCGAGGCGGGGCAGGACTCATGGGGTGAGGTTGGAGGGCAGAAGGACCCCCATGCTGTGGCTGTGGCCAGGGGAGGCAGGGCTGCAGGGACAGGACAAGGTCTGTGCTGTGCCCCAGCCAGGGCACAGGGCGGGCACAGGACCTGCCTTCCACCTCTGGTTTGCTCTGGTTGTATTTGTTAAGAAAGCAGTCAGTCATTTTCTTGTTTTACACTCTCCCCATTTGCACTCTGAGCAGGCTTCCCCCAGCTCAGCCACCTGTGACATCCCTACAGATAAAAGGTGCTCCTCAGACAAGCTGGGAACTGCTGCAGGAGTCTGGAACTGCAGGTCCTGTGGGTCCCAGGAGTGCAGGTCCCAGCTGGCTGTGCCTACCACAGTTTGCTGGGCTGTAGGGCCATGGGCTATAGGGCCATGGTCCAGGTGGTGATTCCTGTGGGATGGGGTGATCTGTCTGCAATGCTTTGTTCGTCCCTGGAGGTGTCCTAGGAGGAAGATGCCAAGTTGAGTTGACCAAGGCCCTTCAGAAGAAATGTGCCAGTTTTCCCTCCCACGGCAGCTGGGCCAGTCCAGATGTGCCTCAGCTGTCCCAGACTCTGCTCTTGGAGCTGAGGAAGGTCCTCACAAGGGCCATTGCCTCCTGCACAGGTGAGACATGGCAGAGGCATTTTGGGCCTACCTCTTCCTATTCCTGTTCCTTATCAGCCAGTCTGGCTTCTCCTGGCTGAGGAGCAGCTGAGGGCACTGGGTTTGTTCAGCTGGAGCAGAGGAGGCTGAGGTCAGACCTCCCCGGGGGCTGCAGCTCCTCCCGAGGGCAGCTTCGATCTCTGCTCCCTGGGACAGGGACAGGGACAGGACCCAGGAATGGCTGGAGCTGTGCCAGGGCAGGGTCAGGCTGGAGAGCAGGGAAAAGTTCTTCCCCCAGAGGGTGCTGGGCACTGAACAGGCTCCCCAGGGAATGGTCCCGGCCCCAAGGCTGCCAGAGCTCCAGGAGCGTTTGGACAACGCTSCCAGGGATGCACAGGGGGGGATTGTTGAGGTGTCTGTGCAGGGCCAGGGGTGGGACTGGATGACCCTGGTGGGTCCAGCTGAGGGTATCTCACGAGTCTGTGGTTCTCACCCAAAGTCGTGCTGAGCACTTTTGTGTTTCCGGCTCTGGGGAGGAGGATTTGTGTCACTGATTGGTGTGAGGAGCCACTGCCGACTTCCAGCGTGGGCTTCCCCGCTGCGGAGCGACAGCTGCAATGAGACTCCATAATGAGCTGTTCGAGGCCACCCCGGGCAGGTGGCACATCCCTGCTGGGATCCCGTCGCATCCCCGGCAGCGCATCCCGCGGGAGCGCCGCGCCTCAATGAACCCCGGGCACGGCAGAGGGACTGACCCCAAACACAGCCCTGAGCAGGGACAGCGAGCAGGGCCTTGGGGCTGAGGACACTCCTACAGCCGGTGTGACCCCCCTGGCGGGGATCCCCTGCCTGTCCCTGCTCCCGGGGCCATCCTGCAGCCCCTGCTACAGCAGGGAGCGATTCAAGCCGAAATGCAGCCCTGGGCCGGGCACAGGAGACGCAGCGGGAGCGCAGCCCGGCCCATGCCGGCAGCTCAGGATGGTTCCCATCAGCACAGGCAGGTTCCCATCAGCACAGGCAGGTTCCCATCAGCAAGGTGCTGCCCCAGCCGCTGATCCCTCTGGAGAATGCGAACACTGGGAATGCGAACACTGGGAATACGAACTCTCCCGTGGCAGCTCCGCTCAGTTGCTGGAACAGGCCAGAAGATGTAGCTCTCTGGCACCTTTTGTGACTCCAGCTCTCTCTGAAGCCCTYCCTCCTCTCGCTGCAGTGCTCCCTGATCAGAGCCTGGCAGCGCAGGCTACGGAGACAGAAATAGGCTGGGATCGTGAACCTGGCAAAAGTTTCCAGGTGAGTTTTACTCCAGTCCGAGAGCARATCTGGGGCTGAGCAGGGAGAGGTTTCCTTTCCTATCAGAGGGGATTTAAACTGATCCCATCGAGCCCTCMCATTAGCCACCGATGTGATTAATGCCTCCTGTATTGTCACACAGTGATTCCACATTGTAGATCTTTCTGAATGCCTCCTGAATTTATTATTTCCATGTCCCAGTTGCTATTGGTGACGGCCTTGGTAAAATCCCTAGCAACATATAGAATGCAACATACATGGAAATTAGTTGAATACTTATCAGTATTATAGTCATAAAAGGACCTATTTATTAAATATATGGCTAAAGTGACACCTTAACAGCCAGAGGTACTAAATGACATGGGTAACATTCATTTGTATGTTGGTACATTGGTATGATAGTGCTCCAGCTACACTGAACTTTATTACCAACATCAAATTAAGATATATTGTGGGTAACATCATTAGGGCTGCTCGGACTGAACTGAATTTAAATAATGTCTTTAAGATGCAGATTTTCTCCACAGCTTCAAAATGCTCCCCAGCTAATCTCCTGTGGCCCAGAAGTGCCAGCCACGAGCACGAGTCTCCATCGGAGGAGTGCCCTGATTTAATGATGTCCTTCTGCCAAGATGAGCTACGGTCCCGAGCAAGACCTGGAAGACGCTGCTGCACTGAATAAAAATTCCTGGGGTGCGAGATCAGTGTTTTTGCTGAGATGAATGGAGATCTCACTCCTTAACTCATCACAGGGAAGGCGCCAAGATCACAGGAAGAACATTTCTGATTTGGGCAGCTCTTTAATGCGACACAGAGAGAAAACATCGGGACCGGAAAGAGGGAAGGCACTTGTGGCAGGCAGTGAGGAGAAGTGCTGGAAGCCATGAAGGCTGCTCAGCTCTCAGGTAGCAATCAGGTGGCTTTTTCCATTGCGGGAGCTCAGGACTTGCAAACAACGAATCAATATGATTACGCAGAAGATGCTTTATTGTTTACATTACACTCTACTTATACATTTTAGAACTGCTGTCCATGCGATCATGCAGTATTTGATTGGTTCCTCTATCTTGTCCACGCGCTCTGCATGCACCTTCTAGAAAACATGATTGGTTCTAGTCCAGTGCGGCACAGTCTTTCTTTATCTATTTCTTGCTGTCTTGGTATTCTGTTCTTCAGCTTTTTCTTTCCCAATTTAGCACAGTTTACATTTCAGTAACCTTGATGAATTCCTGAGGGCTCTGATAAGAATAACTGAAGATGGTTTGGCTGGGGCACATTTCAGGGCTCAAATACCTTACAACATTCCATGAGAACCACTGTAACTGAGCCATGAGTTATGGACTGTGAGGCAGGAGTCACAGGGTGAGGTTCTTCAGCTGAACTTAGAGGGGCTTAACTTTAAAATTTTAGATAGCTCATGGCAGTCACCAGCTCATGACAGATGTGCCGCAGCCCTGTGAGACGTGTCTGATCTCTGTCCCCATGAAGGAAGGAATCAGCATCTTCTTACAGGGTCTGGCAGGGGACAGAATGGAAATATCTTCAGGAAAACCTGGCATCCTGGAACCCCTGAAGCTGCTCCAAAATGCTCTTGATCCCTGCACCGTGTGTTGTAGAAGGAGCCTGTCTGGGTGCCATCACAAGGAAAACAAGTTTTAGGGTGGCYGTGCAGGGGTTTCTGTTCCCATAATGCACAAATGCCTGGCCTCCTGAAATCTGGCAGAACCACCTTGAAGAGCTGGAGGTTGAGGATGGGCTCAAGCCCTGACTGCCCCAGCAACACCCAAAGCTCAGAGACCCGGAAGTCAACAAATTAAATCAAACAGACACCAGGTATTTAGGAATTTTAGTTTCTCTTCTGGAAAYGCTGCCTTTGACCTGGGTTTATCACAACCCTTCTCTGCTCAGAGCCTGGGCCATGACTTGGTTTTGTGTCTGTAAAGGTTCAATKCTTTTATGCCACAGAAAAGGCCCTGCTCATCCTGACCCTCTCCAGAGGAAAGGAGCAGGATCAGAGCGTTCCTCTGCTGGAATATTTTTGAAAGCACTCAGGCTGAAGTAAGGTCAATTTGAAGCCCCACAGGTTGCATGGGACTAATATTACTTGGGATTTTCTGC
This sequence comes from Amblyornis subalaris, assembly GCA_018881555.1. Classification (NCBI taxonomy): domain Eukaryota; kingdom Metazoa; phylum Chordata; class Aves; order Passeriformes; family Ptilonorhynchidae; genus Amblyornis; species Amblyornis subalaris. The sequence continues at coordinate 336,823 of JACAXG010000236.1, forward strand.
AGCCAAAATCAGGGTTGTCAACCCACAGGGTCTTATCACAGCCCACCTGCCTTATCACAGCCCACCTGCCTTATCACAACCCACCTGCCTTGGCCTTCAGCTGCAGCAGGAGCCTTGGGACCTCCCAACTTCCTGATGGGTTTGGAGCAAGGTCAGATGTGCTGGTAAGAGACCCTTTAGCTTTGGGAAGGGACCCACAGCAGGTCCCAGCTCTACCTTGTCTTCTCACAAATATTCCCAAAGAACTGGAAGGATCTGGGCGGGGGCTGACAGCTCATCCCACCTGTGTCCTGTGGTGTTGGACACACTGAGATGAGAGCTGTGGGTCCCATGGCATGGGATCTTCCATTGTTTTCTCAGGACTGCAGATTCCTTGGGGCAGAGATGCTGCACGTTTGGGCACTGCTGTTCTGAGGGGTTTTTCAGCTGGAACGAGCTCACCTTGCTGCCCTTTGATGTGGGAGAGCTGGCAAGGAGATTGTGTTACCCACAGGAGCAAGGAATTCGCASCGAGAAAAGCCAAGTACTTGTAATCCTTGTAAAAGCAAGCCTTGCACTTTGGGGCTGGTTTCAGGATTGTAAAGGTGCAGCCTCTCCTCCGAAGCACTGATTTTGCATTCCACAGCCAGGGTTTCTGATAACATCTCTCAAGATTGTTGTTGAACTCCTGCTCCCCATCATGTTCTGTAGCCACAAGGGTACCGACCTGAGGATCAGGGAATCATTAATGTTGGAAAAGTCCTCGACAACCATCRAGTCCAACACTCAACCCTTCCAGCACCTCGGTGCGAGGGGGAGCTCTGCGAACCGAGTGTGGGATCGCTAATAGGGCTCCTGAGGACTTCCTACAGCAATACCTGGCCCTGTTTAATCGATGTTTACAGGAAATCACCCGTACAACGCGTGTCCCTTTGTCTCTGTGCCCGGCTGCAGAGCAGGGAGCCCGGGGCAGGGTCCCCAGCTGGCCCCACACGCGGACGTGGCGCAGGGTTCGTGCTGCTCATTCCGCTCCGGGGTGATTATTTGTGTTCCTTATGCCAGACCTCATTGCATCCACGAGCTGCTCTGCCTCTGGTTATTACGTGGCCATTTGCACTTGGTGTTAATGTGCATTTGTGATGCCAGCAGCGTCCCTGCCCGAATCCGAGGCTTCTGCGGGCGCGTCCGCCGGCCGGCGTGTGCGGGGACGGGATCCGTGCAGCGTGTGCACTGCCTGCTTTGCCTATCAATTTGCACTAATTGCACAGGCCTAAGAGCACAGAGAGCAGTGCAGTTCTGCACGTCTGGCCCACCAAGAGCAGGACAGCAAAATGTTGGTGATATCTGTGCGGAGATATCCGCCTGTAGGAGTCAGAGGAGCTGCTGGGTCCTGCCCCAAGCTGCCGATGGAAAAGCTGATCGCTGTGTGCAGCAGCCTGCAAGGAGTCAGAGAGTGGCTGTGGCTCCCCATGGCCAGGCRAGTTAGAACAGCCTGGAAAGGGCTGCAAAGGGGCTGAACAGAGGCGGGCAGCACCTTTCTGCAGCCCATTTTCCTGCTCAGTCCGTGCTGACCACACAGCACACGGTGCAAGTGCAGAAGTGGGGTCAAGGAGTGGGCAAGGCCCACAGAAGGAGATCGAGACCACCAAAAGACCCTCAAAGCCCCCCAGCCCTTTTCCAGACAGGTCCAGAAGGATGGGATGCACATGCTCACTCATTTACATGAAGAGTGAGAAACCCAATGCCAGGGCAGGCAAAACTTCCCTGTAAAAGGTGCCACACAGAGCCCAGGTGGTGCCCCTGGACCCCCTGTGGGCTGGATCGACGCTGGACCCAGAACTGGTGATCTCCTTTCCTCTCCCATCTGCTCTCTCTTTCACTCTTTCCTTCTTCCCTCTTTTCCTTTATTCTTCCATTTCTCTTCCTGTTAAAAGACAGGGGCACAACCACCAATTTCCATGTGTTGTTTGCTAATAAAACTTTGTAAGCTTTTATGTTTTGGACCGTTCTGGCTTTTGCCATTCCATTTCAGCCATGGGCATGTCTCAATCTTGGGTGCTCCCTTCCTTGTAGAAGTGGGACGTGGCACTGGGACATGGAACTGTCACAGGGTGACACAGGCACAGAGTGAGGGTTGTTCTAGAAGGGGTAACACCTTGGACCCTCTGTTCTAATGTTTTATTCTCCTTTACTCTTCCTAAATACACATCTCCCAATCCAAGCCCATGCATTGCCTGCTTCCCCACCATTTTCCCCACATCCGCATTTCAGTTCTCAGGGCTTTTGCATAAATTAAATAAGGTTGATTTTCTCCCAGGAGACGAGGCAGAAATTGGTGGCTTTGATTTTATCCCTGTAAGGTGGTGAGGTCTACATCCAGCATTACATGGACAGAGCTCCAGACAGCTCATCCCTCATCCCATGGGCAGTCCCCAGCAACTGCAGCTCTGCCAGTGGAATGTGGGAATGTGGGAACACAGCTCTGGGATATTCACCTGACACCACCAAGGTCATCCCACCCCACTGATGATGAGAGGCCATGAGAACCGGAGCTACTCCCTACAATTACCTGGAAGGAAACTGGAGTCAGGCTCTGCTCCCAGGGAACAAGGGCCAGGACGAGGGCAAACAGCCTCACGTTGTGCCAGGGGAGGTTCAGGTTGGACATCAGGAGAACTCTCTTCACTGAAAGAGTGGTTAAACCCCGGGAGAGGCTGCCCTGGGCCGTGCTGGAGTCTCCATCCCTGGAAGTGTTCAAACAGTGAGCAGACGTGGCACTTTGCATTGTGGTTCGGTGGGCCTGGGGGTGTTTGGCCGAAGGTTGGACTTGATGATCTTGGAGGTCTTTTCTGACTTTAATGATCCTATGATTCCATGGATCYGCAGGCAGGAATGGGCACAGGGAAGTGTACAGTCACTGGAAATCAGGCCCTCGTTATTCCAGAGCCCTGTGATTGTTCAGCCACAAACCTCCTGATGGCTTTCTGATTATATGAATATAAACAACATCCACAAACTCGTGCTCATTAATGAACAAGATCTTAGAGAGGGCCATTCAATGCACAGAGCAATTAACACAGCAGTTGATTAAGGCAGCTTGAGGATAAGTTCTATGAAGAATTCAATATTGCTGCACTGCTTCATGTAGGGGCTTGGCAGAGGCATGAGATCATGACGAATGTGACCTGTTAGCACCAGGMATTCAGGGCCCCTGAGAGGCAGGCGCTGCTCCATCCCTGTGGCCCCCAATGACATTTAATCATTGCTGTGCACAAGGGCCAAATATTGGGGTGGTCCCTTGCCTGCAGATTCACAGCACCTTGAACTTGTACCCCCAGCCCTGTCAGGTAGCCACGAGGTGCCACATGCGGGGAGGCAATTTCTGCTAGGCAGGAAGCAGCCCATGGAATTTGGGATGTTTTCCCAGAACACAGTCTGAAACCACTCCCAGGCCCAGCCATGGTCTGTAACTGCTCCCATGTGCAGCCACCTACAGAGCAGCAGGAGGGCTCTGCACACACCCCGAGTCCTGGGAAAGGGAAAGGGATTCAGCCCTAGCCAGGGAATAGAGGGAATGAGTGACCTCCTTGAGTTGAGCACAGAGGCACTGACACATCTCAGCACTCTCACCCACTCTGGGGTTTCAACACCTGCTAAAGCAGCCAAACAYGGGGGGAGCTGCTGGGAAAGAGCCCCAAGGGGACCATCACTGCCTGGGGTCGGCCTGTACAAGAGGAAAGTGGCTATGACCAGAGAGTCACAGAAGCAGGGGATGGCTTGGGTTCAAAGGGATCTTAAAACTGATCCAGTTCCACCCCTGGCAGGGCTTGGAACGAGCAGAGTGTAATGACATTTTCAACCCAAACCATCCTGTGATTCCATGATTCTCTGTGTCCCCAGGAGTGCTGCAGGGTACCAGGCCATCTCTACCTCACACACTGTCCCAGCACAGCCACATCTTTGGGAATGGGACAGGTGTAGCATGAGCCTGTTCCARTGACCACAGGCACTACAGCCCTGTAGGGCAGGACACACACAGCAGGTCCATGGGCCTCAGTTTCCCCTTCCACAGGATGAAGGTGGCATTGGGTCCCTGCCCTTTGCTGCGTGCTCCGGGTCCCACAGAGGCTCCGTGCTCTGAGCAGCCCTAAGCTTTGCTGCTACTATGATTGAGAGGAAGAGGGAGAGGAGACTCATTGTCCTAGGAAATACTGCTTTCATYCCGAGCCTGGAGCATTTCCCAAAAGTAATTAACTAGGAGAAGCTGCTAATTAAAAGATCTGGTGCCTGCAGAAATGCTTGGCAGAGATGGGTGTCACCTAGCCAAGTTCGAGGTGCTGAGATACAACACTTGGGCTCTCAGCTGCCACCAGAGCCCRGCCCTTGCTGCCGCCCAGTCTGTCCCAGTGAGGTGTGAGCTGCGCAGGCTGGGCCCCAGTGCAGCAGTGAGCACGAGGAGCAGCATCTGCACGAGCTGGGTCTCCCCTGCCTGTCTGGGAACAGCTCATGTCTGGCACGTTCCAAGGTTTGTCTTGGTGCGGATTTGCCACCTGATGTGAGCTTGCACCATGGTCCTCCTGGTCCTTGGGGGTGATCACCCATCCCTCAGCCCCAGCCTGTAGCTGGGGCTTTGTTCCCACACTTCTGAGCAGAACCAGGAGGAATGTTATGTGGAAAAACCTCTCAGCCCAGACGTGTACTGCTGAGCAGCAGCTGAGGCAGGAAAGGTGGGAAAGGTGGAGCCCTGAGCTGTGCCCTGGCCGAGGGCGTGTCAGCGACCACTCGTGCTGTGCTCACCCTGAGCCAGGCTGTTGGCAGGACGTGGGTGACAGCAGGGGCCTGGGTCAGGTGTGACACTGCTCCTCCCCACGGGGGTTACCTGTCACCTCCCAGGCTGCCAGCTCCACTTCCAGTGTCACAGCAGCAGTTTTCCAAAGGGGTTTGGTCAGTTCCATCTCCCTGAAAGGGAGAGCCAGGAATCACTTCTGCAGAGTAAGAGATCCATTCTCACCCGTCTGGCTGCAGCAAGCGCTGTCTCCTGCCCTGGCTGGGTGTGGCACTGCTGGACTCAGCATGGACCTGTTAAATCCAAGCACACCTTGGCTTGGCACCACTGGGTTTTCCCCAGGGGAAAGCTGCTGGGCTCTGACCCTACAGACCCGAAGGAAACAGAATTTTCTCTCTGAAATGGCACTGCAACTTCAGGGGCTCTCCCTGGAGCAGAGATTGTGCCTGGCAAGGATCCTGGGGACACCAGCGAGGTCCCTCGAGACTCACCCACGCAGGCTGTGCTGCAGGAAGGTCCCTCAGGAGCCTGGCCGAGCTCAGCTGGTCACAGACAATCCAGCCAGGAGAGGGAGGAAGGCTCGCGGGTCTTTGGGATCACACAGATTTACATTCCGCTGCTCTGGCGTGAGCAGCAGGAGCTGCTTGCAGCAATCAATGAAGTGTTAATTTGCATTGTGTTCAGTGTGTCTGGGCTGGGCCCACTGGCACCCTCCTGCTACAGTCGATAGCTGGGGCTCCAGAACAACGCGGGGACAGAGCCAGGTTTCGTTTTTTGGTTTTCTTTTTTTAACACCAAGTAGTTTTACAGCTCCTGAAGTGAGGGTGCTGTGCCAGGGAAGGGGGGAAAGGCTGGTGTTGGAAGGGTGGGCAGGGGTGGCACTGGAGGGGCTCTGCAGACACTTCCCAGAGCAGCTGGTGRTGCCCTAAGCACAGAGCCAAAAGGAACCTGTGTCACACCAGCCCCGTGCCAGCCCGGGGCAGGGAGGGCACTTCCATCCCGTGGATCTTGCCCCAGCACTTCGCGGGCAGTGCCTGGAATCGGTTTTGGGATCGAGGCAGGAGGGAGCGTTCCTGGRGAGCTGACGGGAGCTGCTGGATGGCAGCTGCAGCAGAGAGGGCTGGAGCCATCCCCGGGTCACAGTGGGTCACACATCCATGGGTCACACACACATCGGGCTCAGCGTGGGCAGACAGCAGCAATCTGAGCTTTTGAGGCTACACCCCCAGTGCTGGGGCTGCTCTGGGACCCCCAGGACAAGAGAGACCTGGAGGGGCTGGAGCGTGTCCAGGGAAGGGAACGGAGCTGGGAAGGGGCTGGAGCCCCAGGAGCGGCTGAGGGAGCTGGGAAAGGGGCTCAGCCTGGAGAAAAGGAGCCTCAGGGGGGACCTGCTGGCTCAGCCTGGAGAAAAGGAGGCTCAGGGGGGACCTGCTGGCTCAGCCTGGAGAAAAGGAGGCTCAGGGGGGACCTGCTGGCTCAGCCTGGAGAAAAGGAGACTCAGGGGGGACCTTCTGGCTCTGCACAACTCCTGACAGGAGGGGGCAGCCAGGGGGGTGTCGGGCTCTGCTCCCAGGGAACAGGGACAGGATGGGAGGGAATGGCCTCAAGTTGTGCTGGGGGAGGTTTAGAGTGGATATTGGGAAAAAAGTCTTCACCAAAAGGATTATCAAGYATTGGAAGGGGCTGTCCAGGGCAGTGGTGGAGTCCCCAGCCCTGGAGGCGTTCAAGAGCCATGTGGATGTGGTATTTGGGAACATGGCCTGGCAGTGCTGGGTTAATGGTTGCCCTGGATGTTCTTAGATGGCTTTTCCAACCTTCCTCCTCTGTACCAGCCCCTCAGCTCTGTGTGATGTCAGCCACCATCTCTGGGACACGAGTGACCTCCTTGGGGACGCAGACACTGCTGCTTGGATACAGGAGGGGCTGCTGAGGTGTCTGAGGGAGCTGCCCCCTGCTCCTCTCTCCTGTGCTGTGGCTGAGGGAAGCCCCTGCCCTCCTTGGCTCCCAACCTTCTCCTCAGGCTGTGCCAGGCACTGTGTGTGAAATCCCCATCTCTGAAAGCTTCCACCCTCCCTGAGCCCTTCCCAAGGCTGTGCCGGGGCACCTGAGCTGTCCAGCCTGCCCCGGGAGGAGCTGGCAAACCCCAGTCCCTCCTGAGGGCTCGGCCCTGGACTGCACCRGAGGGATTGTCCTATGGCAGGRCTCCCAGGAGGAGGGGTGAGCGCTCCTGGGACGTGGCAGAGCCCATTCCCTTCACAGCCCTGTGGAATAACCTCGTGGCTGAACTCCCAGAGAAGGCTTCTCCACTGATATTTTCTTTGCTCAACGTTTCACCTGCCTGGGGTTGCGGGATGCTGTGTGCCTGGGGAGGAAGGGAATGCAGACAGGGAACACCAAAGGCTCAGGGGTCCTGGGCAGGGAATTGTTTCCTGCCCCGCTGAGAAACCCTCATGGAGCTGTTTGGGCAGGGGCTGGGCTGCAGAAAGGCTCCCTGTGTCACACATCAGCCTGAGTGTCTTTGGCGGCCGAAGGATTGTGGGGAGGGAACACGGTGGTRTTCTCTTCAGGGTGGCATCTTCAGGGATCCTGACTCCCTAAACCAGTCCAGGAGTAGAATTAGGAGAGTTTGAATTGGACCTTGATAACTGGACTCCTCTGAGCTGTTCTTTTATGCCAGCACGGCTAACACCCCCCTCCRTGAGCTGTCTGCACACACCTCTGTCCTCTTCCCTGTCTCTCCCCTGTCCCCCCTCGCTCTCCCACACACCTCCCGGGGCACTGCTCAGTTCTCAGGAAGATCACCTGGATCCCTGGATCCAGCCTGAGCTTCACACCTCAGGGACAGAGGCGATCACGTCGTTACCCCCGTGAATGCCCTCAGTGAATTCCTGCCTCCAGGAGCGGAAATCAGCCTCATCCCTTTGCTTAGTTCTTTCCTGAGGGATGTGGTGGTTCCACGTTCTCCTCTCCAGGGCATCTCCCTGCTCYTGTGGCAGGGCTGTGCTCCAGATGCTTCAGCACCAGGACATTGGAATTGTCCCTTCCTTTGTGCTGTTACAGCCCTGGCATTGATRACTCCAAGCGTCTCCATGAAGGAGTAACTGTGATCACACAGGGTGGGAGGCAGAGTGTGGGAATGGCACAGGAGCTGTTCAGGACTCAGAGGTGTGGCTGGAGGCTCCCTGAGCCYGCTCTTAGGTGGGTCTGTGCTCTGCCAGTGTGGATTTCCCATCCCGGCGCTGCCCAGGTGAGGCTGCCCAGCACGGAAGGTGTGGGCCGCCCACCTTTGGGATGGAGCTGTGCCCCTTCCAGAAGATGTGGGCAACCAGGTGCCAGGAGGGATCATCTGGGCCCTCCTCTCCTCTGATTCCCTCTGTGTGTCACTGCAGACTCCGCTGAAGTGACTCCAATTTACGCCTCATCAGGGACGGAAGAGGCAGCTCTTGCATTTTGAGCTGTAGCAAACCATTCCTAACAAGCGCGGCATTCATCATGAAAGGCTCTCTGTCTGCTCCCCCAGGAGGAAGGAGGCAGCGATGAATGAACACAGAGCCGCGCTGATCGGGGCGGCCGGGGAGGGCTGGGCGGGCTGGGGGCTGCAGGTGTGCAGGGGGGCCCGGGCACTCACATCCTGGGGGCTCCGGCACTCCCAGGGGCTCTGCCCGCTCCGTCCAGCGCGGCACAGCTCCAGCCTTTAACTGCTCTGGCCCTCCTGCTTCGCAGCTTGGATCACGAGGAGCGTCTCAGCTCCAAGAGGAGTCTGTGTCCTTGTCTGAGCTGGGTTTTGGGTTGCTCTGCCTGCCCTGTTCATTGGACATCCCTTACCACCACGGACTGGTCCAGCACTCTGCGCTATTGGCCCCGGGTGCCATCACTGCCTCTGCCCCTCTTGCTGGGGTACTGTGGGACTGTCACATCCTCACCTGGGCTTGCCTGCCCCCCAGAACAGCCCCGCTGGACCCCACATTCCTGACAGCTCAGGATTCCTGGAGCCCTGAGGTGAGATCCCTGCTCCTGGCCCTGAACGTGTGCCCCCCCAGATCCTGCCAGACCTTGGGACGGGTCAGAGCTGTGACACTCCCTGCAACCATAATGACCTCGAACACTTCAGTGGGGTTTTGGAAAGGCTTTGGGGACTGACTTTATCAGCTGTAGCTGAGCTTTGCCGCCTGCCTGGAAGGAGTGGGCAGAGCCAGGAGTTGGACTCCAYGACCCTGGTGGGTCCCTTTCAGCTCAGGATGTTCTGTGATTTTGTGTTTCTCTGACTATGTTTCAAATATTAATTGCTCCATAAAAATAATGGATGGATGCCCCAATGAGGGCAATTAGACCCTCTTGATGTACCCGGAGCCTGAGCAATCAGCCCTTTTCAAGGACTGGGAGAACTTGCTTTGGGGAGGAAGCGTTGAAAGGCACTTCCCCATGCCTGATCCAGCTGCAGCCGAGCTCCAGCTGCTTGGAGCACGGACCTTGCAGAGGTGCTGCCTGTGACCAGCGTGTGGCACCGGGGGCACAAGCCCTGCTGTGGCCCCAGGGGTGGTGCCCTCCAGCCAGGTGGATCTGTGTGGATCTCCAGGCCATCACTGTTTCAGGTCAGGTACTGCTGGGTTGGCATCAGCTCCTGTGCAGGGAATGATGAATGGCTGCGCCCTGCGGCTAACGAAGGGATGGATTATTGGGTTATAAATCAATTAAGTGCTTCTGAGGAAGTTGCAAACCACAAGAAAAGCCATGAAGAGAGAGAACAACATCTGCTGTCTGGGGAAGAGCAGGAGCCATCAAGTGCCATCGGCCATTAGGGTTTCCCTGGAGAGGAGCAGGACACCCCTGCCAGCTGGGACCCTCTCTGGGCTGCCTGGCTGCTGAGGGCGGAACCCCATGTGCTCTGTGGGGGTTTCCAGCTGCAGGCTGTCCCTTCCAGGAGGTGAATCCTGCACGGCCTGGGCAAACTGGACTGAGTTTGGAGCATGGCCAGAACTGGCTGGTGTGACTGTCCACAGGGACTGGCGATCCAGAGGCACATCTGCCAGATGTCTCCAGAGAGAGGAGACCTCACACAGCCTGCAGCTCCTGCCGAGGGGCAGCTCCCATCTCTGCTCCCTGGGACAGGGACAGGAGCCAGGAACAGCTGGAGCTGTGCCAGGGCAGGGTCAGGCTGGAGAGCAGGGAAAGGTTCTTCTGTCCCCAGAGGGTGCTGGGCACTGACCAGGCTCCCCAGGGAATGGGCACGGCCCCAAGGCTGCCAGAGCTCCAGGAGCGTTTGGACAACGCTGCCAGGGATGCACAGGCTGGGATTGTTGGGATGTCTGTGCAGGGCCAGGGGTTGGACTGGGTGGTCCTGGTGGGTCTCTTCCAGCTCAGGATATTTCCAGATTCTGTGATTCTATGACAGTTCATACTCCCAGCCGATCGAGCAACACCTGTAGGCTCTGCAGCGCCAGGGTTTCCCTGTCCGACAGACTCCTCTCCTCCAGGAGAATGCTGGAGGGGCTCCTGGGCACCCTGTAAGGCCTTGGCACAGCAGGGTCAGCTGATGGGTGCTGGTGCCAGCTCAAGGCAGGGGGGGCATGGTTTGGGCTCTCTCTGAGTGCCTGTGGCAGATGGACAGCCCCAGCCTGGGAGCAGTCCCTGGAGTGTTGGCCGAGGTCCATTCCTGTCCCACCACACTCTGCTGTCAGCATGGCCAGGCCAGGAGAAGCCTCAGGGACCTGTGCTAGTCCCACCCCTGCAATGGCCTGACAAAACCTCCCTTTCTGGGAGTTCCGCTGTGTCCAAACCCAACGCTACCTTTTCCTGCAGAAGGGCAATGTCCTGTATGAGAGTTTCGTTCCTGTTTTCTTTGCCCCAGCTGCCTCCTGTGCCTGGTGTGACATGGGGAGGGTGCTGGGAGCAGAGGAACACAAACACAGTTCTTGGGCAGCGTGGGCAGTGATGGGCCCAGCCTTGCTGTGGGGACTTGGGGACCAAGGGTGCCAGGCAAGTGGGCATTGCTCAGGCTCCCCGAGTGCAGCAGCTGCAAGGTCATTGCTGCCACAGCCAGCTGCAGGAGGGCATGGGCAGGATGATAACTCCATCTCCCTTCAGCAGGGCACGGGCAGGGTGATGAATGCATCCCCCCTCAGCAGGTTGGTCTGTGGAGCTCGTGCCCATCCCAGGAAAGGTTCTCCCCACAGCTCCCACAGAGCCCGAGGCTCCCACGCAGCCCTGCAGAACACAAAGTGTGCCACCTCTCCTCTCTGAGAGGGTTTTCAATCCAGGGCTCTTTAGAGCAGGGCTGGAAAAGTTTCCAGTTTGGGACTGGTGAGTGATGACAAGGAGCCGCTTATCTGGGAGCCGCGTGGCTCCCGTGCCGCTCATTGTCCTCCAGCTTCTTGTTTTGCTCTGTGTGAACAAACCCTCAAGAAAACAGCAATGCAGCATTTTCTAAATTCTAATGAGCTGGTTCCTAATAGTTCTCTAATGAGCTGTGGCAGACAGCAAGGAAGCCTTGCTCGCTTTAATCTCTTTAACTACAGCCCATCCTAGAGGCAAAGCAGCTCGAGGGACAGTGAGTGGGTGTGAGGCTGGACAGACACCTCAGAGAGCAGGGCTTGCCCCTGTGCCATTGGTGGTGTCACTGGTGCAGGCCTGGAGATGCCAGCACAGGCAAACCATGGGGTGCCTGAGCCCTGGGTCAAAGGAGTCAACCTGCAAAGCTCTGCATCCYATTCACGAGGAGATCCTGTCTTGGTTGAGATTTGGCTGCTCTTGAACAGTTAAATTGTGAGGAAAACAGAACATCTTCAGGGAACCGAGGTGAAATGAGGGGCAGGGAAGGACACAGACACCAGGGAGGTCTCAGGGACACCTCATTGCAGCCTTCCAGTACCTAAAGGGGCTCACAGAAAGGAGGGAGAGGGACTTTTCATAGGGGCAGACAGTGACAGGACAAGGGACAGTGGTTTTAACCTTACAGAGGGCAAGGTTAGACAGGATATTRGGAAGGAATTATTCCCTGTGAGGGTGGGAGGCCCTGGCACAGGTTGCCCAGAGAAGCTGTGGCTGCCCCTGGATCCCTGGAAGTGTCCAAGGCCAGAYTGGACGGGGCTTGGAGCAGCCTGGGATAGTGGAAGGTGTCCTTGCCCATGGCAGTGGTGGCACTGGATGAGCTTTAAGGTCCCTTCCAACCCACCCAAACCATCCATGACTCTGTGACCTGCATTAGTTGCACCCACCCAGGCCGGGTGCTTGGACCTGTCCCTGACCCTGGCACAGATCAGCACCCCCAGACAGCTCCAGCCCACCCTGGCACAGATCAGCACCCCCAGACAGCTCCGGCCCTTGTGCTCTTGGTCAAACAGAGCTGCCCCTGCAAGGCAGAGCTGGGACAAAGCTCCTCCCAGGAAGACACTTGGATAGAGGCAGTCAGGTCTGGCCACATCCCAGCAGGGCAGGGACTTTCTCAAAGAAGCTCCTGTGCCTGTTTTTGTCCCTGCCTGGCAGCTGGTGGAGGCTTCATGGTGCTGTCCGAGGACATCCCTTCRTTTATAGCCACTGGTTTCCAGTGCCTAAAAGGCCAGCACCTTTCATCTTCATCCAGCAGGAGAGGGTGACAGTGAGCACCTGGATGCGTTTTGTCACGCTGGGTTAATGTAGGATCAATCTATGGAATCCTTTGGGACACTRAGGAAGCCTCCAGAAGGGATGAAGCCTCCAGAAGAGCCGAGCTGAGCCTCTCTTTGCCAGCGTTTCTGAACAGTAAGAGTTCCACCCCATCACCTGATCCTCCAGCAGGCAATTTTTCTCCCCACGATGAGGGCACATCCAGGCAGGGTACAAGAAACAAAGAGCTCATCTTCCCTGCATCTGCACGGAGAGGGCCAGGAAAGGAGGCTCCCCCTGCAAAATCCTGCGGGAAAGCCTTGAAGGAACGCCTGCATCCTCAGTATTCCGGTGCTGAACTTCCCACCAGGGCGAGTGCTCAGGTGATAACTCTTGCTTTTGATCTATTGGATTTTGCAGTGACTCTGGTATGGTGATGAGACTGCAATATCCCATAATAGATGGCTGTTTCTAGCAAGAGCTCTGCTATAATTGTATTTATGAGCAGAATACTTATAGAGGCCTTCAGGGAGCTTCAAGTGTAAAAACATTCCTATAACAACATATAGACAGCCAACAGCCAAGCAATTAATTCCTGGTGGTGGGGGCTCTGTCCTGTTTTAGAGCAGCCATTAAAGCTGCAGAGGCTCTGCTGGAGGCACTGGGGAGCTGGACACTCACTCCTTCCTCTGGGCTTTGTGTGCCTAAAATTGGCTTTAAATGAAGTTCACTGAAGCTATAGGAGGCAACTGAAGTTCTGKTGTGTTCTGGGGGAAACACAGATTTTTGTCACAGGAGCTAGAAGGGACCCACAAGGACCATCAGTCCAGCTCCYGGCCCTGCAGAGACACCCCAACAATCCCACCCTGTGCATCCCTGAGAGTGTTGTCCAAACGCTGCTGAGCTCTGGCAGGCTGTGTGGAGTTTATTCAGTAACCTCCCTCCCTCCCTCCCTCCCTCCGTCCCGACGTGTCCTCCCAAGGGAAGGGGCAGGCACAGACCCCTGCGGTCCAGGTACCACATGGAAAGTGAGATCAGTTTTCTACACCTGATCCCGACCTGCTGAGTGTCCTCACCTCTGTATTTCTCTCTGCTCTTTCCCTCCTCCCTCTCCAGTTTCAGATAATGTCACCGTTACCTAGGTCCGGTCATGGCTCCACATCAATAAAGTCCAAAAAAAAATACATCCCTTGACAGGAGTCTCAGTGCCTGTGTTTGTCACTGCTTTGGCTGAAATTAACTTAATAATGGGACATCTCACACAATTCAAATCTCCCATAGAGTGGCATTAATCAGCCTTGTTCTGCAGGGAAAGAAATTATATTGCTGTTAAAGATCACTTATTTACAGTTTCTGATTAGGAGGGTGAGAGGAAAGGAGATTGTTTTCATCCTTTTATGAAAAAACCCAAACCAACAGGCTCTTCAAATAATTATGAAGTTTTAAATTAAAACTCTTGAGGGAAGTTTGCATTCAGTGGACAAACTCCATCTTGGAAAACTGCAAGGACTTAGCAAGCGTGGAAGGGCTTCAAAATGTCCATAGTAGGATYAAAAATAATTTCTGTTGTTACAGTATGGACAGTTCCAGTATTATAAAAAAAAATATATATATTGAGGACTGTATCCTCCAAACCCCTTGGAAGGTGTTCAAGCTGGCAAGGACAGGCTCCAGTCTGGATTCTCCAGAGCTGCACAGCCCCTTCCAGAGCAGAGGGGCAGAGCTGAGCCTGTGCCGCTCAGGTTGGGAGTTAAACTCGGGAGTGAGGGCTGGGCTGTGCCCCTCTGGTCCCTCGGATAGCCCTGCCTGTGTCAGGGTCAGCTGGGGGAGGGGGGCACAGAGCAGAAAGGGCCAGCTTAGGGTTTGGGGCTGGGCTGCTCATCCACAGAGCRAGAGAATTGACGGTACCCAATGTCTCTTTTTATCTTCTCCACTGACCATGTCAGACCTTCGGGATTAGAGAAAAGGTTCAAGGAGAACAACTCCAGTAGTGGAGGAGGCCTGGGACAGGGATCTCTTGGGGATTCTAATCCCTTTGGGTCCCTGGGAGAAAAGGGGATTCATCTGAGGGGGAGCCTTCCAGGAAAATAAAGATGTTGGTCACGGGGCTGGTGCTCGTGTGACAGCCAAGGAGGGGCTGAGGAAGCTTGCTTATTCAGCCTGGGAAGGGAGAGTGAACCTAAATACCAACCTGCCAGTAGGCTTTGGGAAGATGGAAACAGGATCTTTCCTGGGGTATTTGATGGGGAAATAAGAGACTGTGGCTAAAGGCTGACATAAGGGAGAGTTTGGTGGAATATAAGAAAGGAAATACACATAAAGACAGTGAAATGTTGGAATAGAGCCCCCAGCAGACCATGGCATCACCTCCTCTGGAAGATTTCAAGCCCCAGCTGGACAAAGACCTGAGCAGCCTGGTCTGATACAGGATTTGGGTCTGGAGATAGAGTTGAGGACAGGATTTGGGTCTGGAGACAGAGCGAGGACTCCTGACGTCCCTTCCCGGCTGAGTGGCTGAGTGGGGCAGCTCACGGTGTAATCAGGGCAGGCTTTGGGTCTGTGATCAAGGTTTGAGTGTGAGTCCTGCAGTGGGGCCTGCGGGGCAGCTGGCACTGCCGGGGTCGCTGCAGCCCTGCCCCGGGACCCCCGCGCTGGGGGCAAAGCCCCGTGCCAGGCTCTGCCCCGGGTTTGCTGTTCCTGCTGACACAGCCGAAGCAAGGACAGGTTGTGGAGGTCACTGGATCTGCAGTCTCACTTCCCTTGCCAAAACAGCCTTCCCAGCACGAGCAGAGCATTGCAAACACCTCGGGAAAGCTTTGCCGCCTCGTGCCYGTCTGAGGTGGCCCCTGGGAAATGGAGCTGTGTCCCGGTTGTCCTTCTCTCCTCTTGGGTGTTGGCCCAGSCCTCGGCTTGAAATATGGCTTTGTCCCCGTGAAAGGACCCTGCCTCCCTGCCAGAGGGAGGATTGGCACTCCCGTGTCAGCGCCGCTGTGCCGGGCTGCCTGCGGGTCCGGGATGGAGCCCACAGCCCTCCGCTCCTCCGGGGGGGATTTGTGCCGCCAGGGTCGGCTCGTGTGTGCAGGGAGCTCCCAGCACAGCCCAGCTGCTGCCCAGGTCACTCCAAGGCCTTGTCCTGGGATGCTGCTCCGGGCCAGTCTGGGCAGACACTGCTTCAGCAGGGTACGGTGGGACATCCCTGCTTCTCCCATCCTCAGCCCCCCAGCTGCCCGTGGGGAAGGTGTGGCACACACGAGGACTCTGCACGTCTCCAGGGTGCTGCAGAGCTGGTACCCACCAGACAGACCCTGCAGAAACCTGTGAGTCCGGGGTACCCACCAGAGAGACCCCATGGGGACCTGCCAGTCTGGGCTACCCACCAGAGAGACCCTGCAAGGACCTGTGACTCCGGGGTACCCACCAGAGAGACCCTGCAGGGACCTGGGAGTTTGGGGTACCCACCAGAGAGACCCTGCAAGGACCTGTGAGTCCGGGGTACCCACCAGAGAGACCCTGCGGGGACCTGCCAGTCTGGGGGCTTTAATGCAGGGGCTCACTGAGCTGCTCCTGCCTCCTCCTCCTCCTCGGGAGGCTGCTGGGAAGGTGCAGAGCTGCTTCCACTGGAAAATGCCACTAATTGGGCCTTATTAAAAATTTACTTCTGTTTCCCAATAAAGCTGGAGCATTAATCTTCCCCCAGCCGAGCCATTAATTACCGAGCCATCAGGCTGCGCCGCCCGGGAGCAGCAGCGCGGGGCTGTGGCTGCAGGGACCCCGGGGCAGCCCCTCCCGCCGGCTCTGCGGGACAAGCGCTGGRCAGCTCCACCTGCGGATTCGGCTCCTCCCTCAGAGGATCCCAGCTGTGGGATTGCCCGTTTCCTCCAGGAAGGAGCTGGGATGCAAGGGTATGCCCTGGGRRAAAAAAAAAWAAAAWWTTTTTTTAAATAAGAACTGATCCCTGAYTTAAGCAAGCAGTCCAAGGGTTGGGAGTATTAAAGGGTAATGAAGATCCCCAGGTATCCCTGCAGGACATCCCGCTGTCCTGGGGACATCCCTGGGGATGGTTTGTCCCAGGGGGCTGTGCTGCACCTATTCCATGCTTCCATCACTGTTGGAGATGTTGAAGGTTTGACASTGATGTTTTTGCAGAGGTCTTTGTCTGTTGGGTAAAACTGCACAATGCCAGTGCCTGAGCTTGGGAGTCCTGTGGGATTTGGGACACAGACACAGGACGGGAGCATTATACCAGGAAAAACAGGTCTGCATGGGATCATGGAACTGTTTGGGTTGGGAAGGACCTCAAAGCCCATCCAGTCCCACCCCCTGCCATGGGCAGGGACACCTTCCACTAGCCCAGGCTGCTCCAAGCCCCATCCAACCTGGCCTGGGACACTGCCAGGGATCCAGGGGCAGCCACAGCTTCTCTGGGCAACCTGTGCCAAGGCCTCCCCACCCTCCCAGGGAACAATTCCTTACCAACATCCCATCTATCCCTGCCCGCTGGCACTGGGAAGCCATTCCCTGTGTCCTGTCCCTCCATGCCTTGTCCCAAGTCCCTCTCCAGCTCTCCTGGAGCCCCTTTAGGCACTGGAAGGGGCTCTGAGGTCTCCCTGGAGCCTTCTCTTCTCCAGGCTGAACACCCCCAGCTCTCCCAGCCTGGCTCCAGAGCAGAGGGGCTCCAGCCCTGGGAGTGTCTCCGTGGCCTCCTCTGGAGCCGCTCCGACAGGTCCATGTATTTCTTGTGCTGAGGATTCCAGGCCTGGACACAGCACTGCAGGAGGGATCTCAAGAGCATCTTCCCTCTGGCTGATGTTCCTTCACAGTTGTCCGTGGCATTGTGGTGAAGCAAAACGTTGAGTGTGAGTGTGGCTGAGTGACCACTGAGTGCCCAGAGCTGGGTGGGTTAGGCACTCCCTGTTCCTGCATCATGAAATCCAAGCCTGTTCTATTTGCATGCACGAGCCAGAGCTGAGTCTGCAGCAGCTGCCTGGGCTAAACCTTCACCTCCCTGTGCAGCCAGGGCTGGGGGTGTCCGTGTGCCTGTGGACAGGGGTGAGGGAAGGGAGCAGTGATTTGTCTTTGTCCTGTAGGAAGCTGTTGGATCCCMAACTCTCCATTAACCTGGTACACGGGTCAGGGACTGGAATGGCACAACTTCAGAGAGTCATGGAAAATCCTGAGCTGGAAGGGACCCAGGGGGATCACCCAGTCCAGCTCCCGGCCCTGCACAGACACCCCAACAATCCCAGCCTGTGCATCCCTGGGAGCGTTGTCCAAATGCTCCTGGAGCTCTGGCAGCCTTGGGGCCGKGMCCATTCCCTGGGGAGCCTGTTCAGTGCCCAGCACCCTCTGGGGACAGAAGAACCTTTCCCTGCTCTCCAGTCTGACCCTGCCCTGGCACAGCTCCAGCCGTTCCTCATGGATGCAATGGCCCTTCCCCAAGGAATGGCTTCCGCCTGCACAAACACTCAGCAAAGCCACCGCTGCCTTCCCAGAGGAGCCTGGTGTCCCTTGGGACCTGGAACACCCCAGCAGAGCAAAGACATCCAGGAGAGAGGTGACAGAGCCCTGTGAAGCAGCAGAACGCATGCTCTGGGTCGGGGCTTGTGGCACGGGCTGCTCTCCCTCGTCCTCCATCCCATTGCCCAACTTCTATTGCTCTTGGAGCTGCCTCCTGCTCGGCAGCCAGGAGCGAGAGCCCCCGGTGCTCCACTGCATCCCAGACTGCAGCCCCTGGTCGTGTCTGTTCAGCCTGGGGCAGGAAGGGAGGGGAATTCCTCCGGTGAGACTGGCGCAGGAGCGGTTGTGGGAGGGATGCTCCAAAGCCAGTTTCCCACTAGGAGCAGAGCCGTGGCACCTGCCTGGCTGTGACAGGATAATGCACCTGCTAAACATTACAAGAGGCTTCCGAGATTCGATGTGACACGAGCGAAGCAGGAGCTGGAGTTTAGTCAACACTCCATCAGTTAAAAGTCTATATTTCCAATTATCTGCGGACAGTTTGCCTTCAAGGATAATTGGCTTCCCACAGCTCCTGGAACAGATGTCAGGGAGCTCCTTCTCCTCCACCGAGGAAAACCTGGAATGGTTTGTAGCAGGCACTACATGGAGGTGTTGGTGTCAGGGATTTGGGGGCTGTCCTGGTGCAGAGCTTTGCAGAGGGAGCAGCCCCTAAAACCCGAGGGGTGCAAGTTATCCCATCCTGCTCTGGATTGTKGGACTTGGGAGGGAGCCTACACCGTGACACAGGCCTGGGACAACGTCTCTGCCCTGGGGACACTGCCAGGAGCTTTTGGCCGTTTGGTCAATCATCCCCTTGGCACAAGAGGTGACATCCGGGCAGGACGATTTGCCTGTCTCCCTTCTGGGTGCCACCCGTGGGGGCTGGAAGGAGAAGAGGATGTTCTGTTTGGAATGGGTGTTTGGGGAACTGGACATAAGAGCCCTCCTGTGCCCGTGCCTGGGGCAGCYTTCAGGCCACCAGGAGATCAACCCAGCCCGAGAGGCTCTGCTGGCTCCTCAGCAGCCCCAGGGTGCTCCCAGTGACACTCAGCACTGGTCACACCTGCACAGACAGGCAGAGCGGGGAGAGGAGACAGAAATCACAGCAGGGCTGCAGAAAATGCCCAAACTCTGGTAAGGAACAGGAGCTTAAGAATTGTCCTTGCAAAATTTAAATATCTGAGTGGAAAACTGGGTTTTTATTACAACAGATTGCTGCTGTGTCTAATGGGAGTTGTCATTCACCACTCCGGGCCCTTGGTCTTCTCTATGGATAAGACTTGCAGACTGATCTGCAGCTTCCAGGAGCCACTGGGCCTCTTCTCCTGACCCTGTAGGGGCAGCCAATGTCACTGTGGCTTCTGGGAGTGCTGAGAGATGTAAAGCTGCTCCAATGTGATTCCCAAGAAAAGCCCAAAGGGGAGGAAGGGCTGAGGAGACCCCAGGAAGACTCTTGTGCAGTGCTTCTGCTTAGTTTCTGAACTAAAAAGTTTGATATTCAGTCCCTGCACTTTGTTTTTGAGATGAAAAGTGTGCAGCTTCCATGGGAAAAATGTACAGCCCTTTCTTTTCCCCCCTTTGGGAGTAAAGGATGGGGGTTTTGGTGTTTTATTTTTAACCTCCAAACAGCCATTTGCACAGCAACATCCGAGACTGCTCCTGCACAGCAGCTGGAGAAGGAGCATTCCTGGGCCTGAGGGCTTCCCCAGATGATGGGAAGGCTGTGGTGCCCCTGGCAGGGGGGACGCTGCAGGGAGGGGCTGGAATTCTGGGGGACAGCAGAGGCTCCGGAGCTGCTGTGGCCATGGCAAGGGTGGCACGAAGGGCTCGGGGTACAAGGGGAGCCCAGGCCGTGCACATCCACAGGGTGCTGGAAAAGCCCTAAACACAGCCTTTATCCCAAGGAATTTCCAGCTCGTTTGTGAACCATCTCGTGGTACATCCTTCCCCCAGGCACGGGCGGTTGGCACAGCACGGGGTGTCTGTGACTCTCATCTCTGAGGGGCTCTGCTCCTGGGCTGCAGCATCCTGGAGAACCCGGGAACAGGGAGGTGCCTCCRGCTCCAAATCCACCCGTTCCTAGTGCTGCTTCCCATACAGGGAGGTGGGATAATGCCCYGAGGGCCGTGAGTGCCAGCCCAGCTCAGCAGAGGCCAGGACGTGCCCCTGTGTGCTCTGGGGCTCTCCCTCCCTCCCTGCCCGGAGCCGCTGCTGTGTGTGGGTTTGGGGTGGCAGAGGTTGCTCCGGCAGCAGCTCCAGGCCCTCCTGGGCAGCGTGGGCCAGCCCTGCCGTCACCAGCCCCGTCCSTGCTCCGGCCGCCGCTGGTGGGCTCCACGGCAGCCGGGCAGGGGGACCGGGGGCTGCAGGCTCCCCGGGGAGGAGCAGMAGGACAGCAGCACGCTGGGCTCTGCCCGTGGCCTGCAGCAAACCAGAGACCGAGATTATTTCCTGTAGGTGCCTTCCTTCTGAGCGAGTGACCCARTGCTTCACAGCAGTGGGAGCAGCCCTYGGGTGGGAACAGCTCCAGGGCTTCACCCAAGGAGCTGCAGGGCTCCCTCTGGGCAAATCCTGCTCCGGCACACGCTGGGGCTGGGCTGTGGCATCTCTGCCCTCCTTTTTCATGTCATTTATGGAATGGCTTGATTTGGAAGGGACCTYAAAGCTCATCCAGTGCCACCCCTTGTCATGGGCAGGGACACCTTCCACTAGCCCAGGCTGCTGCAAGCTCTGTCCAACCTGGCCTTAGACACTGCCAGGGATCCAGGGGCAGCCACAGCTTCTCTGGGCAACCTGTGCCAGGGCCTCCCCACCCTCCCAGGGAACAATTCCTTACCAACATCCCATCTAACCCTGCCCTCTGGCACTGGGAAGCCATTCCCTGTGTCCTGTCCCTCCATGCCTTGTCCCAAGTCCCTCTCCAGCTCTCCTGGAGCCCCTTTAGGCACTGGSAGGGGCTCTGAGGTCTCCCTGGAGCCTTCTCTTCTCCAGGTGAACACCCCCAGCTCTCCCAGCCTGCCTCCAGAGCAGAAGGGCTCCAGCCTTGGAGCATCATTTCCTGCTCTGTGCTCTCAGGAGCTGCTCGGTGTCGGTGCCCTGACTCACAGAGCAGCAGCTGTTGAGGAGCTTCTGTTTGCAGATTATTCACAACACATTTTTTGCTTCCATCTGCCCATCTCCACCATCTGGGATGATCTCCATTCCTGCAGGATACCAGCGAGGTTCCCGGGCCTGGCTTTCACTGCGATCCATCAGCAGCAATCCCAGGATCATTAGGAGCAGCTTGCTTGCTCAGGCATTCTGGCTCCCCAGCACGGAGACACCACACACTATTACCCTGCAAAGCGGCGATGGATGTGCAGTGACTGCCCTGAGTGTGCCCAGCCTGCTTCCCATGTGCTCTGCCCGTGGCAATCCCGTCCTGCCGGTCCTGTGGCTGTTCTCTGCCCTGTCGGAGCAGTGGGGTGGAATTTAAAGTCTTCTCTCTCTCAGCAAAGGGGCTCATGCAAACCCAGACTCTCCGTCCCCACCCTTTGCCTGTCTTTGCCCCAGGACGGTGACATTCAGCCGAGCAATGTGTCCTCAGCTGTGTGACCAAGCTGTCCCTTGGGTGTGGTCACGTGCTCAGATGAACCCAGGGGCTTCTATGAGAAACGTATAAAGTAATCCTGAGGTGTAACCCAGTGCAGCACAGACTGGGACACGAAAACCACCACTAAAAACCAGGGGGAGGCACTTGGTGGCTGAATTTTCCCGTTTTGGGCACRAGATGCTGAGCTGAGCGTTCCCTACCCAATCTGGGAAATCTTCCTTTGTGATGAACAGAGCTGAGCAGGCTCCGCTCGCTGTGAATTCCAAGTTTCCTGTGGCAGGAGTTGTGCTCAGAACTGGTGATTACCAGAGCCAGGACTCCTCATCAAGGCAAATGGGAGCTGTGCTGGAATAAAGCACTTCAATATGTAGGTACTATTTTAACCCTTGCCTGGCTGTTCCCGTTCCCCAGGCCCTGCTCTGGGAGCTCTGAGGTGGGAAGAGCAGGCAGGGCACTGCCCACGGCTCTCACTGGCCCAGGGGCAGCTCCAGCACCTTCCCAGGATGAGAGGAAATTTTGTCTCCAGGGCAGATGTGGGGCATGGGCAGAGGGCAGGGTTGGGTGGGATATAGGGAAAGAATTGTTCCCTGGGAGGGTGGGGAGGCGCTGGCACAGGTTGCCCAGAGAAGCTGTGGCTGCCCCTGGATCCCTGGCAGTGTCCAAGGCCAGGCTGGACAGGGCTTGGAGCAGCCTGGGCTAGTGGAAGGTGTCCCTGCCCATGGCAGGGCTGGAGCTGGATGAGCTTTAAGGTCCCTCCCAACCCAAACCGTCCATGACTCCATGATGATGATGATGATGATGATGATGATGATGATGTGGAAGTTGCAGTCACTTGCATGAATTTCAGGACTCCAGGTGAGAAATGCTGACCCTTGGGGACAACACAACCCAGCCACATCCAGCTTCATGCAGATTTCTTTAGGCTTCATCAATGTTACATCTAATTCCTCAAGTCCTGGCCTCCCTGGGATTGTGCTTCTGCCGCTGGGAGATTCTCTCTGGAGGATGTAACTAACAACGAATTTTTTCAGAAATTAAAATAAAAGACTGAGCCAAATTGCTGATATTTGTACTGACCCACAGATGAAGGCAACACCATTCCCCAAGTCTAATTACACTTGGAAAGGGCCAGGTTTTACTCATTTTTCACAAATCTGATGGATATTGACTTAAATGTTTCTACTGGCATGATATAAAATAAAAACAACTCTGATGCTAATTGCTGCTTAGTCAATCAAAAGGCTGTGATTTTGGGAAATAAAATTCAGAAATTAGCTCAGATTGCTTGGTAGTATTTTGGAGTGCTAAAGAGAGCCTCTGGCAAATGTGGAGGAAAAACAGTCTCCAAAGTGAGCGTGGGCTGGGCTTGGAAATGCCACTGCACCGGAGAGCCCTGACAGTGGCCTCGTCACGGCTGGGCTGGCAGGGGGGACGAGGGGCTCGTTAGGCATTTCCAGATTAACTGCAGCCACCCCCCCTGCTCCGCTCAGTGGCAGCACCCGGGGGCTATCAGGGCTCCTTTGGAAAAAACAGGGATATTTATATTTTTCCTGTTTAGCGAGTGTCACAGCTGACCTCAAATTGCCTTTGGTTGAGAGTCTCCGGTGCCCGAACACTCACAGTAAAAATCAGAGCAAGGATCCACTCACCCTCCTGCCCTGAGCCTGGCAAACAATTAAGGTTTTGCATTTCTTGCACCAGTCAAGCCATAACTTTGGGTTGAGCAGAGGATTTCACCGGAACACGCCAGGGAATGTTTAATCTGTGTGGTGTCAGGGTATTTTTGTAACCATTTTTTTCCAAAGCACTTAAAAATGGAAGGGTGGAATGGCAGGGAAAAAAACCCTGCTGTACAGAAAAACTGCGAAATTTTGGATCTTGGGGGCATTTTAGAAGCTTCATCTTTCAACTGGAGCAGTTTGACAGCTTTGCAAACTGTTTACATTGATGGTTCCATTTTCTGAGGGGAAAAAATTGTCCTCAGCCGAAATAGGCAGCAGATCTGTAGCTGTGTCACAGATGGATCTAGTGCTCCGTGGTTCTCCTGTCTGCAGTGGTTTTGTCACCAGGTGATGGATGGGGCTGATGTTTCCCATCTCAACCATCTCGGCCCAGGAGTGTCTGTGCTCGCTCGGAGAGTTCCATAAAAAAGGCAGTTCAGCTGTTCTTGGAGAYGGGAGGGGATGAGCACATGGAGCAGCCCTGGGAGGAGGATTTGGGTGCTGGGGGGTCAAAGCTGGACCTGCCCYAGCCCTGAACCCACCTTGGGCTGAGCTCCCAGCGTGGGCAGCAGGGCAGGGGGGATTCTGCCCCTCTGCCCCCTYAGGTGAGACCCCACCTGCAGAGCTGCCCCAGCCCTGGGACCAGGACAGGAAGGACCTGGAGCTGCTGAAGCCAGTCCAGAGGAGGCCACGGAGATGCTCCCAGGGCTGGAGCCCCTCTGCTCTGGAGCCAGGCTGGGAGAGCTGGGGGTGTTCACCTGGAGAGGAGAAGGCTCCAGGGAGACCTCAGAGCCCCTTCCAGTGCCTAAAGGGGCTCCAGGAGAGCTGGAGAGGGACTTGGGACAAGGTCTGGAGGGACAGGACACAGGGAATGGCTTCCCACTGGCAGAGGGCAGGGTTAGATGGGATGTTGGGAAGGAATTGTTCCCTAGGAGGGTGGGGAGGCCCTGGCACAGGTTGCCCAGAGAAGCTGTGGCTGCCCCTGGATCCCTGGGAGTGTCCAAGGCCAGGCTGGATGGGGCTTGCAGCACCCTGGGCTAGTGGAAGGTGTCCCTGCCCATGGCATGGGGTGGAATGGGATGATCTTTACAGTCCCTCCAAAGCCAAACCATTCCATGGTTCTGTGATTCCATGATAAAAGAGTTCCTTTACATGTTACTGCTGTTAAGAGCACCCCATGGTACCTGGGGGGTGTTGGGGATACCAGGGATGTCCCCAGTAACTTTGGATGACCCTGTGGAAACTCATTTTGCTGCGGACTCATTGCAAACTCTTGAAAAATCTCATTCTAAACAAACTGAGTAAGAATTTCCTGGTGTTCCCAAGCAAAACTATTTGAAAATCCCTTTTGCACTCCACATGCCCTGGTCCCCGTGAGAGCCCATCCAGCACTTCCACGCACATTCCAGAGGGGCTGCAGCCACCCCCTGTGACCCCAGCATGGGCAGGGAGAGGCTCAGAGCAGCAGAACCTCCTGTGCTGCAACACCCCCGGAGAGAGAACTCCCTCACCCCCAGCTAGGGGACCCCAGCACCCTCTGGCACCAAGGAAACCTTGGGATGGCACAACATCCAAGAGTGGCAACACTGATGCTAAGGAGTGAGACTGCAAACGCTGCCAGAGAACCAACTTTCACACGGTTTTAACTCAGAGGCAGATCTGGAGAATCTGCTCTAATCTACATATTCAAGAGAACAAAATGGCCTGAAACATTCTTTTAAATACTTGTCTTAAAAATAGCACAACAATTAATTAGCCAGCAGAGTTGTGTAATTCCTTGAAAACGCTTTCTTGGAAGCCTCCTCCCTATGGCAGGAGCTGTTTGGATCCCAGCTTTAGCCACAAAACTCAGCCCTGGCCTTCGGCTGGGCAAGGGCAGTGCCACATCTGTAAGAAGAATGGAATGGAATGGAATGGAATGGAATGGAATGGAATGGAATGGAATGGAATGGAATGGAATAGATTAGAATTTTTCCATATATTTGTATACATCAATCTTTAAAGGACAGGCTCCTTTCTCTGGGCCTAGGGAGTGTTTGAGCTCCATGTGAGAAGAGGATGTGATGCATTTATTTACCTCACACAAGGGCAGTTTGGCTGTTTGAAGTCCTTGCCGTTTGGGAAGCTCCAACACGGTTCCCTCACCCCCTGCCCTAAGCCATGGTCCTTCCCAGGCTCTGGAGTGGCCAGGAGCAGCACATGCAGATTTGTCCCTTGCCAGGGACACACCAGGACAAAGTTYATTTAATGCAGAGGAGAGGAAAACTCTCCTTATCCATCAGCGTGCAGAGCGAAATTAAGGCAGCATTGATTTTGTGTTTGGGGTAATTAATTGCTGTGCAGAGCCTGGTTTGGAGTTTAAAGGCCACGTTCCTGCAGCCAGGACCTCTGGCTGCATGGCAGTGTCTGGCAGCTGAGGAACGCTGGGAAGGAGCAGAGCTAGCCCGGAGCAGTTGGTCTGTGCACTCCCAAAACGGGCAGAATGCCCAATGAGGGGATGAAGGATGGAGCAGGAGCTCAGGAGAACGTAGGAACGGGGCTTAGGGCTTCCTRAGTGCTCCGTGCCAGGCTGCTCCTGCTTCCATAGCGAGAGCAGGCTCAGGGGCAGTTATCCCAGCAGGATCCAGAGCCACACTGCCCACGGCAGCATTTGCTGCTCGTTGGTGGCCCCGGGGCTGCACTGCCCTCGCTCCCRTGGCTGGAATGGCACAAATGCTGCAGAAGTGGTTGGAGCTGGGATTTTCTGAGCATCACAGATGCACATGTCCCTTCCCTGGGGTGCTTGCATTCCTTCAGCTCRGAGCCAGACCTTGGCCAAGGGCGAGTTTCCACTGCTGAGGAGAGGGGAGGGGAAAGGGACACACCGGGCAGGAAGGGAAGGGATTAGTGATGGTCAAAGAGACATGGGGAAGCTGGGGCTGACTATGGAATCCTGGAATCATGGATGGTTTGGGTGGGGAGGACCTTAAAGCTCATCCAGTCCCACCCCCTGCCATGGGCAGGGACACCTTCCACTATYCCAGGYTGCTCCAAGCCCCGTCCAACCTGGCCTTGGACACTGCCAGGGATCCAGGGGCAGCCACAGCTTCTCTGGGCAACCTGTGCCAGGGCCTCCTCACCCTCCCAGGGAACAATTYTTTCCTAATATCCCATCTAAACCCACTCCCTGTCAGTGGGATCCATTCCCCCTTGTCTTGTCATTCCATGCCCTTGGAAACAGCAGTGAAGCAAAGGATTCCTCATGTCCTGGACTTCTTGTGGAAAACACCTTATGGTCGAATGTCAAACACTTCCCAGGCAATTAAACTGTGTTTGACTTGAAAGGACAGGCTGAAATTCATGGAATTTCTAAACACTGCAATTAACCTGTTCARGGAATATAAACTGAAAGACCAAACAAGAGATGAGAGGATCTTTAGATGAAATCTCCTTCCTCCTGCCCTAGGAGGATTAGTGTCATTCAAATTAGCACAGATTTTGGCCTCAAAGTATAAATAAGACTGTCCAGCTCTGGGGTGCTCTGGGGTTCTCTGGGATCTGTTGGAGCAGCTCCAGAGGAGGCCATGGAGCTGCTCCCAGGGCTGGAGCCCCTCTGCTCTGGAGCCAGGCTGGSAGAGCTGGGGGTGTTCACCTGGAGAGGAGAAGGCTCCAGGGAGACCTCAGAGCCCCTTCCAGTGCCTAAAGGGGCTCCAGGAGAGCTGGAGAGGGACTTGGGACAGGGGATGGAGGGACAGGACACAGGGAATGGCTTCCCAGTGCCAGAGGGCAGGATAGATGGGATGTTGGTAAGGAATTATTTCCTGGAAGGGTGGGGAGGCCCTGGCACAGGGTGCCCAGAGAAGCTGTGGCTGCCCCTGGATCCCTGGCAGTGTCCAAGGCCAGGCTGGACGGGGCTTGGAGCAGCCTGAGCTAGTGGAAGGTGTCTCTGCCCATGGCAGGGAGTGGGACTGGATGAGCTTTGAGGTCTCTTCCAACCCAAAGCATTCCATGATCCAGAGTTCTCTCTTTCCCATCTCTACCTCACATTTCACCATCCCAGCCATCCAAAGAGCTGCCTCATGCTTCTGCACCTACAAAGGTTGGATTGGCAGGGAAGAATCCTGATGCTGTTGGTGTCCGTTGGGAGGTTTCCCTTGCACAGTTAATCCAGAAGGAATTCTGACTTCAGTGCACTTTTAGAAAAAGAAAGATTTCAAAAAAATCCTGTTCTGTATTTCTGGGCTTTGGCAGAAGCTTCCCAGGGCCAGGAGTTGTCCAGAGGGGGCTTCCAGCTCCCAGGTGAGTCCCCGCAGGAGCTGCAGAGCTGCTGGAGGGAGCGCTCACGTTCCAGGCCAGGTGCAGAACTGCCCATCTGTGAAGCTTTGCTCTGAGCACCGGAGTCTGTCACAAGCCATCCTGCCTGATTGAAGCCCCGGGAGCCTCGGCTGGAGGAGCCTCCCCCACCCCCTCCCTGTTCCAGGGGGTGCTTTGGAAGGGGAACGGCACCTGATTCCACCCCGGAGCGTTTGCACCTTGGTGCGGTCAGAGCCTGGGGACTGCAGTGACCCTTGAAAGCCGCAGCTGTGGGGTCAGTGGTGCCTGAGTCCAGGCAGGTTTCCCCGGGCAGGGGCAGTTCCGTGGGACAGCAGCTCCGACTGTCAATCACGTGGCTGCAATCACTCAATCACTCATTAATTAATGCCTGTGCTGGCTGGCTCTGAGCTGGGTTTGGCTGTTTAGAGCAGAGGGAGAAGGGCAGAGACCTGCAGCTCCCCACGGCAGGGACACGATGAGCYGCGCTCTCCTTTCCTGGGAATCCGATATATTTTGGATTAGGCATGTTCAGAGCAGCCACACGTCACAGACGATTTACCCTGCGTGTGCCCCGGGGTCTGCGGGGGAAAGCTGCCTCAGCCAGGCTCTGCTGCTGTGCTAATGGCCCCACCGCTGGCAGCAATGAGATGTCCTATTGATTATTTATCCATGGTTAATAGACTCCTGTATTCCCAGGGGATTGCTCTGGGGCAACTGCAAGGGAGAGTGATTGATGTTGGACAGAGTACAGACACAGGATCCAGCGCACGAGGGTGATAAAGACCCTTTTCCAGCAGATTTGTAAAGAGGGAAAGTTATTTTAACTGGGATTAGATTGGAAGGGGAGGGGGTTATCCTAAAAAAGGCTGGAGCCTTTTCGCTGACACCAACGAGGTTCACAGGCTCTGGGATCCTGCTCTGGGATCCTCCCTGGTCCTCTGCTGTGGGACATGCTCACAATCTGTGCTGTGGTCACACAGGAGGAAGATTTCCACTGGCAAAACCTTCCTTCCAGGGAGGATTTCCCTGTCTGGGAAGGCAACGCTGTTCCTGGGGATGGAGAGGGTGTTCAGCTCAGTGCTTGCACCTTGCAGGGCTCTCCTCCAGCATTTCACCAGTTCATAAACCTGGAGGTCCAGCCCAGCCTCTCATGATCCTGTACCCGCTCAGGGCCTGCATAGCTTGTAAAAGAAAAACAGTCTTTTTAAAATTCCTTGCTCTCTGACCCAAACTCACCTTCTCCAGCCTTTCTTTGCAATGCTGAGTGTGRAAATGTGCTCTGATCCTGCAGGATGACATCCTGGAACAGCTCTGAGCACGCTGAGAAGGGCACACAGCCGAGGACAGGTCCCCTGCCACCGGTGGGGACGTGGCAGTGACGGCAGAGCYACGAGCAGCCCGAGGCAGGAGGGAACCTCTGCGAGCAGGGAGGGTCACAGCGAGCCTGGGGCCTGTCTGTATTCCACGACTTCCAAACACATTCCCTGGCGCTCCAGCCACGTGTGCTGGGCTGTAACTCATCACAGCAGTCGTTCCCAGCCAGCTCCCCGCGGATCCTGCCCCGCTCTGTGCTCACCCGAGTGCTCTTTCATCCAGCTCCTTCGTCAGAGGCCAGGAGGGCTGCCCACCCCGGCAGCGCTGGCAGGGCTGGACATCTCCCACTGCCCCCAGCCCGGGCAGCCCTAGGGAAGAGGGATCTGCTGGCTGAGCAGCTCCCAGAGAGGACTGGGTGGAGCAGGGSTCGGGACAGGGGCACAGCTCCTCGTCCAGCACGGGAGAGCCCTGGCTGTGTCTGCAGAGGCTTGGGCTCAGCCCTGACCCTTCCCATGCTGTGCGGAAGGAGCAGCTCCCGGGCAGCCCCTGCTGAGGGCCCTGCCCTGTCCCAGGAGTGCAGCAGGGGCTCTGCTGGGAGAGCAGCCCCGGGGCCGGGGGCGGGAGGAGCTCCAGCTGTGCTGTGAGCAACAAAGAGCACGGCCCAGACACACCGGCCCTGAGATCCAGCACTGCCCGCACCGCCGGGATGGGGGCAGCGTGCATGGAGGGAGGGAGGGAGGGATG
>JACAXG010000236.1:367028-377726 GCA_018881555.1 Amblyornis subalaris
TCCTGAAAGGCCCCCCCGTGGGCTGTGGTGGAAGGAGGGATTGTCCAGTGGGGTCAGCAGGGTTCTGCCTTTGGAAACTGAGGCTGAACAGAGCCGAATGCTGCAGCCAGAAGGCAAAGAGGAAAGACAAGGCATTGTTTCTTTCAGGAAGGGCTTTGTTTAGGGTGTGTTTGAGCTGGTTTGTCCCACCACGTCCCTCCACGTGGCCCTGCAGTGCAGAAGGGAAGGACGCACAGCGCTCACAGCACCTGGCTGCACCTGCAGTGGGTCTGAGGGTGCTGCTCCAGCGGGGAAGGGGCGGTGCCTACCAGAACTGATTTAAAGGAGTGAGAGCAGTTGGGAAATAGCAGGCTTGGGAATGACCTATGTGTTAATAATCCCAGCTCCCTTATCTGTATGTATTGTTCCCTGCTGCTAAATGTCACAGCCGCAGACCATTTGTCCCACAGACTTCTGCCTCAGTCCATGTGCTGCCGGGAGGGTGCTCAAGGAGCAGCTCTGTCATATTTTACCTCTTTTGGCTGCCTCAGGCCCTCCTTTGCTGCACATCCCGGTGCTGCCCTGCTCAGATTGTCCCTGCAGGGCGTTCTGCAGTGTGTGTGGTCTTGCTGGAGGTTTTGTCCTTTTCTGCCAGCAGTGTCCCTGTCCCACGGGCACCGTGAGGCCCTCCGGGCTCCAAGGTCAGAACCTCCTCTTGTTTTTCTGTAAGAATCACAGAATCCTGGAATCTCCTGAGCTCAGAGAGACCCCCAAGGATCACTCAGTCCCACCCCTGGCCCTGCACAGACACCCCAACAATCCCACCCTGTGCATCCCTGGGAGCGTTGTCCAAAGGCTTCTGGAGCTCTGGCAGCCTTGGGGCSGKGMCCMTTCCCTGGGGAGCCTGTTCAGTGCCCAGCACCCTCTGGGGACRGAAGAACCTTTCCCTGCTCTCCAGCCTGACCCTGCCCTGGCACTTCATACAAAAGACATGGAGGGCTAATTCTCCACGAGTGTGTCCTTAAAAACATTTTCCTCCTTTAGTGTGCAGGTCTGTGCAGCCATGAGCCCTGGGCTCTGCTGCAGGCCTGGGCACGGAGCTGCTCAGCCAGGAAAAGAAGGGTGCACGTTTGGAGAACACTGGCTTTACTCTCAGTCAGTCTCTCCTTACTCTGAGTGCCTCGTGAAGGAGCAGATGTGATCCTGTGGGAGGAGCAGGGACAGATTGTTTTTTCCAAACCTTTGTTCCACTTCACAGTCACAAGAATTCTCAGATCCTTTGATGACACAGCCCAGACTAATTGCCAGGCAAGTCCAGCCTGCTYGCTGAATAGCAAAGGTGTTTTGTGCAAAAAGCAGGGAATAATCATATGATTGAGCCCAGCCTCCCAAGAAGGSCTCACCAGAGGCTCGGTGGGGATTACCCAGCCAGTCTGGGCTTTATCTGCTGAGTGCTGGGCCTGGAGTGGCTCCTGTCATGAGTGGGGGGCTGGGAGTGCCTGGGGTGTGTGGGAGTGAGCAGAGCACCCACGTGTGTGTGTCTGTTTGTGTGTCTGTGTGTGTGTGTGTGTGTGTGTGTGTGTCTGTGTGTGTCTGTGTGTGTGTGTCTGTGTCTCTGTGTCTGTGTGTCTGTCTCTGTGTCTGTGTGTGTGTCTGTGTGTGTCTGTGTGTGTCTGTGTGTGTGTGTCTGTGTCTCTGTGTCTGTGTGTCTGTCTCTGTGTCTGTGTGTGTGTCTGTGTCTCTGTGTCTGTGTGTCTGTCTGTGTGTCTGTGTGTGTGTCTCTGTGTGTGTGCCCACGTCCCCATGGATGTGCTGGTCCCTCCATCCAGGAGCGAGGTGTCACCAGCAGGGACTGATGGTGTGAGGCACACCCCGTTCTGCCTGTCTGAACACATGGGCTGGGTTTGGAGACCTTTTCAGTCACAAACGCTGCCAATCCGTGAGCTCTCTGTTGGCCTTCCCATTGAACTGCCCTTGCTCAGTCCTTCAGTATTTGACACACATCTCACCCTTGGCAGATCTCCAGGGGAAGGTGCATTTGGGGTGGCACCTCTGGGAGCGTGGCCCCTGCTGCCACAGGAGTGGAATTGGAAAGGATTTATTGAATAGATCAAGAACAGTTGATCGAGGAAATTTGGGGGAAGTTTCTTGGASTGATGCAGAAGAAACAGACACAAAATGAGGGTCACAAGTGAAATCCAGCAAGGGCCTGGGACCAGAAACACCTTTCTGAGGTCAAAAGGACAGCAAGGACATTCACAGCTGTGYTGTCCTCCTCCTGTCTGGAGGAGTGTTTGTGTCCTACCAGCAGCTGGCAAGAACCTTTTGGGCTTTGCCCTTCTTTGGGAAGACAACAATGTGGGTTTGGCCCTGAACCCCTCTAGAAACCAGGGCATTGTCCCCACGTGCAGGGTCCCACACGGCTGGGAGGTCCCGGGGACTGTTTGGGGTTGGTTGCCCATTTATCTGCATTTCCCCCTGCACTGCCTGAAGCTTCYGTGGGGTGTCCAACATCCAGAGGCAGCATCCAACAAAATTCCTCTTGTTCTTAGTCTGAGGGATTTGATAACTTATCCTGTCCATGGATTGCATCTTTTTTTACTTGTCCTGGCCATTAATTGCAGGTTTCATTTCTAGCAGTGCCTGAAGTCAGGTCAGGATTGGATGCCTGCACCTTTCAACATCATTTTCTCCTTTAGAAAGAAGAAATTTGTGTCATTTCCAGATGCAAATCCCATTTTGGAAACAAGCTAAACCCAATGAAACCAAACCTTTGTCATTCCTGCGAGTGCAATGGCCACAGCTGCACACGTTTGTGTTTTGGAGCTGCCAGGGGAGGCAGGGGCATTACTCACCCAGGGCTTATCTCCCTCCCAGGGCACAGAAGTGTTTGGCTCCTGGTTTTGGGTGAAGGACACGCTGCAGAACCAGCTCAGTCCATCCCTCTGTCTTTGATTCAYGAGCCAAGGTGAGAGATATTTCATCCCTGGGGCCAAACTCACTGCCATGGCTGAGGAGAATCACAGAAATTTGCCCCAATTAACAAAGCAAGCACATCCTAATTATTTTCACTGCAGCAGCCTTGGCTCCTGCCCCTTGGTCTCGATTGAGYCCCACTGTGAAATGCAGAACCTTCTCCAGGGAAATGGACGCTGCTCTTCCTCCCCAGGGCAGCAGAGGAAGGGAATGGTAGGAATGACCCAGCACCACCCTCCGTGGTCCACAGGGTGCCCTGGCAGGAGGGGCTGGGAGGGATTTGCTCCCAGGCTGGGGCAGAGGATGCTGCTCCCTGAGCCGGTCACACACTGAGCCGAGCCCCAGGGGCCGCACCACGGCACATTCCTGCTTTGGGAAGCGTTCCAGGTGACATGGGACACTGGAATGGGCCCCCGGACCTGCGGGACCGGCAGAGGAAGCCCCTGCCCTACAGCAGGGTCTCACASCTTTCAATCACAGTATGGGACAATGCATTTTGTGCACGTGGGCTGCAAAGTGACTCCCAAAGATCCCCAGGAATACTCASAGCCAGGGAGCTCCTGCTGCTGCACCCTGATTTTCAGTGTATTCCTGAAAATCCATGGTTTGGACACGTGGAGGGAACAGGCCAGGGAGGCTCAGGACTCACACATGGTGTGTATGACTGGCTTTATCCTGCCCAGGCTTTACAGTCAGAAAAAGCAAGGCTTGGGCTCTCCTTTTTGCTGTTTTTAGTGCAAAAGGGGAAACTTCTGGAGCAGGGTTGGTCCCACCCAGGGATGTTCTCAGGTGCCTGGAAGATTTTGCAGCTKTTAAAAATGACCCTACCCAGAGCCCAGAGGGCTTTCCACAGTGGGAAGTCTGGCTTAGGAGTCCTTTGCTCCTTGCGGTCCCTGCTTTGTCCCAGATTCCAGGTGCTGTGAGCCCAGAGGAGTTTGCCATGGCAAACCCTTACCAGGAGGGTGTGGAGGAGATGGAGTCGGGCTTTGCACAGCTTGTTGTGTGTGTGGCCCCATCCCCACCTCAGATGTTCATGCTGGTGGATTAGGGAGAGCTTGAGCGGGATCAGATAAATCCATTAACACATCATCTGCATAAAGCATTAGTGCAAAGCTCCCTGAGCCCTCCTGATGCCCGGGAGAGTCTCGTTTTTGGCATGTGTTAACGACAAACACCCAGCGGCACAATCAAATCACAAGAAAGGGAGATGTTCTTTCATCACTCCTCTGCCCAGGGAAGTGACTGGATATGGAGCTTTTTGCTGTTCCTTGGGAGAGAGCTGTTCAAATAAAGCCAGAACCAGAGGATGGATGTCCCTGTGGATCCGGGACAAAGCTTTCCTCAGCAGGAAAGGGACTCTGGTGCATTGTGCAGCGTCGAGGGGGCTGGCAGGATGCAGGGACAGGAGGTGGTGGCTGAGGTGCCCAGACAAGGTGAGCTCCATTCTACTCTCTTGGTGACCTGTGTCATCAATCTTAATTAATCTTAATGGCACTGGCGTCRAACTCGGAGCTGGACAGGTAAAATAACACCTGGATTACTCAAGTATCTCTTGTCATTTACAGTGTCAGACTCCACCACTGCCACAACTGGATAGAGAGGTCACAGCCCTGGATGTGTCTCTAGATGAGAATCACAGAATATCCTGAGTTGGGAGGGACCCAGAGGGATCATCCAGTGCAGCTCCTGGCCCTGCACAGACACCCCAACAATCCCAGCCTGTGCATCCCTGGGAGCGTTGTCCAAACGCTCCTGGAGCTCTGGCAGCCTTGGGGCYGGGACCATTCCCCGGTTCAGTGCCCACCACCCTCTGGAGGAAGAACCTTTCCCTGACGCCCATTGAGACAAAAAGAATTCTGCAGGGAAGGTGAGTTTTGGAAGAAGGGGAAAGAGTCACAGTACCTGGCTCTAGGTTTTGTATTTCTGGCCACCAGGTTGGGAGGGGCTTCTCCTCCTGAGGGTGGCCAGGGGAGCTGGGATGGAGCTGGTGGCAGCGGAGGGGTGATGGGTGCCCTGAGCTACTGACCCATCCCGTGTCAGGGGGGTGGCACTGGGTCCGTGGGGCTGCCAGGGAGCAGGTCCTGGTCCCTGGGGACCACCTGACCCTTCTGCACCTGCAGCTCCAAGGTTTGCCTCAGGCTGGGAAATCAACCCGAAATACAAACATTCAGGAAATTCCTCTGTATCCCAACACAGCGGGAAGAGGATCAGCTGAACGGCTGAACACGGGGATAACACGAGGAGTTCACATGTGGGACAACCTGGGAACGCAGAGCCCGAGACCTGCCGAGGTGSCGCGGGCGGGGCAGGTGCTGAAGGTCTGGTGGCCTCGCTCGCTGTCCCTCGCTGCCCCTGCCGAGGCAGAGGGTGCCGAGTGCCGCAGACAGCGCCGGTCTGAGCCGCTCGGGGCAGAGGCAGGAGAGCCTTTCCGCCATGGGAGTTAATGATTCGCACTCCTTCGCTGGGCTGAGCTGCCTCTGCAGACGAAGCTGTCTCCCCAAACCGCGCTGATCCGTGCTGATCTCGGGTGTCGCCAGTCACTCCCGGGAGCCGGGGCAGCTCCTTTGTGATGCAGGACGGGGGAATCGGTGTGGGCTCTGCCGGGCACCCCGAGGAGGGGCCGTCCCTGGGTGGGGAAAGGCGTTCCTGGGGGGGCACTGCACCCTCCTGAGGGCCTGGGGCATCCTCCCCGAGCTGCCCTCCCTGCCGGGCACGGCGGGACCC
Source organism: Amblyornis subalaris (assembly GCA_018881555.1). NCBI lineage: Eukaryota > Metazoa > Chordata > Aves > Passeriformes > Ptilonorhynchidae > Amblyornis > Amblyornis subalaris. The sequence goes on from JACAXG010000236.1 coordinate 372,708, forward strand.
CCTCCCTGCGGAAACCGTGACGGGCACCGAACCCGGGCTTGGGAAGGGTGAGGAGCCGGGGSCACTGCCCTCCCAGGAGCCAGGCGGGCTGCGGCAGCCAGCCCAGCTCGTTCCACGGCTCTGCACGGAGCAGGGATGGGGATGGCCTTCCCTGAGGAGCAGCCGAGCCTGTCCCCACTGGGGAAGGTGCCCAGGCTGCAGCAGGGGAGTGAGAGAAGTGCCAGTTCACTGCAGCTCACACAGGGAGGCAAACACCTGCCTGAAGGTCTACAACCACCACGAGGCACTTTATGAGTCTTTTTCAATGCTCCTTGGTCTTTCCTGATTGCTTTGAAGTTACTCTTTTAGCTGAGTTAATTATTCTCTGTTTATTCTGGTGAAACAGGAAATATTTATGTTTTTACCTTGAAAAACTTTTCGAAGAGAACTCAGAGAGGAGATGGCCCAGCAGATGCACCGGAGAGCCCTGGGGAATGTGGTGGGCCCAGGTTACAGAGCTGGGGCCAGGATTCAGCTGCAGCTTTTGGGAAGTTAAATCCATGCTTTGGGAACGGTGCTGAGGAAGAGTCTCCTCTGTCCACAAGCAGGGATAGGGGAGGCTTGAGAGGCTTGTGCATCCTTCAACAGGCACAGAGGGTGCCTGGGCATTGCTGTGCTCGGCACCTGAGCCCTGCCTGCCCCTGGACCTGCTCCAGGGCACAATCAGTGGGAAAACCTGGTGAAATCTTCCTTTCCATGGGCTTTCCATTCAAGCAGTCCCTGAGTGCCTCCCACCAGGGCAGTGCTGGAGCCCCAGCTGGGTGTGGAATGCTGGGTTTGGCACTGGCAGCGCTGCCCTGGGACACAGCAGCTGCTGCCCCTGCCTGGTGTCCCCCCTGCTGCCACACAAGGTGCCTGTAGCAGGTTTGATGTAGCTCTGTCCTTGCCTTAGGCTGACCCTGGAGAGAGCCAGCAGAAGGGTTCCGCCTGTGACCAGGACACGCCTGGGTCACCAAACCCTGGGCGGCTGTTCAGTGGTCCAGGGGCCTTTCTTCACCTGCTCTGCTGCTCAGAGCTCCCAGCCAGACACATCCTCCCCTGCCCTCCCTGTTCCACACCCTGGTCACATCTGCTCTGCTCCCCTCCAGTGCCAGCTCTCCGGCAATCCATTTTATTGCTGCTTTAACAAGGAAACCTCTCCCAGGGCTGTGACAGCTGGAAAAGCATCTGGAGGAGTGATTTGCAGTTTYTGTTGGAAGCTTGGAGGCCAGACAGACAGGTTTTTGCTGTCTCATCCCCCGAGCTTGGAGGGTTTTCAGGTGATAGCAGGGATGCTGCTTCCACAAAGCCTGGATCTCTGAGGAGCAGCTTGTCCAGGAGAATCCAGAGCTGGAGCTGACCTCGGGATGCAGAGCCCACTCCTGCATGGAAATGCCASAGCCAGACATGGGCACAGCGATTCCACAAGTCAGGGCCTCAAAAGAGGGGACATGAGAGGATGAGGAAGCCAGAGCCTAGCTGGGAAAATGCTGTCATTCCTGGGATGGATCCTTGGGTGAGCCAAAGCYGTGTGGGTTTTCCAGGAAGTTCATCCTCCTCTGCTCCCTGGCTGCACCTGGGGCAGGGCACACCTGTGACAGGGGAGTGAGGGCTGGGGAAGGGATTTGACAGAKKAARGGAGGCTCAGGGGGGACCTTCTGGCTCTGCACAACTCCTGACAGGAGGGGGCAGCCRGRGAGGGTCAGGCTCTGCTCCCAGGGAACAGGGACAGGATGAGAGGGAACGGCCTCARGCTGTGCCAGGGGAGGGTCAGGTTGGATATTGGGAAAATTCCTTCACTGAAAGGGTGGTCAGGCACTGGCACAGCTGCCCAGGGCAGTGGTGGAGTCCCCACCCCTGGAAGTGTTCAAAGACCAGGTAGAGGTGGCACTTGGGGACAGTGGCCTYAGCAGTTCCTGGTTGGGCTCGATGACCTTAGAGGACTTTTCCAGCCCCAGTGACTCTGTGATTGCARGACTGCATTTGCCCAGCATTCCAGAGCCGTGTCCCGAGGAGGAGCAGGAGCAGCCYTCCCCCTCATCCCAGGGCAGGGCACTCTCAGCAGAGCCTTGGGCTCCTCACCCTGAAGGGCATGGTGGGTGCTGTGGRGGACAGGAGGTGTAGCTGAGCAACTCCTAAAAGGAATTTGCCCAAAATGGCAAAAAAATTCCTTGTTCCTGCCTGGAAACAGAAACCTTGTCAGCAAACAGGGCTGTTTGGCCATGCCCTGGCACTGCAGCCACACAGCCCCTCCTCTGCCACCCCAGGGATGTGCTGCTCTCTGGGATCATGAAATGTGGCATGGAACAGGGACTGGAAGAGAAAGAAAGAAAGAAAGAGCAGGGAATGGGGCAGCAGTGCTGTGGCCRTGCAGAGGAGCTGCCACCTCCTTCTTTCAGCCTCATCCACCTGCAGAAAGCTTTGGAATAACCACGACTATCCTGCAGAAGTAGAAACCTCCAGCAGCAGCACTGGGTGCTTCCTCTGCTCCCACTGTGGAGACTGAGGCTGAGAGAGTGAYACCTGGATCCCTGCAGGAGCTGCTTTGGCACAGGATCTGCTGCTCCTGCTCTGGCACAGGGATTGTCGCTCCTGCTSTGGAACAGGGATTGTCACCCCTGCTCCAGTCTAGTCTCCCTCCTCTCCCAGCCCAGGCATCGCAGGACCTGTCTCTGCTCCACCTCTCCCGGCAGGACCTGTCTCAAAGCCCTTCTGTGTTTCACAAGAGCCGAGAGCAGCTGCTGAGGAAACTCAAACTCCTCCATGAATCACGGAATCTTGGAATGGGTTGGGTTGGAAGGGACCTTAAAGCCCCTCTCGTTCCACCCCTTGCCATGGGCAGGGACACCTCCCACCATCCCAGGTTGCTCCAAGCCCCATCCAGCCTGGCAGAGGTGTGGCTGCTCCCCTGCTTCTGCAGAGCCCAGTTAGGGAAGGCAAAGCCCAGCCCCTCCCTGGGGGAGGGGGACACTGGGCGAGGGGGACACTGGCACCAGTCACACCAGTTGGGCTGTGACACTGGGCGAGGGGGACGCTGGCACCAATCACACCAGTTGTCTGGGTGGGCTGGGAGCAGGGAATAGCACGGCTCAGGGAYGTGTGCCGCTGCACCCGGCGTGAGCCAGCACGGGCAGCAGTGTGAGGGGCAGGGGGAGCCTGGGCATGTTCGGTGTGTGAGCTCGGAGCAGCCAGAGGGTGAATCCCAGCGCAGTGCAGGGGAAGGCAAGGTGAACGCACAGGCCAGAGCTCGCAGGCTTTGTCCTGCTAAGCACAGCTCCCCCGGGCCCCACGGGCTGTGCCTGGAGCTGGCAGATCCGCGGCTGGGCTGAGTGTGCAGGTAATGAGGGGACAGCCTCGGGCTGGTGAGAGATGCAGAGCCTGGAGCTCCGCAAAACCTGTCCCTGGTATTTCAGGAGCACAAATCAATACTCCTTTTCTTCCTCCTCTGTCTGCATCCAGATGATTATCAGTGGCATGTTTTGCACAGAGGTTTTTTTTTTTAAGTGAGGATTGTGGTGTCTAAAACAGGCCCCAGAGAAAAAACTCTCCCTGGGGAGCAACTCAGCCTCCTGATCCTGTGCTGTGCTAAATGAATTCCCAGTGCTTTGGGCAGGCTCCAGCCCAGCTCCCCTCTCCCTGTGCAGCTGTTTGGGAGCAGCTCAGGCACCGCCTGCTGACAGCCCTCCCATTCCTGTGCTGCTTTTGACTTCCCTGGCAACTGGGAAATGTGCGGGGCTCAGCTCCCGCCCTGATTCACATCCTTCTGTCACCATGAGTCCAAACCTGCATTTGTACCAAGGAGATGAACCCAGGCYCAGTGGGAACACCCTCACTAAGGAGAGGGGGAACTGCTGGAGGCACTTTTTCTCCAGAGGGGAACGGCCTTCGAGCAAGTGGTGTTTCCTTGGGCTGTGTCATCCACATGGATGGAAATGCTGGATAAACGACAGTGCTTCTGCTGGGGAGGGCACTGGCCTGTACTCAGGAGATCCGTTCTTGCCACTGAGGGACTCAGGATCCCATAAACCCCTCCGGTTCTCTGGGTCACCCCATCCCTTCTGGCTGTGGTTCCCTGGGAGCGCCTCTTTCCTCAGGTCTGTGTTTGTAATTCCACACAACAGCCACGGTCCTCATCCTCGGGGTCAGAGTGTCCCTGGGCCTGCGGGGATGCACTCCCAGTCCCAAACAGCTTTCCTGGGGACCAGCAGCCCTGACCCCCATCCCAGCTCCCCGGCACGGACTCATCCTCRTTCTCCACCCAGGAGAGAGCCAGCCCTCAGTGGGTGACTCCCATGCCCTGGCTGGAGAGGGGGAATGGGAATATGTCTGGAGATGTCCAGAAGTCCTCTGGCAGCCGTGGCCCGGGGTCAGAGCAGGCTGGGGCCCCTGGGTGTTGCTAGCGGCTGCCACGGCCCCTGGTGCAGGGAGTCACATGCTGCTGGAATGGTGGATGGTGACTCAGCTCCCAAAAAAACCCCTCAGAGGAGGTGACTGGAGCCCTCCTAGGGGATGTGCCGTAGTCAGAGGCAGGGTGTCCTGGTGGGATTATCTGCCTTGTGCCACCCAGCACCTCAGACGGGTTAGTGACTGCTGCTCCTGCCTTTGCCGTCCGTGCACCAATCAAAGGTGCCACTGCAGCATTTTCACAGAGGATGGATGGCAGTGGCAAAAGAATAGCTCAGAGCAACCTCTGAACCTCTGAAACATGCTGTGTGTTGGCAAGAGTGAGAAGGTTTTGGAGTAAAAGCTGATTCAAGCCCTGGGAAGTGTCACCATCCTCACCCAGCTGCAGTCAGCCCTGGGGTGAGGGGAGACGTGAGAGCAGTTTGTCCAGAGCATCGTGCCAGCTCCTTCAGCTGCCTCATCCAGCTCTCCTCCATCTCCTTCATCCAGCTCTCCTCCATCTCCTTCATCCAGCTCTCCTTCCTGTCCCTCATCCAGCTCTCCTCCTGTCCCTCATCCAGCTCTCCCTCATCTCCTTCATCCAGCTCTCCTTCATCT
>JACAXG010000236.1:378689-390745 GCA_018881555.1 Amblyornis subalaris
CCATCTCCTTCATCCAGCTCTCCTCCTGTCCCTCATCCAGCTCTCCTCCCTGTCCCTCATCCAGCTCTCCTCCATCTCCTTCATCCAGCTCTCCTTCCTGCCCCTTATCCAGCTCTCCTCCATCTCCCTCATCCAGCTCTCCTCCATCTCCTTCATCCAGCTCTCCTTCCTGCCCCTTATCCAGCTCTCCTCCATCTCCCTCATCCAGCTCGCTCCTCAGCCCCTGAATCACAGCAGGCTCAGAGCTTCCCGTGGCTGGCAGTGACTCACAGGCCTCAGGAAGCGCCAGCAGCCACTGGTTCCTGTGACATCAGTGGCACAGTTCCTGTGACATCAATGGCACGGTGCCGACTGCACCCTGCTCCTGTTCCTCCAGGTGATCCCTATAATTATTCCCGCTGAACTATTCCCAGCAGAGCCTCGGGCGCCACACGTGTGTGCTGGGAGACGGGCAGGAGGCTCTGCTCCCAYGTGCTCTCCCGGCGGGAATGTCCCGCGGGAACAGCACAGCTCAGAAGAGGCTTTGACACTCTTTGCCTGTGGACATCCTGATTTCCTGTGGGCTTTGCTTCCCAGAGACAGCAGGGTTAGGAGTGCTGTGGAGCACTTCCATTTATCCATGGGCTTTGCAAGAGGGGGAAATTAAACCTAGAATTTAAAGGACTGTTTGCAAATGCTTCCTTGCGGTGGGAGACAGATTCCTCCCTGGATCATCAAGTCGTGCTGCAGCCGATGCTCCCAGCGCCTCCTGCACAGCCTTTGGATGAATCAATCTGGGCCATAATTGATGTGAAATGGAACTAAAATACACCCAGGTTCTGCATCCCAGGGGAGGGAGCTTTTCCCCAAGCTCCGGAAGAGCTGCCTGTCACGACAGCTCCGGTTCCCTGTGCTGACAGAGGGCCCAGCACCGAGGGTCTGCAGGGAGAATGTTCCCTCCTCAGCCCGTGGCCCCAAATGCCCCCTCAGCCCCGCAGGGTCCTGGCTGGGCCGGAGGGCTCCCAATCCCCGTTGCCACCAGGAATGTGCTCCCCCTCCCAGACAGCTTGGCTCCTCCGCTCCGCTCTCCGCAGTGTTCCCTGAGGATGTRTAAGGCAGTTTGATAATGAAGCACCTCTCACCCAGCACATATTAAATAAATTTCAGTTGCCCTTTATTACACAATAATGATAGTAAGATTTAATTACCTCTGCACCCAAAGGGGACATGAATTTTAAGCGATACAAATAAATCTTCCCAGCGGTGCAATTGGGGTTGTGTGCAGTTGGGGGTCAATTCCAGTGCATCGGTGGGTGGTGACAGAAAAATCCTTCCCGAGGAATGCAGATCCCAAACGGAGACTGTGGGCGGATTACGAGACCCAGACAGGTAAGGAGCTGCTGATCCAAGGAAACCAATTAAACAACRATGCTCAGTGGAGTTTCTGATCTGGGGCAGAGGCTAAAGGTGCAGGGAAATGTGTGAAAATCCAGGATCTCGTAGGGATCAGCAGGTCCAAAGTCTCAGTGGGCTCTGCCCCAGGACCGTGCTGTTCTCCTCACACTGCGATCATTTTCCACAAGTTCAAATAATCCCTTTTTTTCTGGGTAAGGAAAAGAGAGGAAAAGGCATCCTGTGAGTGCCTCTGTCCCAGGGCTCTCTGCCACGTCTGTTTGGGTTCCTGCTGAAATCCATGTCACCCAGACCCACCCCAGGCACCGCCAGTTCACGCTGTGCTTTTGGCAGTGCAGGAGAAATGAGCTCTCCAGGAGCAGAGGGACTGGGGAGAGCTGGGGACGGCAGGGTCAGGATGAGGAACCCCCACCCAAGCCCTTCTCCAGCAGCCTGCTCCTGCCCTGGCCCCGCTCCCTGGGTGCTGCTGCAGCTCCGAGTGGAGGGCTGAGGTGGTGTTTGGGGCACTGCCTTTGGGCACAGATCACCCCTCGCCCTTTGCAGGGCCTCAGTTTCAGCATTTTCTGCCCCCTCCTTGGTTTTGCAGGTACTGGTGTACCAAAGAACCACCCGAGATTCATTCCAAACGCTGCTGGTTGTGTCCTGCTCACCACAAAATSATGCAAACAGGTTCAGTTTGGTTTTTCCAGGTGCTTTGTTTCCATTTCTCCTGCCCATTTTGCCTTGAGTTTTGCATCCTGGCATGGCAGGAGCAGCGAGCTGAGCACTCCYCTGGCAGGCTCCTGGGGCCCTGCAGCCCCCGGGGCCCCCTGTCCCAGCCCCCATCCCCGGCTGTGTCCGGGTGTCAGCGCGCGGCTCACGCTCAGCTGCTGCTCCTCGCTGCCTCCCACTCCGGGGCCTCCGAGGACCTCCCAGAGAGGCCAAATCGTCTTCTGGTGTCAGTAAACAAAAGGCCAAGGCTGAAGGGAGAGGGCTGACAGGTCTGTGTGGTGCTGTCAGCTGCACGCTCCGTGTGATGGGAACGCTGGGCTGCAGCAGGATCCCTCCCAGGCTTGGGGGTCTCTGGCCTGGAGATGAACCTGGCCTGGGGCTTTTTCTAAAAGTGCAGCTTTTCACGTGAGCTGCTCAGAGAAAGGAGCCTGTGAGGCCATTTCAGACCTCACTCTGAGGTGTGCAGCTCGTGATTCAGTTGCCATTTCATGCCAAACTCCACGTCTTCATTTTCCAGTCATTGTTCCTGGAAAAACTGAATTGTGCCTCCCGTTTTCTGCCCCGGGTCTTTCACTCCCTTTTCCAAACGGAGTGATAAAGGATGAGCCCATCTGGCGGCGGAGGGCTCRGAGTGCTCACAAAGGCACCGTGTGAATCATGAGTTGCCATTCATTTCCTCCTCTATTTTGGGATGCAGAGTCTATTCTGGGCTCCAAGCCGTGTCCCTGCAGCGGTGCACGGACACCCTGCACCCTCCGAGACACCCCTGGGTGCCCTGTGCAGCAGGAGCCGGGGCGCAGGGGGCGGGAGGATGGAATTCCATCCCTGTCCGTTTGTGAGGCACTGATTTATGGGATCCGAGCAGGGCGGTGCTGGGCTGTGCGGGGGTTTGTGCACAAGGATGTGGCGATGCAGTGCATGCCTTTCAAGATCGGTTTTTCTGGGGAAGCAGTGGGAAATATCCGCATGTTGCAGGCAGACCAGCTCCACATCGAATATTCCCAGTGCTTGTCCAGCCCAGCCCTGCTCCTGGGGGTCAGCACTGCCCGGACGCACTGACCACAAACCCGCTGCTGCTTCTGTTCCTGGACACATCAGCATTCCTGGCCACTCCATCTGTGTCCGTTGTTTTTCATTGCTGCAGCCCTCCCTGCCCAGCCCTCCCCCCCCTGCACAGCACCCGTGTGGGTAAAACCCTGATGTATTCAAACAAGGCCAATGCCCCAGCATTTCCTCTCCCTGCCACTGCTCGGTAATTACACCTGAACTTCTGRAGCAATTCCAGAATTAACGAGGCAGCAGCCACCCCACAATTGTCGTATTAACAACCCTTCAKGCTGAGGAGGAGCCTGTTCCTGGCTAATTGCTGTAGGACTGGTGAGGTGTGTGTTGGTGGTCATCTGGCTAACRGTGGGCCAGCTCTGCTCCAGGGCGGCCTGGCTGCAGGACCATTTCTCCACGAGTTCTCCACGGTCTGCTCGTTCCCTGCCTGGCTTCTTGCTGTACAAGGAACAAGTACAAATCTGGCTGTGGGAGTGYACAGGGACCCGCAGCATCTTGGGGGCCAAATTTTCTTCAAAGCAAGCACGGCCCAGTCACTGCAGCTCACGGAGAGGAGCAGGGAGCAGGACCTGGGGCAGTGGCACAGCCTGGCCCTGCCYGCTCTCCTCAGCAGTGACACGTGTGGCTGTTGGGCTGCAGTCCTACAGGGATGAAGTTTTCCAGCTGTTCTTGGCACGTGTTTCTCTTCCTGATGGGGAATTACACCCTCAGTGCTCAGCTCAAGCTGCCCAAATGGACAGGTCCAGCCATGTGAGGCAGGACCGTGTGAGGCAGGCACAGGGTGAGGATGCTCTGGAAGAGTCACAGGGCAGGAGAACGGGGGAGGAGGAGAAAGAAGGGAGGCAGAAAGGCACGGGTGAGCAGAGCAGAAGCCTCTGAGCCCGCGGTGGCTGCAGGGGAGCGCTGTGCAGAACCAGCCTGCAAGCCACAGAGAGGTTAATTTTAGGGACTGCAGCATCTCCAGGGAAATTCCTGTATTCCCCTCACATTGGGGAACTGCTCCTTCCAGGCTCCTTTGCAAAGGTCCTGACTGTCCCTAGAAGAGCCAAGACCCAAGTACAGCACCATGAAGATCACCCAGGAAAATCAGGGGCAGCTTCAGGGCCCGCTGCCCGCAGTGCCAGCAGAAAGAGGAGAGAAAGAATTGGGGGGCTAAATAGCTCTGTACACACCTTGTAAGGATATTTTAGAGATTTTTATGTTCAAGTCTGTCCTCAGTAAATAATTTCTGGCTGGAAATGACGCTGCCTGCTCTGGCAGCTGCTCCAGCACTCAGGCAGCAGAAGGGCAAGGGGAGCAATAGGAGTTTTCCAGGGTCCTGTGGCATTTCCTCCTCTCACTGCTCCTCTGACACAGCCACTCCAGCTGCGATCCTTGGTGTCTGCTCAGGCTGGGAAAAGGTGTTTGGATGTCTGGCTGCAGCAGGAAAATACAGAGCATTCTATTTACCTGTAGGAAATGGGTGTCCTTTTATCTGGTGGGAAGTGCCAGCCTGGCTCTGCGGGGCTGCTGGAGGAGCTGGGCTCACCCTGGCTCCCCGGGGCCCTTCCCGATGAATTCCTTGTTTGTTTTGGTCAGAGTTAGGCTCAGAGAAGATGCTCTCAGGGCTGGGTTTGTTTGGAATATTGGCTTGGACTGGAGCATCTTCAGGCTGAGGTTTCTGCAAGTCACTGAGCCAGTGAGAGAATCGAGCCTGGGGATGGACAGAAGAAAGAAATCAAGCCGAAAATTAAACCCCAGAGACCCCTTGGTTTGAGGCTTCTGAAAGACTAAAGCTGGTACAGGGGCTGCAGGAAGCAAAGGGAAAATCCAGAGCCCAGAAGTGGGATCTTTGCCTCTTTCCCAAGGTGGAGATTGCTGGATTTCCCAGTGGGATCCGTCCACTCTTATGGGGGTCACTGGTTGTCCAAGGACTCCTGTCCTGCCCCCCATTCCCTGTGGCCCTAAGACTGACCACTGGGATTTTAAGTCTTGATTTGAAAGCCAGGCCCATTTCCATGAGGGGCTGTAGAGTCCTTTCCTCTCCCATTGCTTGCACTGTCCTAACCAGGGCACCCAGCTTCTGCCAGCTCCCCATTCCGACCCTGCTCCCATGAAGGCATTCCCAGGCTGGCTGCTCCCTTTCCAGGCAGGATTCCTGCAGCCCAGTGCCTCCTTTGGCCGAGATTTGCTCAGAAGGAGGAGGAGGAGCATTCCCAGAGCTGKGAAGCTGTAATCTGTGGGAAATTGGGATGTGCTGGGTCCAAGCAGAGCTGCAGCTGCTGGAAAGTCTCTTCGGGGTCCCCCATCCCGGGAAGCAGCCCYGTTCCCCACAAAGGGGATGGATCTGGCCCCAGCCACTCAAGCTCCAGCAGTGCAAGGCTTTCTCCTCCTCCCCACCCACAGRGGCATGGAGGTGACCGAGGTCCCCGAAGGTCCCACACTGGCCAGGGATTCTCAGAGTGGATTCAATGCCTGGTGGGAGTCTGCTCATCCCAGGAACCTCACTGAAGCCCCAAAACCACCCAAGCAGCCTCGTGTGCTCACAGAAACTCAGGCAAGGAGTTTTACCAAATTTATGGATTCAGGCTCAGCAAAACAGAGCAAATTTTTAAAATGCTGTTTTTTCCAGTTGAAAAGCGTCCCCTCAGGGATACCCCACCAAAAGCTCCTTCTGCTTTAAATTGGTTGCTGTTGTTTTTTGGGACTGTTCTGAGGGAAGCGCAGATCACAGGGGGTTCTGCGTGAGCAGCASGCTCAGTGAAGATTCGGGAATTTATGGCAAATTTACAGTAAATTATTTATCACAAATACAATCAGTTATCTTTGTGGGCCAGAGGAGACAAAAACCCACAGCAAAGTCAATATCCCAGTCTTCTCATAACTTAAAGCTCTCCATGTGTGTTAGTTAGGGCCAGAGATGGAAGCCAAGGAGCCAGTGATGGCAGGAAGAGGGTTTGGGGCTGCCTTGCACCATTGACTGATGATTTTCGGTTGTTTGTGCTGGCAGGACCTGAGGCAGAGGTGGGGCAGGGCCCTGAGGGGGTCACTGCCCCGTCAGCCCCTCACCCCAGCCTAGGCTGGCTGTGGGACAGGGGAGCTCTGGGCCCCTGGAGGGGAGGGGAGTTTGTAACAGAGTCCAGGAAAAGGAGCAGCTTCCCCAAGGGTTTCAGTGTTGCTGGGCACTCCAAAAATCCCGTTGAAGGGTTTTCCCACGGCAACATGCACATCCAGGCGTTTCTTGGACACATCCAGGGATGGGGACTCCATCCCCTTCCAATGCCTGACCACCCTTCCCATGGAGAAATTCCTCCCGGTGTCCAACCTGGACCTCCCCTGCCGCAGTGTGAGGCCGTTTCCCCTTGTCCCACCCCACTTGGCCTTCTCCTGGGATCAGCTGCTGCTTCCCTGATTCCTGGAGCCCTCTGCACTTTGCCAGAGCCATGGGTTTTGCCTGAGGTCTTTTTCTGGCTGATAAAAGGCAGAACTCGCTTCTTTTGTGTGGAGGGCTGAAATCTGATTGATCCTCCCGTGCCTGGCTCCCAGGGCGAGGTGTGTGCGAGTCTGCCTTTTCATTACCTTATCRCTCCAGATTTTATTTCTCATTCCAGCAAGAAGCTTTAAATTACACTCCTTGGACAATAATTGCCAGCAGAAACACTTCTTGGCACGGATTTTRGGGCTGCTCCTCAGCCTGGGTGCAGCTCCTCTTGGAGCAATTTTTCAGGGGACTTTGTCCCCGATGTATTAAGTTCCTTCTTTTCCCTGTGGTTTTTGGGGTGATCCCTCCGAAGCAGCATTATTTCGAAAGCTTGATCCCAATCCTTTTCAGAGCCATTTCCACTGTGAGATTCGCTCTCACAACTCCATGGCTGTGGAGCCACCATCAGCAACACCCTCACCTTCCCCAGCTTCCAGAATCCACCAGGAAACCTCCCCCTGGAACTGCAGCCAGTGCGGCGCTCCCCAGGCAAGGGGCTGGGTGGGAAGTGGGGTTGGGATGGGTTTTCCTTCCTTTCCTGCCACAGTTGGTAAATGCAGGTGAGATCCCTTTGGAACCCTGCAGCACCCAGGAGTTCTGAGCTGCCCCTGAAGTTGGCAGCATTTTGCTCCAGGAGTTACATTTGAAAGCATTCCCTGYGTCCAGGCCTCTCTGGACAAATGCTTCKTGTTGGAGTTTTTGTGGCTCCCACACAAGGTCCAGCCAGTCCCGACCYTTCTCCAGTGTCAGCACCTCCCTGTGCTCCCACTACAGCCTCTGTCCCAAGCTGRGGCTGGGCAGGGATGATCCAGCGTCCCTGGGTTGGCTCTTACAGCCCTGAAGGGAGAGGATGGATCATTCTGTGTTGTGTCCCTGGCATCCTTGCAAAGGAGATGCTCACCTGCATATCCCAGGAATACAGACCTGGATAAGATCCCACAAGATCCCTTTTTTCAAGGCTGCCAAATCTTTYGGCAGGAGGCAGTTTCCTGCCCTCCTTATTGCTCCAGAGCTTTAGTCTGTGGCTGTTGCACGTCCTCTGATTCCAACCCCAAATGCTGCCACGTCCAGGTGCTGCCAGAGGGCACTTGGATCCCATGGATGATGCTCCCAATTGCCCCCTGAAGAGCCTGGAGGGGCCCAGGAAAGCTTTAGTGGAGATGTCCCCCAGCATCRCTCAGGGCACATTGAGTGTCCATCCTGCAGAGCAGTGCCAGTTCCTGCCACGTCTCGGGTGTGAGGAGCAGAGGAGCTGCTGGAATCCCACCAGGATGTGGCTGCAGTCTCAGCTCAGCTCTTTCTCTTTCTCTCTGCAGGGAAACCTCTGATTTATGAGCCACACCTCAGCTTTAATCCCAGCCCGGGGGCAGGGGCCTGGAGGTGCTGCCACCCTGCCCAGCAGAGCTGCTCTGTCCTGGGGGAGCAGGAGCTCAGCCATGGAGTTCTCCACCTGCTCCCTCCATCCAGGCAGAGAATGACAGGGACAAGYTGTGATTCTGGTMRTTTGTGGAGAATTCTGCTTTATTTSAGCAGAATTCCCATATCCCCTTCCCCAGCACTCAGGTTTCCGGGGGTGGGCAGAGGCTCCATGGCCTGTTCTTGGTGTGAATCACATTACTCACTTTGCCAAGGATTTCYCTTGTTGGAAATAGGGTGTCCACGAGGAATTGTCCCCATTCTTCCCAGGGTGGCCCTGGTGGGGAGCTGGGCAAGCAAAGCATGGCCCCAGCCAGCCCCACAGCTGGGCTGGGCAGGGCTGGGAGAGACACTCAAACCTTTGGCCATTTCTCTTTCCTTTTTTTAAGACAGGAGATTCACAAGCCCCAGGGAAGTCCTAAAGCCATGACTGTTCTTCTCTCTGGAAGCACTGTCAGCCCCTGTGCAGAAGGGAAGGGCCATATTCCCACTGGAAGTGTCCYTGGCCRGGYTGGATGGGGTTGGGAGCAACCTGGGACAGTGGAAGGTGTCCCTGCCCATGGCAGGGGTGGCACTGGGTGAGCATTAGGGTCCCTTCCCACCTAAACCATTCCATGATTCCATGAGTCAGTGGCTTTCCTGAGCCCAGGCTGGCAGTGCCCCAGGGCCATGGGCTGCTCCCAGCCCTGCTGGATTCCCAGGGCAGCTCTGCCTTGTGCCACCCGCCCTGGCCCCTCTGTGGTGACAATTGGGGTCCCCAGGCGCAGGACTCGGGCTCGGCTGCCACGATTCCCCGTGGAGTGCAGCAGSTCATTTCCTGCTCTCTGGATTTTACCAGAAATTACATTTTTTATTGTTATGTTTCTGTTTCAGATCAATAAGAGATAACGGGCAGCACTGGGCTGYGAAAAGATCCCCGGGAGAAATTTCCCCTTGGAGAGAGGAGAACAAAATAAACACGACAAAGGTTAAATCCACAGAGTGGGTTTAATCCCTGCATTTAGCAGTTGGTTGTCCTGAATATCTCAGAGCTTTCATGGAACAGTTTGGGTTGGAAAGGATCTTTAAAGGCCATCCAGTCCAACCCTGCAGTGAGCAGGGACAACTGGATCATCCACCACATCTCTCACTGGATGTTGCCCAACATTCCCTGCCTGACATCCCACGGATGAGCAGTCCTGCAGGGCCCCAGCCCGGCCCAGGGGCTGCTGAAAGGCTGGACTGGCAGATGTGGCTGCTGGGAGTGTCCCACTCGGGATTCCCAGAGCTGCCAGCCGGGATCCATGGGAGAGGGTCACAGCACAGCTCCAGGATGTTGGCCCTGGCTGTGTCCACCCGAGGTCCAACAGGAATAACGGCAGAGGGGAGGCTGCTCGGGGGGATGTGGGGTGCAGGCTGCTCTTCCCAAGGGAAATGCAGAACCCCTGTGGGACACCACGCACTCAGGGAGCTCCTTCTGGTCCAACACTCATGAGGAAGAACAAACCAAACCAGGATGAAGCCCCCAGCGGGAAGAGCAGGAGAAATCCACTGAAAAAGGATGCCCAAATGCAGGACTGTTGTTGGCCACCCTGCTCTTTGCCTGCTGCTGGGGGGGGAGTTGTGTTCCCTCCTTTGAGGGACTGACACGGGGGGCATGGATACTGAAAAGCTTTTAGCAGAGAAATTTTCCAGCTTCTCGCATTCTGTGAGAAGCTGTCCTTCCTCATAGAAGCTATGTAAACAGCAGAGAYGTTTTCTCTAAAGGGACTCTTCTTATCGGGCACCTGTGGACTTGTTATGATACTATGGAAGAAATATTTTGGAATAAGGCATTGTAGCACCTAGCCAATCATCCTGAGAGGTGGATGGCCAAAGGACCAATGACCTTATGGCATTCAAGTACACTAAGGTATAAAATAGATCTTTATATTAATAAATAAATCCACTTTTCACTGACTCTTGGATCATATTTATGTCGTGATTTCRCTCCGTTCCCGATAMAACAGCGATGGGGAGGGACAGGGAGAGGGCTCCTCCAACGTGCAGAAAACCAGGACAGAGGCCCTGGTGGAAATTCCRCTTCATCCCAGCAGTTCAACACTGCAACACCCAAAATCTTTGGAGCCAGGGATGGGCAGAACTCTGCGCCTGCTGTGGTAACCCTCCTGTGAAACTGAGCCCCATTGCTTGGGAACGAGCAGCCCTGGGACGTGCTCCTGCATCCCCTGCCTCTGGAAAGGGGTGAAGATGTTCCATTTTGAGCAAAGCAGCACCTGCACTCTGCGTGAGGCAGCGCTGCTCCCGGGGCTGCAGCTCTCGCCCAGCAGAGCAAACCCTGGCTCGAGGGCTCGAGGGGCTCGGCCGCCTCTTCCTCCGTGTGGGGAGCATTGCAGGGGCTCAGCACGGGAGGGTTTGCTCCCGTGTTCCTCCTCGGATGTTCAGGCCTGAATTTGCATTTTCAAGTCCCACAGCTCTGCCTCTTCAGAGGGAAGTGCACAGCCGAGGAGGAAAGCATGAGGGATAAGGAGTGCGTGTGGATCATGCTGGGAGCAAAGCAGCTTCTTCATCACCTGAAGTGCTGCTCAGTGCTTGTGATGCCAAGAACCACTCCCAGGGAGAATGTGGATAAACCTCCATGGCCTGGGCATCATACCTGGATCACAGCTCGTGTTATCCAGCACTCCTGGAAAATGCCAGGAGCTAGTCAGGGGAAGGGCCTCCTGGGGTGTTCCCTGGGGTGTTCCCAGGTGTGTTCCCACAAAACCACTTCTGTGCTTCCTCCGAGGGAGGAAAGATGGAAAAGCAAGGGAGATTCCCATCTCAGTTGTGATTTGTATGAGTAGCAGAGCAGCCATGCTGCATCCTGTTCTTCCCAAGCTGCCTTCCTGATCCTGCACGGTGAGATCTTCCATGCAGGGGGATGGCACTGTCCAGGCTGGGACAAGGGTTTTGGTGAGGTGACAGAAAGGAAAAGATGTGCCAGAGCCAAGATGGGAATTAGAAAGAGTCTGTTACAACTCAGAGCCACTGATCAAACCAAAGCAGAGGTAAAGACTCACCCATGGGAACACAGCAGGAAGGGAATGAGTTGTTTACAAGCTTTTTTATTTCTATTCCAACTGGCCTGGTCACTGAGTTCCTCCTCTTTCAGAAACGCAGTTATTCAATTTTACATGCTAATAAAACTGGATTTAGAGTTTAAAAGCCCCTTTGGTCTTTGGAGAGAGTTCACTGCAAGGAGAGGTGTGGGCAGACCCTCTCTGCTCTGGCCAGTGCAGGGTCCCTGTCCCGGGGGCTTTGCAAGGTGGGGTTGGAGCAGGATCTGGGAGCAGGATGCAGGAGGATCAGGAGGTGGATGCAGGAGGATCCAGGAGCTGGCTGCAGGAGGATCCAGGAGCAGGATGCAGGAGGATCCAGGAGCAGGATGCAGGAGGATCCAGGAGCTGGCTGCAGGAGGATCCAGGAGCAGGATGCAGGAGGATGCCTGGCACAGAGAAGGGAGGAGGGTGAGGAGGGGTCTGGGAGCTCGCTCTGGCTCAGATTAGCTCCTTGATTACTGCACCGTGTTCTCATCAGAGGAGAAGAGGGTTTGATCAAAGGGAGATTACCTCAAACGGGGAGAGGAGGTTTCATTAGAGAGGCTCAGACGATGTGCAGTAGCTGAACTCATCTTGTGATCAGCTCAGCTTAACCCTTGGGGAAGGGCTGCTCTCCCACCCTCCTGTTCCAGCAGCAGCTCCCAGCACAGGCAGGGCCTGCAGGAGGCCCTGGAGCTCAGAGGTGCTCCAGGACTGACCCCAGAAGTTTGTCCTCACCACAGACTCTGTCTCTTTGTGCCCCAATTAACCTGGGCAGGAATTTTCCAAACCCACCTCCCAAGGGAGAAGTGGAATGGGAAACCTCCAGCAGTGCATGGTCAACCTAAAACATGATAAAGATGCATGTGCAGCACCTAAAACCTGGTTAAAGGTGTGTGTGCAGCACCCACAGCCTGGTTAAAGGGTTTGTTCAGTACCCACAGCCTGGTTAAAGG
>JACAXG010000236.1:391241-411101 GCA_018881555.1 Amblyornis subalaris
TGTTCAGTACCCACAGCCTGGTTAAAGGGTTTGTTCAGTACCCACAGCCTGGTTAAAGGTGTGTGCAGCACCCACAGCCTGGTTAAAGGTGTGTACAGCACCCACAGCCTGGTTAAAGGTGTGTTCAGTGCCCACAGCCTGGTTAAAGGTGTGTTCAGTCCCACAGCCTGGTTAAAGGTGTGTTCAGTCCCACAGCCTGGTTTAACACGTGTGTTCAGCACCCAGCTTTGTGCTGAGGCTGCTGCAGCTCTGCCCCAGCTGGAGGAGGACAATTCTCCTCCTGCTCCTCATCCCCAGGTACACAACCCTGCACAAACTGTTGGCTTTCAAACCAGCATCTTCCAGGAGATCCAACAGCTCCTTTTGCTCGGCTTTCCCCAGATTTGCCTCCAGAGCCTGGCATGTTTAAAAGTGGAAATAATTGCTTGGGTTTTATCTGTCCAAACATAGCTGCGTCAGAAGCAGTTGCATCCCACCTTCTCCTGCTCCCCTGAGCTCGTTGTCTTGGCTGTCTTTAGAGCTGACAGAGAGAATTTGGCACTTGCAGGGCACAGGAGGCTTCTGCTATCAGGGATGTCTGAAGAAGTGTGGCTGAGGGGCCCCCAGGAGCATCCCTGCTCCCCACCGAGCGTGGGATTCCAGACAGATGCTCTGAAGGGGCAGAGAAGGGGAGAGCCCCTGGGCAGCAGGTCAGGCTTGGAAAAGCAAAACATAGAATGGAGTTAGGAAACCACAGGAAAGTGTGAAACCATCCTGGACTGACAGCAGAACCCCTCCCTTTCCCATGGGATTCCTGACCCAGGGATGTGCATCAGGGAGAGCTGGGTGGTCACTCCTCGGAGCAGGACCCCCTGAGCTCTCAGCCCTTCCCTCTTCCCAGCCACCTCCTCCTCCCTGCTTTCTTTCATTCATTAAAATTCAATTTGTGTTCAAGCTGCTGCACAGACAGAAATGTGCCCAGAGYCTGTCCTGGGGGAGCCATCCCTGGGCATTCCCGAGGTTTCCCGGCCAATTTCCGTACGCTGCCAACAATACTGGTGTCCTGTGGGCGCCTGTCCTGCCAAAAGCAGGCTCTAATTGGGCTGCAGAGTGTCCTTCACTGAACGAGCAGTGCTGGGACACTGCTGGTGAAAGGAAGCTCTGTCCAGGTGGCTTTGGATGAGCTGGATTTTACACCCCAACCTTGGAAGAGAGCTCCAGGCTGGCCAAGTGCTCATGTAAATATTTACAGGTGAGGGGAGGAATGGGCTCAGGATACTTTAATCATGATATTCCTTAATATCCAACAGCTTCACACTGTGGGGAATGTCACCCTCCGCATCCCATATGGAGCATCCCCTTGGCTCCAAGTTCAACCCCTCTCTGCAGGCTCACAGTGACCACTCAGGACAGACCAGGATTTTCCTGGGAAAGGGAGGCTGTGTGAAGATCTGAGCTGTCAAAAGTCTAACAGGGCTCTCCCCTGAGTGCACAGAGGGCAAACCAAGAAAGTCAAACTGGAAACAAATGGATGGATCCTTGGCATGGGCAGGGCTGAATTGCTGGAGAAAACATCTGTTGGCTGTGCCAGGGGAAGTTTAGGTTGGATAGCAGGAAAAGATTCTTCCCCCAGAGGGTGCTGGGCACTGAACAGGCTCCCCAGGGAATGGTCCCGGCCCCAAGGCTGCCAGAGCTCCAGGAGCGTTTGGAAAATGCTSCCAGGGATGCACAGGCTGGGATTGTTGGGGTGTCTGTGCAGGGCCAGGGGTGGGACTGGGTGATCCTGGTGGGTCCCTTCCCACTCAGGAGATTCTGTGACTCTGTGATTCTAAAAAGAGATGTAAATAAATGATCCCTCAGGATTGTGATGGATTATGAGACTTTATCTCTGCACTTTGACCTTGCAGTGCTGGGCTGAGGGAATCCACCCTTCCATCAGCAGCTCCTGAGAAACCTTACCAGAAATGAGGAGTTCAATGCTCGCCCTGCACCCCTGAACCAAGGCTTGAAGATGTTGGGAACAGAGCCTTGTACAGCTCCTCTCACTCCTTTGGCTTTTCTTTCCCTGCCCTGTCCCTCTGTTCCCTTTCCTTCTTTCCCTCCTTGCGCAGGATCCTGGCTCACCTGGCTGTAASTGCATCCTCTGGGGTGTTGAGGAGGCCCTGAAAGGGTTAAGCAGCTTGCTGGGTGATGTCCCCGTGCCAGGTCCCAAGAACAGCTCACCGGATGTTCTRAAGCTCTTCCCCCAACACTGACTCGCAATTTGAGCTCTCACCAGAGACACATTTTCTGTTCTGCTGCCCTTTTTGGCCGTGTTGATGTAATTTGAGCCTTGTTCTGCCTCACAGAAAGCAGAATCAAATTGCAGCGGCGGCAGCACCTCAGCCTCGTGTCACTGCATTGATTTATCCCCTGCCCCACAGCCCAGTTATTGCTTTCTGGGGCAGCGTCACGAGGCTGCAGGCGCGGCACCCTTCTCTGTCCAGGGTTTCCGTGGCTGAAGGAAGGTGAGCAGGAGATGCTGTGGCAAGGGCAGACTTAGAGTGTTCCAAATGCTGCAGATACTCCTCCTTCTCCCTCCCCAAATTCCTCGTCCAAGCTGACACGGGCTCTCCCTGGTGCTGCCTGCCAGGAGGAGGCCACAGGTCCCACCCTGGGATGGGCCAGGGTCTCTGTACCCAGTGGTGCTCAGATCCCAGCCAATCCATCAGGAGGAGCAAAGGCATGGAGAGGGCATGGGAAGGAGCTCAGCAGCCAAGRGAGTGCAGGAAATGTGGCAGGGCTGTGGGGAGAGGGGGGACAGGGAAGAGAACTTGGGACAGAACGGGACTGACAAGTGGTGGTGGGAGAGAACTGAAAAAGGACTGAGAGCCATAGGAAATGCTGGAAGATTCTTGGTCACCATATGAAGTTATCTGGGGAATCCTGGGAATTCCCACCCCTGAGCTCCCAGGGAGCAATCTTTGAACCAAATCTTTCCATTTACTCCCAGAGCAGCCCTGGAACAGACTAAAAACTCCCCCAGCTTCTTGTTCCTGCCATGCCCATCCCAGCCTGGCTGCCAGAACTGGTGGATTGTTCTCCCACCTGGTGATTCCCAGCCCTCTGTTTGCCTCTGGAAATCAGCCTGTATGAGAATCCCTGCCAGTGGTCCGTTGGAATGTCACAGGCTGGACTGGCRTCGTTTGTGCACGAAACTCCTTGGAGGATGGAAAACCAAAGGGAAAGCAGTGGAACCTCTGATCCAGGATTTGGGACCCCTGTGGTAAAGAGGCAGCCTGAGCTCTTGACCCTGCCCTAAGTGATAATTGCAAAGCCTTTTTCCTGCAGTCKCCAGTGTTTGCTTCCAGGGGAGGAGGAAGCCCAGGGAAAGGGCAGAGCCTCCAGGAAGACCCCTTGGATTGCCCCACTCRGTACATAACTGCCGTGTAAATGGTCCATGCCCTGACCTGGGAAAAATTTGGTGATCCCAGACCACAGAAAAGCAGATTATTACTGCAGTGTTCCCAAGCACTGAGAGTTCAAGTCCATCCCAGGCTCCACAGCATTTCCTTCCTTCCTGAAGAATATGAGGAATGGAAAGCAATGAAGACAGTGCCACTCTAGGGACCTTTGTTTCCTCCAAGGACAATTCTCAGATCTCTGCAGGTGCAGAGGAGATCAGCAGCTCCTTTCTTCTCTGAGGATTTCCCAGTTTTTTCCCCAAAGATTGACAGCGCTCATTGCCCTGGGAACAAACATGCCAAGACTTTTTGTGCTGAGCCCCACAGGTCCCACTCTGGGATGTGACCTGGTCTTCTCTGTACCCTCAGATCCCAATTAATCCACTGGGAGAAGTGTGGGAAGCAGAGACCCTGGAGAGCACATGRGAAGGGTTGAAGTAGCCAAGGGAATTCTKATTGATCAGGCTGGACTGCTGCCTGCTCTTCACGRAATCRCAGAATCCTGGAATGGTTTGGGTGGGAAGGGACCTTAAAGCCCAMCCAGTTCCACCCCYTGCCATGGGCAGGGACACGTCCCACTATCCCAGGGTGATCCAAGCCCTGTCCAACCTGGCCTGGGACGCTCCCAGGGATGGGGCAGCCACAGCATCCCTTGTGCCAGGGCCTCTTGGAGCTCCGTGGTGCTCCTCAGCCGTCCCTCTCCGCCAGCAGCTCTGCCACCCCTTTCCTCAGCAACTCGAGCACCAGCACTCCCCACACTGGCTGTCACCTCGATCCCGGCCAGCAGTGCCWGGGAAACACAGACCAGAGACTCAGAAAATCCAGGCAAGGCTCTGGGAAGGGCCAGCCGGGTCTGGGATCCCACCTTGGCGTGCCTGGCGCACTACAGGTACGCGGGACCCCTCGGAAGGCCCCGAGGCCTGGAAAAGGTCTCCGCCTTCTCCCCTTGCTCGTCCTCACGCTCCCCTTGGCGGGGACGGGCTGGGATTTCCCGCAGGGGGKCTGGGGCAGGAGGAGGAGCAGCTCAGCCCCACGCGAGGCTCAGGAGGAGCAGCGGCAGCCGCGGCGAGGCAGAGTCAGAGCTCGTTAGCGCTGCTGCCCATTAGGGACGCTCATTACCGCGCGGCACGGGCGCTGCACCCAGCACGGCCTCGTTTAGTCCGGACCCCGCTACGAGGGATAAAGATTAATTAATCACCGCGCTGGAAGTCAGTGGCTGCCTAGGGAGCCGTGCTCGTGACCTGATTATGTGYAATATGGGCGAGGAGAGAGCGGTCCCCGCCAGTGCTGTGTCTGTAACACACTCCCAGCGGGCTTTACGCACGCTCGTTTCCCAGGGCTGGGCACAGGGAGGAGGGGAACTCATTTGGAGGGAGGGGAATTCATCTGGAGGGGAATTGTAATGAAAAAAAAAAAGYGAATGAAGACACAAAGTTCTTCCATGAGGGCTTATTAGGGCGGAATTTCATCCCAAAGAAAGGTGATCCTGCCTAAAAGTCCGCACTGGTTTCTTGGCAAAGTGAAGGAGCTGTTAAAATAAAAATGTCACATGGACAGAATGGAGAAAGGGAAAAAATCGTGGTTAGTGGCATGGAGTGCAGCAAGGAAAGGCTRGGAATGGATGAGGAAAACTGAAGAGAACAATAATAATAAAAAATACTCTGTAGCTGGCAAGTTGGTGGGCAGTGTGGAGTTTCCAGGGTGGTGTTTGGGGTGTGCATGGCCAGGTTTGGGTAGGATGGGGGCTGYAGGGGTGGCTGCTGTGAGGAGCTGCCAGAAGCTTCCTCTGTGTCCAAAGGAGCCAATTYCAGCCGGCCCCAGGATGGACCCAGCACTGGCCGAGGCCCAGCCCTGCAGGGATGGTGCCACCTGCCCTGGGAAGTGTCCCCAGCTGCATGTGCCAGGCTGGTGGCATCGGCATCTGTTCCCTGTGACACCGGGATCTGGGCACACTGGGACAATGAACTCACAAGCAGCTCAATTCCCCAGCCCAGGAAACTAACTTACTTCCGTCCGTCCTTCCTTCCTTCCTTCCTTCCTTCCTTCCTTCCTTCCTTCCTTCCTTCCTTCCCCAGGACCAGCACTCCCATGATCTTAACCCATTTCTCCAAACAAGAACTTTTAACCTTTTCTCAAGAGTTTCATTCACTGTCACAGAATATTCTGTTTAAAAACCAGCTCCCCAGGCACTCCTGGTGTCCTGGGGCTGCCTCCCGTGAGCTCCCCACGTGCCAGCGGGTTTGTCCCAGGTGTGGCTGTCCCAGAAGGTGTGGCTGTCCCAGAAGGTGTGGCTGTCTCAGAGGGGACACTCTCTCAGCACAGCACTGATTTGGGTCTGCTGCTGGAGCGTGGTTACCACATTCCTGGCCTTTGGAAGAACACAGCATCTCTAGGAGCTCTGCCTGTCACCTGAGCTTGATGGAATGTGGCAGCAGCAGGATTGCCAGGCAGTGATATCCTGTAATTCCTGCTTCCTTAGGAAACCTGGCTGAAACCAACAGCAACCACATCAGCCAGGGGCTTGATAAATGGGCTGGGAATGGGCTAACGGATCTCACAAAGAGAATTCCTGGAAAAACTGTCTCTCTGCAGGTCAGGATATGGATCAGTGCTTATCCTACTGTTTACCTCAAGATCTGGGGGCAGATGCAAACTATTCCCAGGCAGGGGGATGACAAAACTGCACAGGCAGGAGGCCCCACTGGGATCAGCACAGAGCAGWGGGATCCCCTCATAGTTTGTGCCTTGTAAAGCCAATCCACGTTTKAGGTGGATGAGCTGCTGGTGGTCAGGGGTCAGGTCCCTGGGAGGGGTGTGGGGGGATGTGACGGTGCCGAGCCAGAAGAGCCCACGTGCTCATGGCCAGGCRATGGAGGATGCTCGGGGGAGCAGGGATGAGGTTCCCTCTCTGTCTGTGCCACTGGGGCACTGAAATTCCCCTGCTTTTGTGCCCTGCCCTGACACCCAGGTGACMTTTGTGGGTGACAGGACTCACAGACCTGTGCCAACCCTGCCAGATCTGTGGTTCCATGGACACTGTGGACACTGCTCAGTGCTGTCTGTGTTTGGTTGGCTGCAGTGACATCCTCGGCCATCACCCACATCTCTGGTGTGCCTGACTGGCAGCACCTTCTGTTCTGGGGCCACTGTCAGGCCCCAGCCCTGTCACACGAGCAGYCTCACCCAGCACTTTGCCCGTTCCTTCTCCTGCCCATGCTCCTGTTCAACCACCCGAAGGTCAGACCCAGCAGGACCATGGCAGGTTTTAACTCTCTGGGCAAGGCTGTCCCACTGTCCCACCAAACCCAGCCTGGCCCCAGGGGAGGGGAACAATCTTCGGGGCAGAAATTTCCCAGGAATTGCAGAAGACAGACTCCTCCTCTGCCAGCCCCAGGAGTTTGGGTGGCCTGAACACCTCCAGGCATCCCCCACGAGAGCCCAAATCCCAGTCCCGCAGCAGGGATCCTCTGTCTCCTTCCCCCCCCAAGCTGTGCTGGGAGAAGTGCCCAGCCCTGGGAAGGGCATGAGAATGAAAATATTGGCATGAACCAGTGGGAGCAAGATGGGAACCATTAGCAAATATTCCCAGGCTGCTTTGTACCCAACACACCAAACCACAGCCCTGTGACAGCCTCAGCCACCCCAAGGGCGGGAATGCTTCCCGAAGGACCATGATGGGAAGYGGAATGTGGGATACCCAAAGGGGAGCGTTCTGCTCCCCCCAGAGTTTCCGTGGAGCTGGGATTCCTGCTGGGAAGCCTTTCCAAGCGCTGGCTGCGGGCAGCCCTGGCAGCTCGCACACACACCCACCCTGAGCCTGCCCCGCACACAGCAGCGTTCCCTGCTCCGCGAGCAGCACCCCCGGGATGTTCCAAGGAAAACAGAGCTTCATTCACGACCTTGCTGTCCCGAGCCAACACTTCCCTCCTCGCCAGCTGCAGCCCGGCTCTGCTCCAGCCCCMGGCACGGCACCTCTCCGGGCCCATTCACCCTGGGAACGGCAGGAGGGCGCAGGGAGCAGTGGGGCTGGAGCAGGGAGAGCTGCAGAGTGCTTGGGCTGAGCCTGTTCCCACTCCTGCTGGGGCTCCGGTGGGGAGGGGGCGAGGGCCCTGCCGAGGGAGGAGTTTTCCCACCTGGCAAATTGCGCTGAGCAGAGGTGGTGGGAGCTGCTGCCAAGCCCAGGGGGAGACACGGGAATTCCTGGGAGGGATGACAGTCCTGGGGGCAGCCTGGGGCTCCCCTGTCACACTCCCTGTGGTGCTGCATTCCAGCACACGGCTGGATGCTCCGGACTCATGGCAAAGGGCTTCCCTGCCCAGCCTAGCCCAGGTGTGGGAGTCTGGAATGACACAGAGAAGTTAAATCCCCAAACTGGTGGAGACCCATCCTAGAGCCTCTGAAAGCTCCTGCCAGGCTCCTTGAGCAGGTGGGGATGGGAACCACTGCCCCGGCAGAGCTGTCAGGCTGCTCAGGCTGGGGCTGATCCTGGCAGCTCTGCCTGAGCCTGCCACCGACAGGATGCTGGGAATTGCCAGTACAACAGGAATGGGAATGGCAAGAATCGCAGGGATGGGTAAATCAGAGGGGGCAGCTGGAGAGGCAGCGCCCAGGACAGCTCAGGGGGTGGCAGGACTGGGTCCTGGCAGGGGAGAACAGACCCCAGGGGACAAACTCTACATTTCCCCGGGGCTCAGGGACTGTCTGCCTCCTCCAGGCTCCTCTTGTGACTAAAGACTCATCGTGGGAAAAAGGGAAGACACCACATGGAGCAAAGTCCACTGAATGTGTTGGCAGTCTAATGGTCGAGGTCATCCAAGTGACACAGAAACCCTGATTGAKGGATGCAACCAAAACTGTCACACAAAAACTTCCAGTGCGTGTCCTTTGCTGTCACCTTTGCCATGTCCCTCCGGGCTCTGTGGACTCAGACCCGGCCTGGAGTGCCAAGGGCCCTCAGGCAGAGTCACAGAGRGGTGAGGGAGAGAGTCAGAGAGAGGCGAGGGGAGTGACAGAGGGGTAAGGAAGAGTTACAGAGAGCTGGGGGAGAGTAAGAGAGGTGGGGGAGTGACAGAGATGCCAGAGTCACAGAAAGATGAGGGAGACTCGTGGAGGGGTGTCACAGAGAGGCAGGAGAGTCACAGAGAGGTGAGGGACAGTCACAGAGATATGGGTGAATCACAGAGAGGTGGGGGACAGTCACAGAGAGGTGGGGGGGACTCAGAGAGGTGGGGGGAGTCACAGAGAGGTGAGGGACAGTCACAGAGGGGTGAGGGACAGTCACAGAGGGGTGAGGGACAGTCACACAGAGTCACCAATGTCCTCAGCCCTTGCTGGGAGGAGTCTGCTGTTCAGGGTGGGGTTTCCTGTGTCTGGGTTTGGGACACCCCAGGGTGGTTCTTTTGTGGTCTCTCTTCGTAAACTCCCAGCTAAAGTCTGGAAGCTTCACAGGAACCTCCCAGAGCCCCACTTAACCCAAAGGGCTCTTTTCCATCTGCACACCGAGCTGGGTGTGTGACACCATCACCCACACGGAGTTTGTCCCCACCACAGCAGCTCCCTGCTGGCTCTGGGCTGTTGGCAGGATCTGCTAAAGCAGCTCAGGCGAAGGCAGGCCCAGCCCAGTCCCGAGACTCCAGGTCAATAAATTACCCATAAATCATGGAATCACAGCMTGGGTTGGGCTGGAWGGGCCCTTGAACYTCATCTTTTTCCACCCCCTGCTATGGCAGGGACACCTTCCCCCAGAYCAGGTTGGTCCAAGCCCTGTCCAGCCTAAATCAATCTTGGCTCATTGCTCAAATTATGTTCACTTCAAACCCACACTCCTCATCTGTTATGGGATGTTTTCCAGCTCATTTTCAACCCTTCCTAAAGACCTTTCCCCTCCCTCTGACATGTGAAAGGCTGTCTRATAGAAGCATGTGCCTTGTGTCCTGAATAACCCCTCCAACAACCCCCCCATGAGYAATGGGCTGCAGGAGGACCCCGGAGAGCTCAGCCTGCTCCAGCCCTGAGAGCAATTCCTGCTGGACAGACCCCTCATCCTCCTCTTGTTCACACCAGGGCAGGAGTTCCACCCAGGATATGAAGGTGCAGAATAAACTCATTCCATGTCAGCGTGGCCACCCCTGAGCCATCCCACCTGCTGGGATGTCCCAAGAGGTGCCCAGCTGGGGCTGCCTGGCTCTGCCCTGACCCACGAGGCACAGGCAGAGGAGGAGATGGGGCACAGCCCAGCCAAGAGCCAACAATTCCACTTTTCCATTGTTCACCTCGCCCAGAGGACCTTTGGCACCCCTGGAGCTGGCAGAGCTCTGGGTCAATGTCCCTGTGGGGAGACATCCCAGTGACTGGGATGGCTCTGGGATTGCCACGCCGATGTGGAATGAACTTCCCAGCACTGGGAAGCTGAGGTGAGGGTGTGGGCGTGCCAAGCTTCTTGATCTACTTCCTTCTACATTCCCTTTGTGGGGACCAAGCCCACGATCRCCCCAACCAGGGAACATTCCCAGCTCCACACCAGGAACAGCGTCAGGGAACGGGGGCTGCTGGGGTGGCCCCGAGAGGAGCCTGTGTGCAGCTCAGGCTCTGACTGCAGAGCCCGTGGCCAGCAGAGCACCGRGACCCTCCAGAGCCCCCCCAGCAACTCCTGCCGCTCCAAACACTTGACTCAGGTCTCTGAAAACATTGTGCCATCCAGAAATAATGAGATTTTAAAAATTAATAAACTCCGGCTCTGTTTATTTGTCTTCTAGTTTTTTTTTTTGTTTTGGGTGTTGGGAATCGTGTTTCCAGCTTTCCTCGGCAGTCACACGTTCGGCTCTGGTGTGATTTTCATTCAGGACCAAGTGTCTCGTGTAATCCCCTGACTCCTGCAGCAGGGGCTGGAGAAAAGAGCAGCTCTGAGGGCTGAATCGGCAGAGCTGCCAAGC
The DNA here is from genome assembly GCA_018881555.1 of Amblyornis subalaris. NCBI lineage: Eukaryota > Metazoa > Chordata > Aves > Passeriformes > Ptilonorhynchidae > Amblyornis > Amblyornis subalaris. Next base: position 401,596 of record JACAXG010000236.1, read on the forward strand.
CTGGGCAGCCTTCCCGGGCTGGGAAAGGAGGGGGGGGCACACTCCTGGGAACACTGCTGACCTGGACTCGGGAATCAGTGAGCCCCATTACCTGCAAATGCTTCCCCTCTGGGTTTCGTGGCCCTGCCTGTGGCACAGGGGGGTTCTGCTCCTCAGCAAATCCCGGGATAGAGCTCCCCACCGTGGGATGGCTCAGAGCATTTGCTTCACCCACTGCTGGGCAGGGCTTGAGGCTGCCACGGGGAGGTCAGAAGGACCTGCCTGGTCCCACCTGCCTGGTCCTGCCTGGTCCCACCTGCCTGGTCCCACCTGCCTGGTCCCACCTGCCTGGTCCTGCCTGGTCTCACCTGCCTGGTCCCACCTGCCTGGTCCCACCTCCTGCTGGTGCCAGCGGTGTCCTTGCAGAGAGGGAATGGCCTCTCTGCCTGTGGTGGTCAAGTGTGGCAACGTGTGCTGGCCTTTGGCTGTGAGGTAGGGCTGGGTGGATGCTTGGTCCAAACAACCACACATCAGKGGGTCATAGGATCACAGGATGGTTTGGGTGGGAAGGGACCTTCAGGCTCATCTCATCCACCCCCTGCCACGGGCAGGGACACCTTCCACTGTCCCAGGCTGCTCCAAGCCCCGTCTAGCCTGGCCTTGGACACTTCCAGGGATGGGGAGACACCCAAAGCTTGATGAATTTTAGCAAATTCAAATATTTGTCCGGTGAATAACATCAAATTCTCACATGTCCTTATCCCATTTTTCCACTGAGGGTTCACTTTCTCCCCATGCCAGTGAAGCTGCTGGGAAGCTTCTCATTTCCCTGGAGAAGCAGAGCAGACTGGCTCCTCAGCTGCCCCTCTGTTTGCCCATCTCTCACTGTCGTGTCCATGTCCAAGGGCTTTCTGAGTGTGCACCACCCCAAAGGCTGGGATTCAGTCGTGTGCTTCTCCTTCAGCCCTGTGTCAGATTTGCTGAAAAACTCAACGAGACAATTGGTTTTTTCTGGAAGCTGAGGAAAATGAGATGGACAGGTTGCCCAGAGAAGCTGTGGCTGCCCCTGGATCCCTGGAAGTGTCCAAGGCCAGGTTGGACRGGGCTTGGAGCAGCCTGGGATAGTGGAAGGTGTCCCTGSCCATGGATGAGCTTTAAGGTCCCTCCCAACCCAAACTGTTCACGATTCCATGAAGTCTCAATGTTCCTCAGCAATAAATGTGTGTGTGCTGAGCCCTCTCAGTGTCCAGTTCTCTTTGTTGGCGCTCCAGAAACAAACAGTCCTGGGAAAGGAGAGAGGCTGCCGCTGCCCCTGGAGATTCCTGCTTTCCCCGGGATCAGAGAGGGTGTCCAGGCAGCTCTCAGGGCTCCTGTCCAGCCCGGGACCTCTGCAGCCATGTGGGAGCAGCTCTGACTCATCCCGGCCTGGATCAGCTCCACGATCTCCCCGCAGTCCCTGGAGCAGAGACCTTCAAGAGAAGGATCTTTGGTAAATGTCAGCATTTGTGCACAGCTTTGTTTCCCGTTTTGTGTCGCTGACAAACCRCACAGCCGAGGTTTGACGGTGCTTGGATGGATTAAAGTCAGTTTGATTCCTCCTTTGCCTTGCCACGCTGTCAGCACGGATAACGCGGATTCCCGCACGGCAGCGCGTCCCTCGGGAGAAGGAATCCCTGCCGTCAGCCTGGCTGCCTCCAAGGCTCCTGCAGCCCTCTGCGAGGCAGACGGCTCTCCAGCGCCCGGCTCTTGGGCTTGGGACTCCTGGGAAGCGGTGCTGGAAAACCAGGAGTTGATAAACTTCCTAAACCCTGCCCCTTTGCGCTGGGGGTGAGCGCTGGGCAGCCTCTGCCCGCTGACAGACTGACAGACAGACTGACAGACAGACTGACAGACAGACTGACAGACACCTGCAGGGGCTGCATCTGCACCCGAAACCAGGTGAATCTTGGGGGGTGAAGCCCTGGGCCCGGCAGGGCAAGGTGGGGAGCACACAGACAAGGCTTCTCTGCGAGATGCGGGGTGAGGTGCAGGGACAGATCAAGGCCGAGCACAAAAAGCTTTGCAATTCRTAGCACAGCTCAATTCACAGTCTTAGAGGCCACAGAGGGCCCTGTGTATGTCATACAGAAATACACCCATCCATCCATAGCATAAATTTGATTATATATCAACATGGAATCATAGAATAAGTAGGGTTGGAAAAGCTCTCTAAGTTCGTTGAGTCCAACCATTAACCCAGCACTTGCCAGGGCCATCAAACCCACCAAGTCATGTCCCCAAGTGCCACATCCACACCTTTTTTGAACCCTTCCAGCGATGGTGGTTTCACCACTGCTCTGGGGAGCCTGCTCCAGTGCCTGGCCACTCTTTCAGTGGAGAAATTTTTCATCATATCCAATCTAAACCTCTCCTGGCACAACTTGAGGCCATTTCCTCTCATTCTGTCCYTGTTCCCTGGGAGCAGAGCTCGACCCTCCCTGGCTKCCCCCTCCTGTCAGGGAGTTGTGCAGAGCCAGAAGGTCCCCCCTGAGCCTCCTTTTCTCCAGGCTGAGCCMCTTTCCCAGCTCCCTCAGCCGCTCCTCATCACACTTGTGCTCCATCCTCACAGGACTCGTTATCCCAGTATTTATTATACAGGAAATAATTCTTTACGAGAAATGGTTTCATTCATTGGAGGGAGAAAAAACTTCCACTTCACCTTCTGCTTTTGCAAGAAAATGAAGAGTGACCTTGTCCAGCAGAGCCTCTCTGAGTCCCTGGTGAGACCAGGCTGTGGGGCAAGAGCAGCTTGTCCCACACAGTTTGCTCGGCAGGTCTCAGCAGGGATGAAAAATCAGGATTCAGTGTGCTGGATTCTGACCTGACAGGGCTGATTTGCCTCTCCATCCGGGCATTTCCCTTCACATCACAGACCTGTGAGAGCCTTCCCTGTTCCTGTTGCTAAAATTCCAAGTTCCCTACACTGCTGGCTGTCCTTGAGGTGTGGGAACTGAGGGGAGCAACAGGGATACACTGGCACAGGGCAAGGGCAAACAATTAGTGTGCATTATTTAGATAGGCCCTATTTTTGGGACTGTTTTGGGCCCAGCAGCTTTTTAAACATCTTCCTGTTGTTGTTCTCGTCTGCAGTTTTTTGGTGGGGCATTTTTCATTGGTTTTTATTTAGTTAGTTAAGGGGGTGGGTGTTTTTCCTTYCCCACTCCTCTCATACAGTTTTCTATGGGTGCATTGGTTGATGGATTTATCTGTCTCTCTTTCCATTTACCTCTCTTTTTACCCCTATTTTTCCATCTGCTGTTTCAGTTTTGGTGTTTTTTATTAAATCTAATTTGTCGCTTCCGTTTCCTTCCGCTTCCAGGGGAGGTGCCTCCAGCTGGCTGCCTTTGCTGGCTGTTTCCAGTGGGGGGGACCCTCATTAAAGAGCTTTGCTCCGGTGGTCTGTGGCTGCTGGGGCCTCTCCTGGGGCTGGGGGGGCTGGTGGCACCGGSGGGGAGGCAAATGCCAGCTCAGAGGCTGATCCGGCACGGGAAGGGGCTCAGGGGGACGAGGAGCAGAGGCTCTTGCAGGAAGGATGAACAAGAGCGACAGAGGCTTTGTGGAGATTTTTAAAGAGACAAAAGAGCCTGAGGTCTGTGAGGGAAAGGAGGTGGGACAGCAGGAGATGGGGCTGGAGGGTGTTCTGAGTGGAGACTGGCTGAGACTGGACACTTGTGGCACTTGGTGGCTTCAGGCAGYGTGGGAAGAGTGGCCTTTCTCTGCTGCTCTGGGGGAGCAGAGAGCTGCAGGAGCACTATGGCCAAGAAAGGGACCAGAGCCCAGTGAAAGGAGGTCACAGCCAGACCTGGACAAGCCTTTGTGTCCAGGGAAGGGACCAGATCCCACAAAAGGAGGTCACAGCCGGACCTGAACAAATCTTGGTGTCCGGGGAAGGGACCAGAGCCCGATGAAGGGAGGTTTCAGCCAGACCTAAACAAACATTTATATCCAAGAAAGGCACCAGAACCCAATGAAGGAAGGTCAGAGCCAGACCTAGACAAACTTTCATGTCCTGGGAAGGGACCAGAGCCAGGAGGGGAGGTTTCAGCCAGCCYTGACCAGAGCCTGAGGAGCAGCAGGAGGCAGCGGTTGCTGCTCATCCCAGGTTCCCTCCTGTGCAGGATGGACACAGCTCCGCTCCCCTGAGCTGTGGCACAGCAGGTTTGGAGCTTCCCAGAGACCAYGGATGTTCTGGAGAGGCTGCTGAGGCTTTTTTGGCCTCCAGACTGTTACACCAGGCTGCAAATCAGTAGAGACACGGTGCTGCTGCTGTCCAGGGATAGCTGTGAGAAACCAGGGTTGCCTGGGGAACTCCAGGGGTGAGAGGGGAGTACTCTGAAGGCCAGATATGGTTATACCCAATCCTGCAAGGGAAATCAGGAAAAGCTGGGTAGGAGCTTTTCCTGGAAAGGAAAGTGCCGGTGAGGTGGCACTTGGGTGGTGTCACAGGCACTGCTTTGGCTCTGGTGCCAGGTCCCTGTGGTGAGCAGGGACAGCAGGGCAGGGACGGGGCAGGAGCAGTTTGACCAGGCTGGTGAGGAGTGGTTGGAACTGGGTGTGCTTGGGATGGTGAAACAGCTGGGAACTGAGGCAGAGAATGGAAGCTGAGSTGGGAAAAGCTGTGACAGGGCCGTGGGAATGGGAAAGCCCTTGAACAACGCTCTTGAACACAGGGGGGGATTGTCTGGGTGTCCTGGGCAGGGCCAGGAGTCAGACTCGATGATCCTGGTGAGTCCCTTCCTACTCAGGACATTCTGTGATTCTGTGAACTTCTTGGATGCACAAAGCAGGGTTAATCATAGAATCATGGAATCATGGAATGGTTTGGGATGGAAGGGACCTYAAAGCCCATCCAGTGCCACCCCCTGCCATAGGCAGGGACACCTTCCACTATCCCAGGCTGCTCCAAGCCCCATCCAGCCCGGCCTGGAACACCTCCACGGATGGGGCAGCCACAGCTTCTCTGGGCAACCTGTGCCAGGGCCTCCCCACCCTCCCAGGGAACAATTCCTTMCCAACATCCCATCTAAATCTACCCTTTTTCTGCTTAAAGCCATTCCCTGTGTCCTGTCCCTCCAYCTCTTGTCCCAAGTCCCTCTCCAGCTCTCCTGGAGCCCCTTTAGGCACTGGAAKGGGCTCTGAGGTCTCCCTGGAGCCTTCTCCTCTCCAGGTGAACACCCCCAGCTCTCCCAGCCTGGCTCCAGAGCAGAGGGGCTCCAGCCCCGGGAGCATCTCCGTGGCCTCCTCTGGACTCTCTCCAGCAGCTCCAAGTCCTTCCTGTGCTGGTCCCAGGGCTGGGGCAGCTCTGCAGGTGGGGTCTCACCTGAGCGGGGCAGAGGGGCAGAGTCCCCTCCCTTGGTCCCTCCCAGGTGTGCAGCTCTAACAGGGAAGCACTGGCTGGAGATGGGATGATGACATTGGAATTCCTGKCAGTGACCACAAGACAGGGAAGGCCTGGGAAGCACCTCTGGTTTTTGGGGGAAGTGGTAGGTGGAAGCCCATGGGTGGTAGTTCCAAGGTGCAAAGGAGCTCAGGAAAACTGGCAGGTGTTCCAGGACAGCTTCCCCCAGCAGGAGAACAATTCTTTCCAACAGTCAGGAAAGTCAGAAGTTCAGCTTGGCTAAAGAGCCTGAGCTGCAACACAGGAGGACACAYGGAGGAGGGGGAAGGGCTGGGAAAGGCTGCACAGGCAGGATACAGAAGCATTGTCCCAGGATGCAGGTGAGGTGTTGGGAAAGCCAAAGCTCCCCTTGAATCGAAAGCTCCAAGGGATGTCAGGCATGACCGGAAAAAGGGAAGGGATAACCAAGGGGGCTGGGAGTGGGGTGGGTCATGGAGTGACAGGGATGCATAAGAGGGTCAGTCAGTGCCTCCCTTCCATCTGTTTCCATTGGCAGGGACTCCCAGGACTTGGGGCTTGAAGAAGGGTTTCCAGGAGGAGAACTCTCAGTGCCAGAGGGGGATCAAGTTAGGAATCCCGTGAGGAATCCAAACCCACCTCGGTCTGTGGGCCAAAGCAGGACATATTGAAGGTGCTCAGGAGCCAGATAATGGCACTGTCAGACCCCTCTGTAACTTCTTGAGAAGTAAAAGAGTTCAGAGGAGATGCCCAACAACTGCAGGGAGCTCCTGCCACAGCCAGCTCGGGAGCAGGGCATGCAGGAGGAGCTGGAACCGCGGGCTGGCYGGGCTGGCCGGAGCAGGACTGTGAGGGTGGCAGGCCTGGGGGGCCCTGCAGCAGCTGCCTCCATCCCTGGGCAAAGCCCACCCTGCAGAGCCCCTGGGGGTGGGCAGGGCCGGAGGGAACCAGCAGGAGGAGGCGAAGGCGGCACCGTGCCAGCCYGGAGCTGGTACCACGGGGAGAGCAAGGACAGAGCCTGCAGGTGATGAGCTCGTGTGGCATCTCCAGRTGATGGAAAACCAGCAGGGATTTGTCACAAACAAATCGTTTCAAATCAGAGCGATGTTTTCTGGCACTAACTGGCCTGCTGGATAAGGAGAAGCAGCAGATGCAGAATCTGTTGACTTTAAGGCTGTTACCAGAGCCTCAGGATGTTCCCTGAGCGTGGCAGGGAAACCCAGCCCAGGTTTGTTAAGAGGATGGGGGTGAAAGCAGGTGGAGGCTGTTCCCTGAGAGGTCCTCACGAGCTCTGTCAAACGAGGAGGGCTGTTCAGGTAAGACTGTCCTAAAACCGGTCCTGATTTCAGTTTTAATTCCTGGCTTATGGGACAGAATTGGGAGGCTGCTCCCAGCCCCGTGAAGAATGCCCAGCTGGAATGAAGGGCAGGATTCAAACCACAGCAGCTTTGATGAAATGCAAATGCTCTAAAAACAATTGCCTAAAAGGAGCTACGGAGAGGAGGGAGCCAAACTCTTCCCAGGGCTGAACAAGGAGGTTTAACAGAGAATGGRCATGAGTTGCAACAGGAAAAATTTCCAGGAAAATATTCTTCACTTTCAGGAGMAGAGATGTGGGCAAAATCTCAAACCCTGGAAATTTTCTAAGCAGAGACTGAGAAACCTGGCCCAGGTTTAGCATTAGCCCTGCTTGGAGCAGAAGAGGCAAGGAGAGACCTCCAGAGGTCCCTGGCAACCAAAATCCTTCTGCTATTCTATGACAACTCAGCTGGGCATTTGCCACCCTCAGCTGTTCTGGGCCAGGYTGGATGGGGCTTGGAGCASCCTGGGATAGTGGAAGGTGTCCCTGCCCATGGCAGGGGTGGCACTGGATTGGGCTTTGAGGTCCTTCCCACCCAAACCATTCCATGGCTCCACGATTCCATGACACAGGGTCTGAGAAGCTCAGGAGACAAAGAGCAGCGGAGCAGGAGCCGGAGGAACTCCAGAGAAGCTGAGAGAGGAAATTCAGTGTCCCCCAGAAGGGACAATCATCAGGCCAAGCAGACTGGCTGCAGGATGTCAGTCCCTCCCCAGTGGATGAGATCCTGGTCCCTGCTCTTTGACCAACCCTCTCCAGCATTTCTAGGAGCACCTCTCCTTTGGAAGGCAATGGGTGACTGTGAATGAATTCCTTACCCCAGCAGGAGATGTTTTCTAGGACACTCTTCCTGGTTTTCACACTTGTGAATCTTTGAGGGTGTTTTCCCTATTTGCATGACAAACAGCACAAAATTTTTGGAGATACAGAGCTGTATTCCCAGATTGCTCTTCTATGCACCTGCATAGCAAAAATTCTCTCCCAAGTTCTGCTTCTCCCTGGAATTAAATAAAGACATTTTCAGTAATGTACAGGTATCTCTCAGGTAGATATTTTATCTCCCTTTCCACATCGCCCATAGTTGCCCACAGGGACAAGGAAAGAGGAGAGAAGGCACATAAATTCCTGGTGAGCTCTTCTGAAAGTTGTCCCCATTAGGACTCGGGGTCGCCCTGCCCTGAGGGACATCCCACTTTTTAGTGGCAGGATTGGACATCTGTGTCCATGTTTAGAACAACATTGGGATCTCAGTGACCCCCGTGTTGAGGGCTCATACGAAGGCTAATTCCCTTCAGGAATCCATCCGTGCCTCCCATCCCACACACACAGCTCCACGTTGGCTGTTGCAGACAGTCTGCCCCAATTAACAAATCCCTATCAAAGGCCTCGGTTCTTTTTCATCTTCTCTCTTTGTTTGGCTAAAGGGACAACAGCAAATTCTCCAAGGTTCTCCAGTCAAACCCTGGCTGATGCTTTATCTCYGTTTCCTTCCTCCACCGAACAGCACTGACATAAATCCTAGGCTTACACAGCCTCTCCTGCATTCACAGAATTATGGAATCATGGAATGGGTTGGGTGGGAAGGGACCTTAAAGTCATCTCATTTCACCCACTGCCATGGGCAGGGACACCTTCCACTAGCCCAGGGTGATCCAAGCCCTGCCCAACCTGGCCTTGGACACTTCCAGGGATCCAGGGGCAGCCACAGCTTCTCWGGGCACCCTGTGCCAGGGCCTCCCCACCCTCCCAGGGAACAATTCCTTCGCAATATCCCATCTATCCCTGCCCTCTGGCAGTGGGAAGCCATTCCCTGTTGTCCTATCTCTCCACGCCTTGTCCCAAGTCCCTCTCCAGCTCTCCTGGAGCCCCTTTAGGTGCTGGTGTTCTCCCAGAGAAGCAGAGGTGCACCATCACCCTGTGCCAGCCTGGCTGAGGAGGGGTGTGTGCCACGTCCCCTCCAGGGCTCCCAGGGACAGCTCAGCTGCCTGGGACACAGCGAATTCCCTTCCAACTGGGCATTACAAAGGACTCTTAGAAACGTTTGGCTTTGGGAGGTTTTTTAAAGCTTTTGTATTCTGCTCCACTGGTGCTTTTCTGTGAGCAGAGCGAGCTCCACCCCAGAAAAAAGCCAAAAAAAAAAAAAAAAAAGGAAGAAAAGGTCAGGCCAAGGCTCCGCTTGGATGAAATCCCTGGAAGAGCCATGTTCATTGTGCAGCTCAAATGCTGCATTTGCCTGACTAGAGACAGGGCTGCTCCTGCCGGCCTTTCCCATGGCTCAGGAGCTTGAACTGGATCTCCACCAAGGGCAGGGGCGCTGAGAGGGTCCCCGGTCCTGGAAGGGAGCATTTTCCTGGGGCTGCAGGCCAGAGACTCCTCCTTTGCCTTCATTGCTCACTTAATGCTCAGAGCAGGCCCCCAGCAGCAGGTGAGGCCGGAGCGCCCTGCGGAGCAGCTTCCAGTGACATTCCATGGGCTCTCTGCAGCCRGGAGAGACAGAGCAGGGCAGGGACGGAGAAATTAAAGAGCCATTCATTCAAACGTTACATTTCCATCTCCTCAGCTGCTGTCAGGAGCCCTGGCCTGGAGCAGGACACCGGTGTTTTGATGGAATGTGCAGCCGTGAGCGTCTGCACTGGCAGGGACCGGTGTAGGAATGGTGCTGACCCAGCAACCAACCCCAGTGTGTCCCAGGAATGGGATGGGAGCAGTGTGGGAATGGGGGTGACCCAGCAACAGGGACCAGTGTGTCCCAGGAATGGGATGGGAGCAGTG
>JACAXG010000236.1:411321-496575 GCA_018881555.1 Amblyornis subalaris
TGTCCCAGGAATGGGATGGGAGCAGTGTGGGAATGGGGGTGACCCAGCAACCAACCCCAGTGTGTCCCAGGAATGGGATGGGAGCAGTGTGGGAAAGGTGCTAACCCAGCAGCCAGGCCCCAGTGTGTCCCAGGAGTGGGATGGGAGCAGTGTGGGAATGGTGCTAACCCAGCAGCCAGGCCCCAGTGTGTCCCAGGAATGGGATGGGAGCAGTGTGGGAATGGTGCTAACCCAGCAGCCAGGCCCCAGTGTGTCCCAGGAATGGGATGGGAGCAGTGTGGGCGCAGCCTCCTCTGAACCAGGCCCAGATGGGCAACACGGGAGCTTGGACAGGGAATGTGTGTTCAGAGGGGCCGGTCTGAGTTGATTTTCACAGAGCCACAGAGCAATCTGAGTCGGAAGGGCCCCACAGGGACCATCCAGCCCARCTGTGAATGGCCCAGGTGGGGATGGGACCCTCAGTGATGTTAGCAGCACCACGCTCCAACCAACGGAGCCCATCCCAGTTCTCTGGTGGGCAAAAGCTGTGTCAGGGCTCCATCCCTGCTGGAATCGGTGCTGTGAGGGGAGCCGGGACACAGCCCGGCTGAGCGGGGCTGGGATGGGCAGCAGGAGCTCCCCAGCTCTGCCCTGGCTCCCTGCTCACCCCAGCCCTCTGGGGGGCTGCAGACAGGATATTCCCCCCGCACTGAGTGTCCCAGGGAGGCCCGAGGGGGGCTGATAAAATCAGGGAGCACACAGAGGAGAGGATTTGTCTCCCCCATCCTCCCCAGGGCGGAGGGGGCTCTGCCCACCCTGCCACGGCCCTGCAGCCCCTCCAGGCTGGCTGCTGGCCCAGTGTCACCTCTCCCAAACTGCCTGCTGATTGCTGCTGCTGGAAKAACYGTGGGCATCACAGGGTCCTGCTGCCATCAGGCCCTGGGTGCTGGGAACCAGTTTGGGTTTCTCTGGAGCTGGTCAGGTCGTGCCTGTGCTGGTTTGTGCCCTGTGAGTTCTCAGCTCCGGTGGTTCCTGCTCAGGGTCGCAGCCTGGGACGCATCCGTGTGGGCACGGGGCCACTGCCAGGGCATCTCCCCACCTATGGAATCCGAAAGGGCCCTCAAAGCAAGTGAGCACCTGACAGTGTCAGGAGGCAGCAGAGCTGCAGGTGTTGGTGTTTTCTGCTGGAAAAGAGCCACTCTGGGAGTTTTTCTGCCCACAGAGCCTGTTTTCCCTCCTCCAGGCTCCATCCCGGGGATGCAGGCCATGGCACATGGCTGCCTTGAGTCTCTGCTGCTCTGAGAGAAGGAGCCCCAAGCAGAGCTGGACTAACAGGAAACTCCCTGTTGGCTCCTCCTCTGCTGTCATCCCCAAGAGAGACAATTCCTGCTGGGAAGGGGCAGGGAGGCAATGCTGAGTGCACTCCTGGAGGCACATGGGGATGCTGTACCTGTGTCAGAGCTGGGCCTGCCCCTGGCCCAGGGGCACCTGACATGTTCTTACACAAGGGGATGGTGACAGAACAAGGTGGGTGGCTTTAAACTGAGAGAGGGAATGAGATCAGATGTTASAAAGTGCTTTATGCAGGTGATGGGGAGGCCCTGGCACAGGTTGCCCACAGAAGCTGTGGCTGYCCCTGGATCCCTGGAAGTGTCCAAGGCCAGGCTGGACRGGGCTTGGAGCAGCCTGAGACAGTGGAAGGTGTCCCTGGCCATGGCAGGGRTGGGACTGGATGGGCTTTCAGGTGTCYCCCAACCCAAACCATTCTGTGATTCTGTGACACTCAGGTACTGATCCCATTTCCCTGCACACCCAACCTCCCTCTTCCCTCTTTGGCCTGTTCACAAAGCCGGGAGAGGTCTCTTTATGCTTGGAGCAAACTGGTACCACATCCTTACCAATGCCCCGTTCAGGCTGCAGGACCTGGGCACACGGGATGCTCCTCCCTCCTGTTTCCCCAGTCCAGACACATCCCACCGATTGCAGCCTTGACCTCCCTGCCCCTAGCACCACCTGTGACAAATGCACGAGTGCTGGAGTGTCCCCTGCAAGCCCAAAGCTCTCCAGTGGCTGCAGCGACCCCAAAGGAGGGGCGGAGCAGTAATGGGCTGGAGGAGTCGGCAGCAGGCACGGCTGGGTTTGAAATGAACCCCCAGGGMAGGCTGAGCATGTTAAACAGGGCTCTGGGTGGTCACTCTGACGTGTGCCCTTCATTAGCACAGGCTCGTCACAGGCAGCTGCCTCTGCYTGGTGGGAATTAGGAAAAAAGCTGTGACATTTAAAGCTCCTCACGGCACCGTCGTGTGCTGCCTAAAGCTGCATTCTTTCAGCAAGGGCTGATAAAAATAATAAGCAGGTGACTCTCCTTGCAATTTCTTGACATTTATTCTCMATGTCCTTAACTGCTTCATTCCCCAGGGCGCTGACAGCAGCACTCCCCTGCTCCAGGCAGGTGTATTTACAGAGATTTCCTTCCCAGGACCAGATATCCCATGGAAACCCTCCAGGAATTAATCTGGATGGGCCAAACACTCCTGGCTTGTGTCACTGGAAAGCTGCAGTAGCTCTGAGCCATCTGCAGAGCCACTGGAACACCACACACGTGGTGAAAGCAGAGCTCGGCTGAGGAAATTCAGCCCCAAACTCTGGGCTGTGCCTGGATTCCCTCAAACTCTGCGTTACAAAATAGGACCTGGAGCCCCAGGAGCGGCTGAGGGAGCTGGGAAAGGGGCTCAGCCTGGAGAAAAGGAGGCTCAGGGGGGACCTTCTGGCTCTGCACAACTCCCTGACAGGAGGGGGCAGCCGGGGGGGGTTCGGGCTSTGCTCCCAGGGAACAGGGACAGGAGGAGAGGGAAYGGCCTCAAGCTGTGCCAGGGGAGGCTCAGGTTGAACACCAGGAGGAATTTCTCCATGGAAAGAGTGGTCAGGCATTGGCAGGGGCTGCCCAAGGAAGTTTGGAGTCCCCATCCCTGGAGGTGTCCAAGGAAGGCCTGGACGTGGCACTCAGTGCTCTGGGCTGGGGACAAGGTGGGGACAGGGCACAGCTTGGACTCAGTGATCCTGGAGGGCTTTTCCAACCTCAGTGATTCTCTGAGCACCCAACACACTGGGCCTATCCAGAGGGAAAAGCCTATTCCAGAGAATCTGAGGGGCTGTGAAAAAGTGCCTTGGCTTTAAAGCATGGATTTTCAGCAACAATTAAATGTGGTTTTACAGAGCATCACATTGCAGGTGACCAGGCCAGGGAACCTCCAGCTCCATCCTTGTTTTTGTAGGTCCTCCACCAACACCCAGCTCAGCCTGGCAACCGTGTGGCCTCCAGAGCCCTCGTTTGCTCCTGTACCAGGCAGAGTCTGACACGAGACCTCAGCACTGCCCCTGTCCCCCTGCTCTGCCTCCAGGGTCCCTGGGACCCTCCTCTTGTCCTTCAGGGGGTCGATATCACCCATTTGTTCCACTGAGCTCAGCCTGGATCATCCTCTCCAGACACTCCCTGCTCGTCTCGGCAGAGATCATTCCACCTCTGCCCCCAGCCKGGATCACACATCAGGTCGGGACACCAAATTCCCTGACACRTCCCCCAGGCTGTGACAGCTCCTCCCAAGGGACAGCTCCCATCTCTGCTCCCTGGGACAGGGACAGGACCCAGGAAYGGCTGGAGCTGTGCCAGGGCAGGGTCAGGCTGGAGAGCAGGGAAAGGTTCTYCTGTCCCCAGAGGGTGCTGGGYACTGAACAGGCTCCCCAGGGAATGGGCACGGCCCCAAGGCTGCCAGAGCTCCAGGAGCRTTTGRACAAYGCTCCCAGGGATGCACAGGCTGGGATTGTTGGGGTGTCTGTGCAGGGCCAGGAGCTGGACTGGATGATCCTTGTGGGTCCTTCCCACTYAGGACATTCTGTGATTCCCTTTACAGAACTGCTTTTTGTCAAGTCTGGCRTTATCTGGAATATTTCACCGTATTCAGGAGAGCAGGATTAGTAGGATCACTTTTAGAATCTACTTCTGGGTGCTTGCRCAGAGACAGAAGATGCACAGATTTGGATGGATAAATCCAGTTTTTCTTTCCTACTTACCCAGCATACCAAGGCTTTTCCATTTCTCCCGTGAAAGCCCAGCCCACCTGAGAGTCCAAAAATTAATTGTTAAAAAATTCCTTAAAAATGCGGAAACTGACTTAGAAATAACCAGATTTTTAAAGCGATTTTTCCAGCTATCCTTGATTTTTACAGGTTTTCCCTTCTTCTGGCCCCGAGCGGGAACGGAGCAGCGCGAGCCCCACGCACCAGCTGGGGAGCAGCTTCCGCCGAGCCCGCCGGGGTCCCGCGTCCATCTGGGATGCCRAGGCCAGACTGTAAACGCTTCCCGTTCGGAGCCCACCCTGCCTGCTCGGCTCCCCCCCTGCCAGACACCCCCCTGCTCCTTCTTGCACCCCGCGAGTCCCCCGAGGGCAGGAGATGGGGACTGGGCCTGTGTTTGCGAATTTGTTTTGATTGGTATTGGTTTAATCAGCCGGAAACACAAAGGTTTGGGTTTTTTTCCCGTCATTTGGTGGATTTGCAGCGAGTTCCCTGTGGCACAGGTTGCTCACAGCTCTGAGCTCCTGGGAGGCACCCGGGGTGGTGCGATCAGGGCTGTTTCCTCCTGGGTTGCAGTGACCACCCCACGACAGTCCCAGCTCAGCCCAGTGCCAGGGAAAACCCTCCCAGTGCTGGCAGCACCAGGTTGGGAGTCTGAGGTCTCCCAGGAGAGCAGGACAGCCCAGCAGAGGACACGTCCCACGGCTCCTCGTGTCCCCTCCAGGGTGACCACTCTGCTCTCAGCCCAGCCTGGTGCTCCCCAGGCTTTCTGAGCTGGTCAGGCGCATCCTGTCCGTGTGTGACAAAGAGCACTGGTGGCTGTTCCAGCTYTCCTTGGCTTTCACTCCTCCCGCAGCCCCTGCTCCCGTCCGAAGGGGCTCAAAGCCAGGGGCTCGGTGTCCTTTGCCCCCTGCCTTTAGGACATTTGGTGCTCAGGTCTCCAGGGCTTTAATCCTTGCTCTACACCCCAACCCAAGTGTTAGGGAGAGAGGTGAGCTGCAGGTGACATCCCTTGACTCCAGTCCCTGGAACCGCCCCAAACCCAGCCCTGTTCCTKCTGTGTGCTCTGGGTGACCTCAGTGGGGTGTTTATTCCCAGAGCCAGCCTGATCCCTCCTTTTCTCCTGCTCAGGATGTCCCAGCTGGTCGGGCTGAAGGTGCAGAATGGATTGGCAGGGCAGGGCTGGGGCCTGGCACAGTGGGGGAGCCCAACAGGGAAAAGCAGGATGCTTTCCCAGCTGGGAATCCAGTCTCACGAGGCATCCCTGAGGTGCAGGATGGAAAACCCAGACCTCTGATCCACTGCTGGTGGAAATAATAAAAGCAGGTACAGTTATAACTTCATTTAYAGATAGAGATATGATAGAAACTTTTAATCACTGGGGTGTGCAGAGACCCTCTCCTGCTGGGAGCCCTGGGAACGGACCAGCCTCTGATGGGAGAAGGTTTATGAGGCCCTGGCTCAGAGAAGCTGTGGCTGCCCCTGGATCCCTGAAGTGYCCAAGGCCAGGTTGGATGGGGCTGGGAGCAGCCTGGGCTAGTGGAAGGTGTCCCTGACCATGGCAGGGGTGGGACTGGATGGGCTTTAAGGTCCTTCCCAACCCAAACCAGTCTGGGATTCCATATTTCTGTGAAGTTAAAACCCCACAAACATGGAGAGCCCAGAGCAGTTTCCAACCTCCCTCCACTCCTCTGGAGGGACACGGGAACTGCTCTTCCAYGGAAAGATGATCAGCTGCCACAGATAAATCAAGCCCCTTAATCCCTTAAACGTCTCCAGGCTTTATCTGGAGATGGCATCTTGTAAATTTGTGCTGTCTGGATCCTCGCTAAGCTGCTCGTGGGCAGTGCCAGGGGTGGTGCTGCAGGTGAGAGGCACATGCCCAGTGTGACCATGGCCAGTCCGTGTGACCCCGGGGGACAGGGCTGTGGCACCGGACAACCCCCGAGCCCGGCTGCGAGCAGCGCCCGGCCCTGGGACACGCCGTGCTTCCCTGCATGTGCGACCGTGCTGGAGAGCACAGAGTTTGAAGCCCCAGATTAGATTAGGATTATTTGAAAAGGCTTTTTTTTACCATATGKTTGCCCTGTGCTGGACAGCTGTGGGCAAAGCCTCTGTGAGCTGCTAATCCCCTGCCCGGCCGTGCAGGGGATGTGCTGCTGCTGCCAGGCCCGGCAGCCCYGGCTGCTCAGAGCATCCTCCTGCTGCATTTACACTCCAGCAGAGCTTCCTGCTGAGCCCCAGCTCTTTTGATGCYCTTGGTACCCTCCCGTGGGCTTGGACTGCAGGAGTGCCCCGGGTGCATTCAGGTTCTTCCCCAGAGGGTGCTGGGCACTGAACAGGCTCCCCAGGGCATGGGCACGGCCCCAAGGCTGCCAGAGCTCCAGGAGCGTTTGGACAACGCTGCCAGGGATGCACAGGCTGGGATTRTTGGGGTGTTGGTGGATGTTCCTTGTGGGTCCCTTCCAGCTCAGGAGATTCCRTGATTCTATGAATTCCTTTCAGAGTCAGGTTGCAGAATCACCGCGTCATGGAATATCCTGAACTGGAAGGGACAAGGATCACCCAGTCCAGCCCCTGGCCCTGCACAGACACCCCAATAATCCCAGCCTGTGCATCCCTGGCAGCGTTGTCCAAAYGCTCCTGGAGCTCTGGCAGCCTTGGGGCCGGGACCATTCCCTGGTCACCCTGACTGGAGTTCTCCTGTGCTGGTTTGCAGATGCTCACATGGAGTTGGAAAACTTCCTGCCTCCAGCCCTGGTTTCTGGCAGTCTCCTCACCTGAGTTTGCCACGATTCCTTAGGGATGCTTTATCAGTTCATGGATGGCTGCTTCCAACGAAACAATTGCTGAATGCTTGGGATTTTGGGGGGTGCTGCTGAGTCACGTTCTGGTTTGAAATTCAGGTGAAAGAAGAGTGAATACAACATACAAAACATCAGTGAGGGCTTTTCCCTATGCTCATGGAATCGTTAAGCTTGGAAAAGGCCTCCAAGATCATCAAGTCCAACTTTTGACCGAATCCCACCATGGTCACTAAACCGCGTCCCCAGGTGCCACTTCTGCTCGTTCTTTGGCCGTTTCCAGGGATGGGGACTCCACCACTGCCCTGGATTTCCTCAGCCAAGTTCCTGTACTCATTTCTGTCTCCAGAACCAGCTGAGGATTCTCCAGAGGAATCACAAGCTCTGTGAAAACAAACAGGTGACTCTGGCGATTCCCGGCCCAGCCGAGGTGAGTCCTGAGCCTGGAGTCCCCCTCAGGCAGCCTTGCGGGAGAGGGGTTTTACATTCCAGGGATTCTGAGAATGGTCTGTCTGTGGGGAAGAGCAGTAAAATGGGGGTGACTGTGCCGTGCTGGGATGCCACCTGGAGCCTTGGGGTGCCTCCAGCTCCTATGTGCTGCCCAGAGGGAGTTTGCCAGTGGGATTGAGGCAGAACAGTGCAGGGATGAGACACTGCAGTGACAAACCCTCCCTGGCCCCTCTGTCCCATCCTGCTTGTCCTCTGCACTTCCCATGGGAAATGCATCCTTAAATAGCTGAGAAGCCCCCTTGACTCTGTGCCCAAAACTGCAGTGAAAGAGGCTCCATCTTTGTACCATCCCTGACAAATCAATACTGTCTGGGCACTGGAGACCCCAGCTAAATGAAGTGCTAATCATTAATTTAATAGTCGGAATAAAACTCTCAAGTTGTAAAGAGAAAGGCCACTCCCCCTCGAAGGTGAATACAGCAGTGAGCAGAAAGATAGACTTTAAGCTAATATATAATCAAAGAGCTGGGGCATCCGAACTGAGTTTTCTCAAAAGTCTGAAGGCACCTCTCAGTTTTTTCTGTGCTTTGGGGCTGTTTGTGATTTCTCAGATCCAGCAGCTCCCAGTCGAAGCAAAAGTTTATTGCGAGGAGAACGTTGATAGCAAAAGTTCAAGTGCTGCAGTTGAAATCTGTTTCCTCTTCTTGGAAAGCTCATGCAAAAAAAAAAAAAAMAMMAMMAAAAAAMCCCACCAAAAATGCATAGAAATAAAGCCAAGAAATGCCTCACTTAGAGCCAGAAAATGAAAGCTAAAAGCTGTGGTTGCTCTGCATCTTAATCTGGATGCCCTGGCTAAGGTTTCGTTTTCCATTAGTGCATTATTTAGCAGCTAAAATGTAAGAGAGGATGGGAGCTGACAGAGGGAGCCTGTTCTGGAGGGCTTACAGGGCTGTGCTTCCCCCTGCACCCGCACAGCTCACGCCACGTTCAGTGGATCACCGGGAATTCGGGCTCACCGGGGCGTGAGTGCGGAGGTTGAACATGGGAATAGGGTGGGAAGGGAGAGCCCAGGCCCACCGGGGTGTTTGGGCTGTGTAAGGTTTAGCTGTGGGTGGTGCATTCCCTCCAGTGGGATCCCAGCAGTGCCTGTCCRTCCTTCCTGGGGCTGGAACTCTTCCCACTGAGGAATCACAGWGTCACAGAACATCCTGAGTGGGAAAAGACCCACCAGGATCACCCAGCCCAACCCCTGGCCTTGCACAGACACCCCAACAATCCCTCCTGTGCATCCCTGGGAGCATTGTTCAAATGCTCCTGGAGCTCTGGCAGCCTTGGGGCCGGGACCATTCCCTGGGGAGCCTGTTCAGTGCCCAGCACCCTCTGGGGACAGAAGAACCTTTTCCCGATATCCAGCCTGACCCTCTCCTGGCACAGCTCCAGCCATTCCCTGGGTCCTGGGCAGCTCAGTGCCTGCCCCTCCTCTTCCCCAAGAAATTCCTCCTGTGGACACCTGAGCTCCTTCCCTCTGTGCTGTGCTTCCCCTGGGAGCTGAGGTGTCCTGGAGAGCATTCCCAGGACCAGGCRCCACTCGTTCAACAGGCGAGCAAACGACACTGCTCTGACACGTCCCACCCGTGCCGGCCTGGCAGCACCCCGAGCAGCCCCCAGCCCTCACCCTGACCCTGCAGCCGTGGCTGGGGAGGAAAACTGGACCCCCTACCCTCATTTTTTGGCGTTCGGCACGTTCCCAGCCATTCCCAGAGCATCGGCATGCCTGCCCCGTCCCGATGTGCTGGGAAACGGCGTCCCCAGTGCCAAACCAGGTCTGCACACCAGCTCTCCTCACTGGGCTCCACAGCCAGGCGGGTGAAAGCTCCAAGAGCTCTTCCCGTGCCTGTTTGTGCCCTGAATCCCCTGTTCCCCGTCCCCTGGACTCTGCCAGCCCCGCCAGGCACAGGCACAGCCGCGGCGCAGYGGTGCTATCGACGTGCCCCGATATTCATAGCTCCATAAAGCTGTTTTATGGCGATATAATAACCCTAAATACGGRACTATTGGCAGCGGAGAGCTGGCGGTTCCGAGCGGCCTCTCCTCGGTGGCACAAACGCCTCCCAGCCATCAATAGAGGAGCCCGATGGAGTCAGGCAAACAGCAGCTCTTCAATCCCTGCCCCCGCCGCAGCTTCCCGAGCTATCAATATTATCTATCGGAGCCCTTTGTGAGCAAGACATCAATCCGGGCGTTTGTTTCCCGGGAACAAACGCTGTACTGTGAGCAAATCGTGAAGCAGGGGCCGAGCTCCGCGCTAACGAGTGCCGATGGCAGCGCTGGCTCCGCTCCGGGCTCACCCCCCGCGCCCCCCGAGCAGCCCCGCGGGAGCGAGCGGCACCTCCGCGGCACCGAGCCCAGCGCCGCCTCCCCTCCCCGCTCGGAACCGGCTCTGCCGCCGCGCCGGGCCCGGCTGACCAGCACGGGGAAGAGCCGGGCAGGGCTCTCCGCTCGCAGCGGCAGAGGAGGGTTTTGACGTCTTGCCAGAACTCCTGAAAGAGGAAGGGCGAAAATCCATTTTCTTTTGTTTTTTCAGGCTGTTGTTGTCAGGAGTGAGTGGGGAGCTGTGTTTGCCGGGAGCTGCGAGGCTGGCAGGCTGCTCATCGCCCCTGTGGGGCAGGGATTCTGGACACGCTGCAGGGCTCTCCAAATTKCTGAGGGATCAGAGCCCTCTTCAGGACCTGCTGCAGTCTGGACATCCGGACAGGACTGTCTGGGAAACCCCAGGGGGGACACATGGACCACCATGAGCCGCCAGCAGCTTTGGGAACTTCCCCAGCCCCACTGCTCCTTCACAGGTGCCCTCAGCTCCGGGCCCTGTTTCAACAGGAAAACCCCCTCAGTCCTCTTTCCCCTCCCTGGGGAGGGGAACAGCGCCAGGGAGCTGTCACAAGATCCTAACAGTGAAGGTTAAGGGAGGTTCCTTCCTGGYTTTCTATTTTCCAAGGCATCACCGTCCTGGTCTGGGGCCAATCCCGCCATGAGCATCAGAAATTCCATCCAATTTAAAGACCAAAAAGTGCCTCCACCGTGAGCTGAAGGGCTGGGGGGACGTTCAGCCTGACTTAAAGCCTCTCCCACCCTCCTGGAGCTCTTCCTCCCCCTCCAGTGACACTCACGCTGCAGGGCTGCCGTTCCAGGGACACTTCCAAGTGTGGTTTGCACAGCTCTGATATTCCCAGCAGCTCCTCGGGAGCACTGCAGAAGGCACCCACCACCCACTCCTCCCCGAGAACAGCAAACACGGCCAGATATTTGCAAGCTGCGTTCGGAATGCTTTGAAACAGCTTCTCCAGTCAATTCTGGTAAAGCTCTCCGTGGTCTCCCCCACTCTGAAAACATTTTCTGTGTTTCAGAGCACTCTGTCACACGTTCGCGGGAAGGTGCCCTTCAGAGACGGCTCCTCTGGTGCTTCAGGTGACATCAGGTTGTCTGTGTGATTCACAGACCCTCTGGAGCCTGAGGAGGAGCAGCCCCAGACAGCCAAAGTCCTTCCACACTCCAGCTGGGGTCCAAGAAGCTCCAGGCCCGCAGCTCTGCAGGGCACAGCCCTTCTCCCCAGGGCTCCGTGGGCGCAGAGCAGAGCGTGGGCCGTGCCGAGAGCTGTGGGAGCTGCAGGAGCGCTCACACGAGGCCTCCTCCTGCTGCCGTGGTGGGAACTCGGTCCCGGGGGGACCAACYGCACGCACGGAGCTGGGCACCTGCTGAGTCCCATTTTCCTGCCCTCTGCCGCTTTGGGGTGAGGAACTGCACCCGAGGAGTGAGCCTCATCCCGGCTCCTTCGTGGTGTAATTCTGTCCCTGCCTCCCTGTCCTTGGGGCTGCRGCCGAGGGGAAATGGAAGTGTCAAGAAAGGAAGAGGCAGGACTGGGAAAGGTGGGAAAGGCACRAAGGTGGGGCAGTGCCAAAGGGCCAGCTGGGCTCTGGGCTTGGAAAAACCTGAGGAGGAGGGATAAGGARTCACTGCTCTCCTTGCAGTTGTTGCTCTCCAGGGGTTTTCTCSTCCATGCCTGCCCTGTTCCTGCACTGCTCCCTGAGCTGCATTCCCACTCGCTGGCAGAGATGGAGCTGGGACATGGCCTCAGCAGCACAGCCCTGTTCCACAGGGAAAAGGCCCCTATGGCCCTGCCCATCATCCCCGGGATGCCCTGGACAGCAGCACATTTTCCACACTGCCTCTGCCTCCAGCCCAGCTCCAAACACGCCCAAAGCTGCAGTGCGGAGGAAAAACGGCTGCCTGGACATCAGCAGGAATTCCTCCATGGAAAGGGTGGTCAGGCATTGGCAGGGGCTGCCCAGGGAGGTTTGGAGTGCCCGTCCCTGGAGGTGTCCAAGGAAGGCCTGGACATGGCACTCAGTGCCTTGGGCTGGGGACAAGGTGGGGATGGGGCACAGGTTGGACTCCATGATCCTGGMGGGCTTTTCCAACCTCAGTGATCCTGGGATTCTGTGAATTAAGCCAAGGTGGTCCTTTCYAGCAGACTCTGGGCAAAGCYCTCAGCCCTGCAGGAATCTYTCAGGGGGAAAAGAAGCCAAAATTGCAGTTCCTGCAGCATGGAAAKGCTCTGCAATTCCTGCCTCCCCTCATCCCACCATCCCTGAGCTCCCGACCACTCCAATGCAATTCCCGCGTCCCCTCATGGTGCATTCCTGAGCCCAATGTAATTCCTGGCTCCCCTCATCCAGCATTCCCGAGTTCCCGGCCAGTGCAATGCAATTCCTGCCTATCCTCATCCTGCATCCCTGATCTCCCGGCCAGTCCAATGCAATTCCTGGCTCCCCTCATCCCTCCATCCCTGAATTCCCAGCCGCTCCCGTGCAGTTCCTGCCTCCCCTCATCCCTCCATCCCCGAATTCCTGCCGCTCCCGTGCAGTTCCAGCCGTGCCCGCACAGATGGCGTCGGGCACGGCGCTGTGAGCGCGGCTCTGTAGGGCCGGCGGGGCTGAGCACACAGATGATCCACATCCCAAAAGGCCTCTCTGGGCAGCGGGCAGCGCTCGGGGACTCCAAGGATTTCTCTGTGTTTCGTGCTCAGATCCATCCAGATTAAACCCTGCTTCAGCGCTGTCAGCCGGCATCATCTCCTGCCTTAAAATCCCTGCTGGGGGYTGGGACCGCTGCCTGTGCGCCCTGGTTGGGATAAGACAGAGGTGCAGCTCTGCTGTGGGATGTGCCTGCCCCGGGTGGGCTCCGCGCCCCCTGCCCGCTCCCCCGGGCGCTGCCCCGCTGCTTCCCTGAAACTTGTCCTGTACTTCGCTTGGAATGCAGCAGGGAGTCAGAATGACGCCCACTGTTCCCTTCTATTCTTGGCCCTCCGCTTCCCTCACCTCCCAACCAAAATCTGTTCGCCTTCTGAAAATGGCTTTTCTTTTCTGACGCGAGAAAGCAGCTCTCCCACGGGGGTTGTGGGGCCGGGGGCTGGCACTGCCCGGCTCCCAGCAGCCCGGGGCGGGCGCTGCCCCTTCCCCTCCCTGACCCCTCTCTCCAGCCACGCTGGAGCGCCCGGGGGCTGCTCTGCCTGGTGGCTGCAGTTTTGCGTCTCTCCCAATCCCGGTTTGTGGAATTCGTCGCCCGCTTTGTGCCAGCGCCGCTAAATTTGCTGGATTGTTGCTGGGAATCGGTGGCGTGTCCGTGTTTTCCTGCCTGCGATCGCCGGGCGAGGCGGAACGCGCCGTTTGTCCCCTCTCCAAGCGCCTCTGTCGAATCAACAAGAACAGATTATTCATCTGCTGCGGGAGGCTAATTGCAAACAGTCAGAAAACAGAGTATTATTTCACGGGGAAGGAACGGGCAGCACCGGCTCGGCCCCGTTTGGCACCGCGGCTCGGGCCCGGGCTCAGCCCTGAGCTCAGCCCTCCTGCCAGCACCCTCGGGCGGCCCGAGGGCTGCCCACGAACAGGACACGGTGCTGAGCAAGGCAGCGGCTCAGCCCCACTGTTCCCAGCCCAAGGAGCACCCACAGTGCCAGCAAACCCTGGAGCTCCAATCCGGGCACACCTGGGACATCTGCACCAGCTCCCCGAGCTTCTGAGCCTGAAGTGTGGGGAATCCCGGGGGGCTCTTCCGTGCTTTGAGGGCTCTGGAACGAAAAAAACCCAAACCAGCATCCTGGTGCTGCCCGTCCTAGCTCCTCAGCCAAGAGGTGGCACAAAGAGCAGCCCCRGGAGCCAGGGCAAGCAGGAGGCTCACGGAGGCACCTGTGGGTTCAGAGACGTGGGAGGGTGTGCTGGGGATGTGCCTCGTGTGCCTCGTTCTCACAGCATCCTCCAGCACTCCTGGTGGGCCCTCAGCTCTCAGGACGCACACTTATGACACTCAGCCTGGAGGAGCAGCACGGCCTGAGTGTCCTGAGTGCCTGCCCCTCCCCCAGGGCTGGCCAGCACAGCCTCGAGGGGGCCTGGATGTGCGGGAGATGGGAACAAGGACGCTGCATTCCCACTCCTGGTGCTGCTGCCAGGGTCTGAGTGGAGCAGCTGCTTTGCGGAGAGTCAAGTGTGCACTGGAAGGAGCTGATTTCCATGGGCCRCTGAGCCTTCCCACAGAGCTGCATTCTGTTTGCCTCCAGCCTTCTGTCTTTTCCTGAAAACCTCTTGCTTTGGGAAGCTCCGTGAGCTCTTTGTTTTTCCCAGGGACACTGCAGGAAAGGTTCTCAGTTGTCACTTCRGTGTCTCCACTGCACTGTGGAAGGGTGGGGCCCCCAGATGAGTGGGGTTCAGGAGGTGGCCCAAYACCAGGAGGTCTTCTCGGCTCAGGCCACTGCCAGAACCACACCTCCCTCCCACTGCACACAGTGGTTTTTGCCAAAATGCTCARTTCCATGACTTTCATTTCATTCCCCTGTGGAATCGGGTGCCCAGACGTTCACCTGCCCTTTGCCAGCAGAGCAAAGCCATGGCCTTGACAGGGATATTCCTAAAGCCTTCATTAAGAGCTGCTTGAACAGCACTGCCAGCATTTTCTTGGGGTTATTTCTTAAAGCTGAAATATTTTTGTAAAGCCTTGGAAGCTTCAGCACATCCCCTGGAGAACCTCTGTGGTCTGGAGCAGCAATAATGCCCCAGGAATGCTGTGCCTTGGTGATCAGGGTTAGCTGGGCTCTAACACCAGCAGCTCCAAAAGGGCAAACCCTGGCATTTGTTGGGATCRTGGGAGTTTGGGACAATAATTGCCAAACTGGATCAAAGACAAATCCACCAGATTTGAGCTCACTGTTGGAGTATTCCCGCACTCCCCGGAGTACAGAGCAAGTTTCAGCWTAGAAAAGAGGATTTGAGAAAGTCCAGCCTGCCACAGGCTCTCTCCAGGTGATGTCTGGGGTCATGTTTAATCTAAAACCTCCTTAGAGYGTGAGCAATACTCTGGTTCTCCAATCTTCTGCCCGGTTTGGCACAATCAGGAATGGAAAATTCTGCTCTGCACTTTGCCCTTCCCTGCAGTCCCCACATTGTGTTTTCAGGAAAACACACACTAGAATTTTGTTTACTTGTTTAATTCTAACCAAAGAAGACAATGTTGCCTCACAGCTCTCTGTGAAACACCGCAGTGTGCTCCAGCCCAGTCTGCTGCTGTCCATGGCRAGGTTGAACACTTGGGACTGCACTAAAAGTGCCAAAAACTGAAGAGCCAGACTGTGGCCTCTGGAGACCCACGGGGCACCCCCAGCCGGAGGGACAACGCTGCTCAAACCTGGCCTGTCCCAGCTGCAGATCCCGCCCAGGAGGAGCCGGGAGCAGCTCGAGCCAATCCTTGCAGATAACTGAACAAATAATCACTGCTACACCCCAGCTTCCCATCTCGCACCTGCCTCCGGCTCCATATGTTTCTCTTCTCCATGTGCAGCTTTTCTGCTCTTTAGCCAGTTTCCCCAGCACCAAGCCATGCCAAGTGCCATGCCAAATCCCATGCCAAATCCCATGCCAAGTCCCAGACTCCTCAGAAACGGTGCAGGGGTGTGGGGCACCGAATCCCTGCCATCCCTCAGGCACAGCTGCTCACAGTTCCCCTCTCCTGGGCTCAGGGGTGTTTGTGCTCTTGTGCCCCCAGGGAACCTCAGGCTGCTCTTGGGGATCCCATTCTTCTTCAGGGCCGATTTCTCCTCCTCAGGCTCCTTGGAAGGTTTCCAGAGGATGGCTGGGCACAGTTCCTTGTGCCTCACACAGCCCCCAGCACTGCCAGCGCCCTTTCTCAGGGCTGCCACGCCACAGTGAGCACATCTCTGTGTCCCTCATGGTCTGGCCCAGCGTGAAGTCGTGATTTGCCCTCCCCTGCCCTGCTCCCCTCTCCCTGTGCGCTCTCCTTTCCCCCATTCCTCATCCCACCTCTGCCTCGGTTCCTGCTCCAGGGTGGCTCCTTTTCCTCTCTCTCTCAGATAATGGCAGCAGGGAGAGGGGGAGAGTCCAATTTTTGGGCTGGAATAGCCTTACCATCACTGCCTTTGGACAATCCATGGAGCTGGTCCATGTTTGGCAGCAAATCCCCGTCAGTTGGGGGAGATAAGAGCTGGCCAGGCGTTGATAGGACACCCTTATCAGTCTCACATCCCTGGGCCTGCCCCAACACAGCCCTGCTCAAGGTACAGGAGCATCCCTGGAAATCTCTGCAGGCCCTGGAGATTTTCAAGTTAAGACATGAGCTAGAGGAGTAATCTGAAATGAATAATTTATTTTGGTGAATTTTCCTTCCCTCTGTTTACAGATTGTCTGGGAGCAGATTGCAGCTTTCGCACCTCGATTCATTATTGGAAACTATTTGCAGATAGTTCCCGGTCTGCAACTCATTTGCTAGCTCTGTTGGGAGCACTGCAGATCCGAAAGCAGAGCTGTTGTGACTGGTCAGGTGGTGCTGCCACGCTCTCCTTCCTCCGTGACATCTCCGTGACGTTCGGCTCGGGGCTGCAGGGGCAGCTGCTCCCAGCCACAAACTCCGCGCTCATTTTCCGCCGCTGCTCTCCAGGAGCCTTCCCGCAAGGCCCTGCGGCTGCCCCTGCCGGGACTGCCAGCGGTGTTGGGAGAGGGAGCCTGCCTTAAAAATACAGGAGGGACTGGAAAACACACACACAAACACACACACAAACTCACAAACACACAGACACACAAACACACAAACACACAAACACACAAACACACAAACACACAAACACCAAGCCAAGGAGGAGAGGCCACATCCCAGCAGCAACATCCATTCCAGATGCCATCCCAGTGGAGACACTGCTGGCTTGGAGGAAACCACAGCCCTGACCCCTCAAAGAACACGTGGGTAACAGCCCACCCCATCACAGCTGCCCCCGGGAACGGCAGAGCCCCTGGAAAGCAGAGGTCGGAGCAGTTACAGGGCCGGGAAGGTGACCCCAGCTGGATCCCACTGGTGTGACTGGGATGGAGCTGCTGCTCTCAGGACTCTTCCCGCTCCTCGGGCACTGTGTGCAACACACGTGCTGCTGACCCAGGGACACCCACAGGATACAGGCAGCCGCTCTTGCTCAAGGGTGCTGGGAGGGCTTTCTGTCCCAAATGCCTGCCCAGTTTGGATTCTGTGCTCCCCTGGAGGCTTGGCATTCACCAGCAGGGATGGGAGCTGCCAGTGCAGACATGGAGAGGCTGTGGCTGTGCTGGGCTCCCATGGCCCAGGTCCCTGTGGCCGGCTCATCCCAGCCCTCCTTCCCTCCACAGCCAACAGCCGTGGAATGCACAGGGCTGCCCTGGCTCAGCTCCGGGGAGGAGCAGCTTTCTCTTGGTCCATGTTCAGACTCTGCTGCAGCTCCCCCATGCCCCTTGGCTCCCCCTGCATGTGCAGAGTGTCTGGGGGGGGTTGATCCCAGCTGGATTCCAAGTGCCCACCCACGCTGCTGTATCAGTGCCCTCTGCGATGGGATAGGGGAGACAAAAGATAACAAAAGGTTCCTGAGCTGAGTCAAGCACCGGGACAGGTCCCTCCCCCATCACTGTCACGGCCACAACAGATGGAATTGGGGCTGTTGATTGAATTTAGTCCCAACCAAATCAAAGCAGGATCATGAGAAGTAAAATTAATCTTAAAAAACCAGCTTTTCCCCACCCTTCCCTGCTTCCTGGGCTCTCCCTCCTCCCCCAGAGGCACAGGGAGATGGGAATGGGGGTTATGGTCAGTCCATCCCACATTGTTCCTGCTGCTGCTCAGGGAGAGGAGTCGGGGCCCTTCCTCTCCCCAGCGTGGGGTCCCTCCCACGGGACACAGTTCTGCAGGAACTTCTCCAAGAGATCATCCCACAGGAAACAGCTCTCACCGAACTATTGCAACGTGGGTCCCTCTGCCACAGGGCCACAGGTCCTTCCAGCAAACCTGACATGGAGCTGCTGGAGCCAGTCCAGAGGAGGCCACGGGGATGCTCCCGGGGCTGGAGCCCCTCTGCTCTGGAGCCAGGCTGGGAGAGCTGGGGGTGTTCACCTGGAGAGGAGAAGGCTCCAGGGAGACCTCAGAGCCCCTTCCAGTGCCTAAAGGGGCTCCAGGAGAGCTGGAGAGGGACTTGGGATCAAGGGATGGAGGGACAGCACACAGAGAATGGCTTCCCACTGCCAGAGGGGAGGGTTAGATGGGATATGGGGAAAAAATTGTTTCCTGTGAGGGTGGGGAGGCCCCAGCACAGGTTGCCCAGAGAAGCTGTGGCTGCCCCTGGATCCCTGGGGGTGTCCCAGGCCAGGTTGGATGGGGCTTGGAACAGCCTGGGATAGTGGAAGGTGTCCCTGCCCATGGCAGAGGTGGGACTGAATGGGCTTTAACATCTCTTCCATCCAAACCATTCTGGGATCCTGAGATTGTTCCCAGTTGCTTCTCAGTCAGTGCAGGGTGGGCTCAGGGCAGCTCCAAGCCAGGTGCCAGCCCTCAGCCAGGTGAGTCTCCCCAGGGAAGTGGAGCAGCTTTCTGCAAGAGACGCCTGAATAAATCCATGGCTCTTCCTGCACAGCCCTGCCACGCTCTGAAGGATTCCTGGCACATCCCAATCTCAGCAGCGCCGCCAGGACCAGGTGGGAACCTGTTCCGAGAGGGGATTGATGTGTCAGGCTGGAGCGGGGCTGGGATGATTTACAGGGACAACTCGTCCACGCCGACCCCATTGCTCAAGCAGGAGAGGCCTGAAATGTGAGCGAAATCACGGAGCGGGAGCCGGGAGGGTCATAATTTACTCCGGGGGAAGCAGCATCCCGCGGGAATCGCTGCCCGTGCAGGGGGAGGCACTGACAGAGGGGAAGCTTCGCTCCCCCTGCCCTGCCCATCCAGGCTCTGCAAGGCTCTGGAGCAGTTTTTCGTGGCCAAAGGAGCAAACAGCCCGCGGAGCAACAYAGACCATCAGTGCCTTTTCCTGAACTAATTTCCCCTAACGAGGGATGGTAACGAGCTGAGGGAGCTGGCAGAGAMGGAGTGCCCTGCCTGCCGGGGCTGGAGCCAGGCAAGGCTCACAGCAGGGCCCAGGAGCAGCCAGCAGCTCCCTGGCACGTCCTGTGTCACTGCAAGGGATCCAGGAGTGGCCAGCCATGCCTCAGCCCTGCGGTCACTGGGCTGTCCCTGCCCTGTGCTGGTCCTGTGCAGCCGCTGATGTGCTCTGGTACCCAGGGCACATCCGACTGCAGGGAAGGAACCAGACCTGACAGTCACCTCTTGTGAGCTGGGAGGGACCCACAGGATCATCCAGTCCAGCCCCTGGCCCTGCACAGACACCCCAACAATCCCAGCCTGTGCATCCCTGGCAGCGTTRTCCAAAYGCTCCTGGAGCTCTGGCAGCCTTGGGGCYGKGMCCATTCCCTGGGGAGCCTGKTCAGTGCCCAGCACCCTCTGGGGACAGAAGAACCTTTCCCTGCTCTCCAGSCTGACCCTGCCCTGGCACAGCTTCGTGTCAACTATTACTATATATTTTATATTTATATATATTCGAAGTGCAGGTAGGATGATCTGATCTCAGTGCTCTACTCTGCTGGAAGAGCCACTCTGGCAGCACAGAACTTCTCTGCCACTGGTGAGCATCAGTTCAGGCTCTGAAAATGGAGCAGAAGCTGTGCTGGGTGTCTGGATGGATCCTGTCAGCACAGACCATCCTCGTGTGCTCACCTGGCTGGTGTGCAGCCTCCCTGTGCCTCCCAGCCTGTAGGGGCCGTGTTCCAGGGCTGTGTTCCAGCTGCTGGGAATGTCCAGGGGAGAGCTGGGATCTTTGTGCCCCTCACAGAAGTCAACAGGCAGAGGATGTCAAACAAACTTTGTCAACAGTCCCTGGGTCTGGGGAGCCTGTTGGGTTTTGTATTTGAGAGTCTGCCCCACGGTGTGCCCTGGCTGTCCTCAGGGCAGGKGGACACTGCTTTGAGAGGATCCTCTTGGATCTCCGAAGGATGACTCTTCCCGAGGTCCAGAGGGATCATTACCAAACGGAGAAGGTCACATTCCCTGAGCTGCTGCTGGCCCAGGCTCACATCTGCTCCTGCCTCCTGCAAGCACAGGCAGTTCCACAGCCTGGCAGGGGCACAACAGAGTCCCAGAAGGGCTTGGGTTGGAAGCRACCTCAAGAGATCGTCTTGTTCCAACTCCTCTTGTACTTGAGAGAGCAAAACTCCTGATCTTTTAGTGCCCTTTTTGTGCCTCCTTGCTCCTCTCAGAGAGGTTTTCAGGTGCTCACAGCCACGTTGGACACTGGACAGATGAAGCCACAAGGMTGTGGGGGTGAAAGGTAAAAAACCTTCTCTGGACCAGCACAAGCTACACTTTATTTGGGATTGGGAGTCAAAGTGGGAGTCCACTTTTGAATTGGGATTCARGAGTCAATTCCATCAGGCTCTGTCAGAAAAAGAAAGAGGTGGGTGTGTGAGCACAGCAAAGGGCAGTGACTTCCCATTTCATGTGCCCTCTCTATTTCCCCACATCCACCTCTCTCTTCCATCTCAGTGCCCACAGACCCCGGAATGTGCCCCAAACACGTCGGGGCCCTGTGCTCCCGGACCTGGGTTCAGGAGAGCAGAGGAAGGGCTGACACTTTGCAAACAAGACTCCCAACACGAAGGAAGAGAATTGATCCAAGTGTGATTAAGCATTAGGTAGAGACGAACACATAATTATCCAGTCAAAGCAAGGCGTCTTCATCTCGGGGAACGCTGGCTCCTCTCCAAGAGCTGCACGGAACTGCTCACACCGTGACTGCACCCCAGCTCCCCCCGGGGATCTCCTGCTCGGGAGACCCCTCCTTCGCCCAGTCCTTGCCGGACAACACCTGGATTGTGGAGCAAGGGGAAGCACAGCTGCCCAGCACGAGGCACAAAGGCAGAGCCAGTTCCCTGTGCCGTGTCACACCAGCTTGGACGCGGAGCTGGCCCGAGGTCACCGTGGAGCATCCCGGCGTGCCAAGGTCACGGCCACCACGCTGCCTCGCGCTGACCTCTGTGGAACAACTGTTGGGTCTCAAAGCAGCCCCCAGAGGAGCAGGAATCTGCAGGAACAGCGAGCCCCAGCCCTGTACAGATGTGCTCTCTCCATCTCCAGATTAACCTTTCAGAAATGTCAGCCAAACAGCCACACGCAGCCGCCGCGTCCCCGCCAGAACCTCTAATTTTGGGCCCTGTGACTRCAGCTTCAATTAACTCCTTCAGTGCTCCCGCTCACCTTCCARCCCTCTCCCAGGAAATTCCAGCTCCAGGGTCCTTTCTTCTGCAGCTGTTTTGATGCCCTGCACGTCGGTGACCTCTCCCTCCTGCCGCACCGCTTGGGACGGCAGAGTCAAAGGGCACTGCTGGAGCAGGAGTGCTGCAAGGGGTGTTGGGARGCGAGGAGCAGCACTCATCTACCCTGCGGTGGCTGGGCTGCCACTGCAGAAATAGCAGGGCAGGATCATCCTCCCTCCCGGAAGGTGTCCATAAATCAACAACAAAGTGTGCTGCCAGCAGATTGCACGGGAGCGTTCTTTGTCTCTTCCCACACCTCACCTATCCTTGGCATTCCCAGAAAACCACTCTGTTCCTTCAGAGCAGACCTGGCACGGACTGGCCCGAGAGAGAGCTGTGTCCCGGCTGTGTCCCAGCTGAGGGCCCACCTGTGGGCGTGGTGCTCCCTCGGCAGCTCGTTCAGGGAGTGCTGTCCTGTTCATTACGTGTGCGCAGGGCTCCTGGAGAACACAGGATGGGCAGGATCCAGCTGGGAGTCCCTGGGAAAGGGAGGGCAGGGGGCATTGCAAGGGGCAGAGAAGGTCAGTGGATGCCTAATGTGGGATGCAGGTAGGGGTGTGTGCTGGAGGATTAGGGAATCACCTCTGCACCTTTCGTTCCGGAGGGGCAGGAAGTGGTCAGAGGGCCAGGGAGCCCCCAGCCCTCCCCCGGTGCCATCTGCCCTCTCCAAGGACCGCAGGAAGGGCTGCAGGCATTCGGCTGTGCAGAACTGCCCGTTTGGACAGTTCGAGGGTTTCTGGACAGTTCTCCCGGATCAYTGGGATTTCAAAGGTCTGGTGGAAGGTGTCCCTGCCCATGGCAGTGGGGTTG
The DNA here is from genome assembly GCA_018881555.1 of Amblyornis subalaris. NCBI lineage: Eukaryota > Metazoa > Chordata > Aves > Passeriformes > Ptilonorhynchidae > Amblyornis > Amblyornis subalaris. The sequence continues at coordinate 433,160 of JACAXG010000236.1, forward strand.
GAATGAGATGAGCCTTAAGGTCCCTTCTAGCCCAAACCATCCTGTGATTCTAAGCCAGTACCTTGGGCCAACTGGGCTGAAGACTGCTGCACCGATAAAGCCAACCCTCAGGAAATCCCCTCCACCTGGCTCAAACATCCAGGCAGGTCTGCCTTTGGTTGCATTTCTTTTTTCCATGGATGATTGTGGTGTCAGTGTGAGGCRCCCACAGACCTGTGGGTGAGGGGAGAGGGTTATTGCACCGGCAGGGACGGTTCCCTGGCTCWCCTTGGAGGGATGCTCCGTGGAGAGCTGCAGCCTGGGCAGGCCTTGGAGAGATGTGGTTGTGACACCAGGCTCGAGTGCAAACTGAAGGAGATGGCCAATACTGGGGTGACAAACCTTAAACGAGGGATGAATGTTCAATAGCATTTATACACCTGGGTGTACAGAGGCAAAGTTATACACACACATTGTACAAAGAATCCCAGACTGGTTTGGGATGGAAGGGACCTTAAAGCTCACCCAGTGCCACCCCCTGCCATGGGCAGGGACACCTTCCACTAGCCCAGGCTGCTCCAAGCCCTGTCCAACCTGGCCTTGGACACTGCCAGGGATCCAGGGGCAGCCACGACTTTGCTGGGCAACCTGTGCCAGGGCCTCCCCACCCTCCCAGGGAACAATTCCTTCCCAATATCCCATCTAACCCTGCCCTCTGGCAGTGGGAAGCCATTCCCCCTTGTCCTGGCACTGCAGTGCTTGAAGAAAAGTCCCTCCCCAGCTTCCTTGTAGCCCCTTCAGATCCTGAAGGTGCTGTGAGGTTTCCACACAACCTTCTCTTCTCCAGGCTGAACAATCCCAATTCCCAGCCTGTCTCCATAGGCGAGGTGCCCCAGTCCCCTTATCAACCTCATGGCCTCCTCCAGACTCGCTCCCACAGTTCCATGTCCTGTATGCTGCAGGCACCAGGACYGCATGCAGTATTCCAAGTGGGGTTTCACAGGGATACAGACATATTCACATGTTATACAGAGGTGTGGTGGCAGCTGAACCTCTGACTAGTGGGGACAGAGCCACCACATCTCCATACCGTGGATGTTCCCCTTTCCCCAGCGCCATCCTTCCCTCCTCCTTTCCCCACCGAGCAAATGAGTTCATTTAAGAAAAATCCGTCTTTCTGCTTCCCAGGACAGCTGCAGATGGGATCTGCCCGTGCAGGAGCTCTTGCCCCTCCGGGCCAGGGAAGGCTGGTGGAGGACTCAGCAGGATGGGAATCCAGCTTCACCCCGCTGCATCTCAGTGTGCTTTGGGTAAACTGAGGCAAGCCGCTGTCCCTCCTGSCCGGGGGAGGGTGATCCCGAAGGGCAGGGATGGCGCGTGGCGAGAGGGCTCAGACACAGGAGGAGCTCTCTCTCCTTCGGGCTGTACCCAAGGGCCTCTCGGACATCCCTCCCTCGGGAAGGCGGCAGCTCCGCGCCCGCAGAAGCACGATCTGGCGAGGAAGAGGAGGCACCGCGGGTTCGGGTGTCTCTCGCCGCCTCCCCGGAGCGCAGATCCAGAGCAGGGGAGATCGCCCGCCGAGGTCCCCGGTGCCTCCCGCGGGGCTCCGAGCCGCGGCCCCGCGGCGCCCGGGGCGGTGCGGGCGCGGCTGCGGCGGGCGGGGAGGAGGGAGCGGGCCCGGTGCCCGCCGCCGCCCGGGCGTCCCTCTCCGCCGCTTCCTTTAGGTGGCACCTCTCCTCCAGGAATGAGGCTCCCGGCCCCGCGCAGCCCTGCCCGGGCCGCGGCCGCACCGCGGGGGCTCCTCCGCGGAGCCGCCGCCGTCGGAGCGGCCCCTCCTCCCCCCGCCAGCCCGTGCCCGGCTCCCCCGTCCTCCCGCTCACTCCTCCAGCCAGTAAATCCGATCTAGGCTGATTCCTCTCACGTCAAACCACATGATCCCATAAAACATTCATCGCCTCTCCGTCCGCGCCCGCTCGCGGCTCGCTCCCGGGATACGGCGCAGCCGGCTCCGCTCCCCGCCGCGGGATCCGCCGCAGCCCCGGCCCCGCGCGTGCGGCGGGCGGGCGGGCCGAGGAGGAGGAGGCAGGCGAGGCAGGCAGGGAGGGGGAGCCTCGCCTGGATGCTGACTCCGGCTCGGGGGCTGCTCATTCCCCCGATGAGCGAGGGCGCCGGCACCGGGAGCGCCCCCCCCTCCCCGCGCGCCGCCGCTCCCCGCTCGGGCTGAAGTTTGGCACCGGGATCTGCCCCGCTTTCCCAAGGATTGTACCGCTGCCGCTCCGCTTTGCGCCTCCAGACGTGCCTTCCCCGACCCCTAAGATGAAGAGGGCGATAGCTGAAGGTAGGTGCGCCCCGGCCCCCCCCGCACCGCCGCGGCTCCCCCGGGCAGGGCGCGGCGGCCGCGGCCCCAACTTCGCCCCGCGCCGGGAACTTCCCTCGCTGCAACTTTTTTAATTTTTTCCCGTGGCGGCTTCGGGAGAGGCCGAGGTCCCACGAGGGGAAGAGGGGCCGAGGGCCGGGCCGGGAGCGGGCGCTGGGGCCGGAGAGGCGGCGGGCAGGGCGCGGGGGGAGCGGGAGCGCCGCGGCTGCGGGAGCGGAGCGGAGGCGAGGCCGGAGGGGGAGCGAGCGCCGGGCACGGCTCGGCACGGCACGGCACGGCACGGCACGGCTCGGCACGGCACGGCACGGCTCGGCACGGCACGGCGGCGGACTGGAAGGAGGGCAGCGGGAGGGAAGGGGAGCAGCGGGCTGAGCCCCCTCCGGCCGCCGCCCAGGCTCGGCTCAGCTCGGCCTTGGGGTGACCGGGCGAAGTTGGTGGCTCCGGGGGAAGCGCATCCCGCGCTCTCCAGCCCGCATCCCGCGGCGGGGGGGGCCGGGCCGGGCGGGAGAGCGGTAATGGGGCAGCCCGGCTTCCCCCKCTCCCAGCCCGGCCGCCGGGGCAGCACCGGCCCCGCTCCCGAGCCCGTCCCGCCCGCTCTGCCCCCGGACCGGGAAGTTGGCGGAGGGTCCGGGCGCCCCGGGGGCACAGCGGGTGCCGGGGTGCGGTGGGGGGGCCCCGCAGAACCCCTCCCTCAGGGTCCCCCCGGCTTCGTGCCCGGCAGCCAGAGGCTGGGAAGAGCTGGGGGTGCAGGGGCTGGACCCCCTTTCCGCTCGCTGCGCCGGGGAGAGGCACGGAGCGTTCAGCGTGGCACAGCCGGGCTCTGCCTGAAACAGCCCCTTTTCCATGGACTTTGGCCGTAATCTTTGCTTCCCGGCTCCCGGTGTGCGGGCTGGGGCTGGGGCTGGGGCTGGGGCTGGGGGCTGCGGCGGCTCTCGGAGCCCCCCGGTCCCGCCGTGCCGTGGCCGCTGGCGGTGGCTCCGGGGGAGCCGACCTGCAGCCGCAGCTCGGAGGGACGCTCGCCGTGGGGTGCGGGTTCAGCCCGCCCCGAGCAGCGTGTGCCACCCAGGTGTGTGTGCGGGGAAGCCAGCCCGCGGGTGGCAGGTTTTAACTGGCGGGATCAGCCCATCGTGGAGCTCCAGGGCTGGCGGGCAGGGGAGATTCGGGCACGCAGAGCTTCCTCCCGCACGGAGCCTGTTCCCGGCTGCGCCGTCTCCAGCCTGCTTCCCGTTCCCATCGGTGACACAGATACGATTCTCTTTTCCTTTCTGTTTTGGAGGGCACTGTGGCTGATTTATTTGTGCCGATCAAAGGACGCATCCAAGCTGCGATCCGCGCGGCACGCCGCCTCCTCGAGAGGCTTTGTGTCGATCTGAAACCCGAAATGGCCAATTTATTCCCGTTTGGGGAACACCTTGGGAGCGGGTTGCGGTGCCAGCTTCTCCCAGGGGCCCTGAGGGGATGCTGCTGGCTGAGGCTCCATTTGCCGTGCCCGGCGCGGGGCTTGCCCGGCGMKGTGGACCCGGCGGCTCCGCGCTGTGCTCGGGCTGCTGCTGGGGCCGGGGGTCCCTGCCGGGGGCCGGGGGTGCCCGGCACGGCAGCATCCGGGTGCTGGGTGTGGTACAGCCGCCCCGAGCCCCTCTCCCCCCGTGCCCGATCCTGCTGCGGCACCGCACTTTCTCCACGCTGTGACATTCCCGGCTGCCGCCAGCACCGTGTGGAACGACACGGAGGATAACGAAATATAAAAACTGTGTTACAACGGCTTTATTTATAGAACAAGGCTTTGAGGGGTTTGGGGTTGAATTATTTCCTTCCTTCGTGCAGTTTAGGAATTGCTCCTGTGAGGGGCTGGGGAGCCTGGATTGCTGGCAGGTTCCACTGGCGAGTCCTTACGAACCTTGGAGATTATGTTTAGCTGAGTGACCATCCTACTGTATCTGGACTACATTTCCCACTGAGGGCTGCCAGGATGCTTCAAGTGCCTTGTAAGCCAGAAATAGCCACCAGGGGCAGTTGGACAGGCTGAGCTTTCCCTGTTCTCAGCACTTGCTGCCTTATTAACACAATTCATTTCTACTGAAAAAGGGCTTTCCATGCTTATTCTTTTTTTTTTTTTTTAAATGAATACAAACCCCTGTAAAATGAGAACCTACATCAACATCAGAGACCACTTATTCACCGATGTGAGAGCAGCCCTTTTTTTTTTTTTTTCTTGAGAGAAAACACCATTCATTGTATGATTTTGTATTTTCTGTCTTTATAATGTTAATTTTTTATCAAGGGGCCGCTGCATTTTCTGGGCTTTGTCCCCCCTTCCCCAGCAGGCAGCACAGAGCTCAGACCATCAGGGACCCATCAAAGGCTGTGTTTGGAGAGGGTTTCTGAAAAGGGATGTGCTCAAAGAGAAATTTTAGGGCAAAAAGGTGGAGGTGCTGTGGCACCACTCGGTGCCGGGGCCTTGAATTGGTGCAGATGCCGTGGYGTTCCTGCTGGATCTGTGATGTTTTCCCAGACAAAGCTGGTCCAGAGGATGAGTTAATGAGAAGCAGTGAGAAAGTGCTGTGGGCTGTGGGCAGCACGTGCTGAGCTCCACGGCGCAGGGAGCCGAACAAGCCGGGTCCCGCATTAATTCCCTCCATCCCCCGCTCAGGAGCTCTGGGCTTGGCTTGGGAAGAGCTCCTGGGAGCCTGCTCTGTCCATCGAGGAGTGGTGGGAGGGAGCAGGAGCCACTGGTGGGAAGGAGTGAGGGGACAGTGCGTTACACAACGCAGCTCCCTCTGCTCTCCCTGCTCCTGCCCTGCCCTGGGGCTTGGAATGAGAGGGCAGGGGCATGGCTGTGGCTCCATCYGCTCATCCCGGTGGCTCACTGTGGAGCTGGGAGCTGGCAAGGGACACGGGGGTGCACAACTGACATCCCACATTCCTTGTGCCAGCCAGTGGCTACTCAGGCAGGCCCTGTGCTGTGTAATCTCCTCTGACACCACCACGGACTTGGGCCATTAAGCCTTCCAAAGGAACAAGCAGAATCTGCACAATCCAGCAGCACAGATGTGGATTTCCCACGTTTTGGGGCTCGGAAGCAGCCAGGACACTGTGAGCTGGGGGCAGGGAAGGGGAAGGATGCTCCAGAGGCTGCTGCACACCCTGCAGCACAGGGATGCTGGCTGTGGGCAGCGTGCCTGCCCTGGGAAGGGCTGTGTCTTCCTTCCCTTCCCATCCTGCCGAGCCGTGTGGAGGGAGAGGGAAAATCGGTTGATCCAGAGCCTCGACACAAAGCGGGACAAGGCAGATTGCRAAGAGCTGAGCTCTAATCTCTGCTCCGAGCCCGCACTCGGCTGCTGTGCCAGCGGCTCCGGCGGCTCAGCCCCGCCGCGCCGGGAGCCCATCCCGCTGGARAGGCTGGAGCTGCAGCCCCAGGATTCACCCCGCAGGGAGAAGGAAGGCGTCGTTCTAATTAGGTGTGCGTCCTCTTCCCCTTGGATTTGCGGTGCTTTCTGCTGCTGTCACCTTCATTAAGACAAATCTCCGAGTGCCAAGCGCCTCTTTTGATGTTCCTAAAGASGTTTTCTTGTCATGCGGGAGGCACGGACACGGTGGAACAGGAGCATCCTGCTCCACTGCACACAGGGGCTGGCAGAGGCAGCAGCTCGGCGTGGGGCCTGCAAGGGCTGGGAYTTTTGGGGGGGGCTTCTCCCTCCTGTCCGTGTGGAAAGCTCTCTGCTGCGTCCTGGAGCCGGATGGATCTCTGGGATTTGTGAGTAACGGGGTTTCAGGGCTGCTCCATCGCAGACACACAGAGGTGTGGGAGGGAGGAGTGAGGCTTGTGATACACAGAGCCCAGCCTCTCCTCCCCTTTCCTGCTGTGGTTGCAGCTCCTGGCGGTTTCCAGAGGCTGAGGGAAAAGGGGACAATTGTACCGAAAAGTCTTAATCAGCTAAAAAGAGGCCGAGGGTGGATCCTGCCGTGCCTGCGCAGAGGCGCCCCAGGAATTCGTGCAGAGTTTGCTCAAATGTGCCAACTCACCTCAGCCCGAGCCGTGCCTCCCTGAGGCTGCTGGGACACACACGGAGGGTGAGTCTGGAGGGGCAGATTCCCGGCTGTGAGGTGTGCAGGGGCTGCGTGGGCTCRGGGCAGGGTGGCACCAGGTGGCACAGGAGTTTCCCACGCTGGGGGTGCGGCTCAAGGCCAGGCCCTGCGGTGTGGGCAGAGCACCCCTCGTGGTGTGGGACAGGCTCTGGCCGTGCTGGCTTTGCTTTTAGAGAGCTCCTAGAAGACCTCTGGGGTCTGGTCTTGGCTCTGCTTTGGACTCCTCTGTATCCTTGACCAGGTCACAGAGCCYTTCTGTGATGTGGTCTCAGCTTTTCCAGCCCTGTCCCTCGGAGAGTGATGCTGAGTCCCAGGGGACGCAGGATTTGCTTAAACTCAGCCCAGAGCTGAGCCGTGGAGGTCTGTGTGGTCACAGATCCCTTCCTGAGCAGTGACACAGTGTCAGGTGACAAGAGTGATGGTGATCTCCTCGGGGTGTTGCTGCATCCACAGCGGGTTTGTGTGTCTGGGCTGGCCCTCCTTCCTCCCTGCCTTCACACTGGAGCTCATCAACAGCCCCAGCAGATTTTACAGCATTTACTGTCCCTCTCCTGGAACCAGGGGACTAGAAAAGCACTTGAGTTTTATTTTGTGTCCTTCCTGGTCGTCGAGGAAAGCAGAAACACTCCACAAGCACGTGCAAAACATCCAGGAAGCTGGAAAACACTCCAATGCTGGGATTTTGAGTTCRGTTTCTTGGGAGCTCAGGAGCCTGAGGCATCACCCTGGTGGCTCTCAAGTAGCAGCCAGCCAGCAGTGCTGGGTCCTGTCTGTGCRGGTCAAGGCAGGGTTACTGAGCGTTGGCTTTCATGAACTCCTGGACTAGTTTGGAGGAATCACCTGGATACGCCTGGAGTACCTCTGGAAGGATCTAAAGGATCTCTTGCTCAAAGCACAGCTGATTCCAAAGTCGGGTCTGGTTTCTCATGGGCTTGTCCTGCCCAGGATGGATGTCTTTCCAAGAATGGATGCCTTTCCAAGGATGGATGTCTTTCCAAGGATGGAGATATCCTGTCCTCCTCCATAGCTCAGATTTCTTGGCCTGTCTGTCCAAGGCAGCCCAAGCCCTTTGTCACCTGGCCTGGGTCAGCACCATGAGTGGCCTCTGTCCCTTTGGTGTGGTTGGGGTGCCCAGGTCTGCCCCTGGGCGTGCCARGGGTGGGGCAGGAAGAATGAGGAACATTGTGCTGGGTCCGTGGGAGCTCAGAGCAGGTTTTTGGGGAGGTGTCCAGGAGCACGGAGAGCAGGGGTCACAGCCAGGGACACTCAGGAGGGCAGCAGACATTTCCAGACATTGTCCTGGGGCTGTGTTTGCCTTGCTGGCCGCTCTGGGGACGGAGCCCCCGGCCCCACGTTTTCTGTGGACTGGTTCCAGCTGGCCCAGCCTGCTGTCCCACATCGATGGTAATTACAGCAGAGATTCCCTGGAGCTCTGCAGTCCTCAGATGCACCCTGGCTTTCCCGGCAGAGGCCTCTCTGAGGACACACCACCACGGCCAGGTCCCAGCATCCTGGRGGTGCTGGTGAGAAGGGCCCTCTGAAGGGGGCAGAGTGGGGCTGTTGCACATSAGGTCCAGTCTGCCCTCCATTTCTCTGTCCAAGCTTTGGAAACGCCCAGTGATGGAGCCTTGCAGGCCTTTCCCAGTACTGGAGCTGGTTAAAAGCTTTTCCTCCTGGCTGAACCGAAGCTCCCAAGCTGCAGTTCTTGGCTGTGGCTCCTCGCTGTGTCACCTGGCCGCACAAAGGTGTGCTTGGCTCTGTCATCCTTTCATCTGTCTTGGGGCAGCTGGAGGCTGGAATCAGATCACCCTTCACCTTCTTTTTGCCAGACCCAACCATCCTAACTCCCTCTGCCTGGCCTATAGGACATACTAGGACATATATGGGGAAGGAATTGTTCCCTGGGAGGGTGGKGAGGCCCTGGCACAGGTTGCCCAGAGAAGCTGTGGCTGCCCCTGGATCCCTGGCAGTGTCCAAGGCCAGGYTGGATGGTGCTGGGAGCAGCCTGGGATAGTGGAAGGTGTCCCTGCCCATGGCAAGTGTGGAACTGGATGAGCTTTGAGGTGTCTCCCAACCCAAACCAGTCTGGGATTCTGTGATTCCATGGTTCTATGACATTCTATGGGCTTCTGACCATCTCTGGTCACCCTGGCTTGTCCCAGCCCTGGGGTGGCAGCAGGGCCAGGGCAGTGCCCGTCCCCTGAGCTGGCACTGCTGGGGCACCTCCAGTGCTGGGGGCAACTCTGGGACCCTCCTAAGAGAGACCTGGAGGGGCTGGAGCATGTCCAGGGAAGGGAACGGAGCTGGGAAGGGGCTGGAGCCCCAGGAGCGGCTGAGGGAGCTGGGAAAGGGGCTCAGCCTGGAGAAAAGGAGGCTCAGGGGGGACCTTCTGGCTCTGCACAACTCCTGACAGGAGGGGGCAGCCAGGGGGGGTCAGGCTCTGCTCCCAGGGAACAGGGACAGGAGGAGAGGGAACGGCCTCAAGCTGTGCCAGGGGAGGCTCAGGGTGGACATTGGGAGAAATTTCTTCVTGGAAAGGGTGKTCAGGCACTGGCACAGCTGCCCAGGGCAGTGCTGGAGTCCCATCCCTGGCAGGGTTCAGAAAACACGTGGATGTGGCACCTGGGGACGTGAGTTAGTGGTTGGACTCGATCGTCTTACAGATCTTTTCCCACCCAACCAATTCTGTGATTCTCTGACCCTGCTCATCCTCCCTTGGAACTTTTTGTTTTCCCAAAGTTAATTCCCTCAGGAAGCCCCAACTGGACAATATCCCAGGTGCAGCCTCTCCCYGGAGAGGGGCAGTGACCGTCCCACTCTCTGTCCCGGCTCCTCCTTGCACAGCCCGGGCTGTAGTTCCCATATTCCTAGCAGGGGTGACCATCTGCTGATGTCCACCTTGGTGTCCAGCCAGCTCCCAGGCCCTTCACTCCAAACTCACGGTTTGCAGCCTCGTTTGGATTCATGGGGTTCTTCTGCCCCAGGTGCAGAACTTCCTGCACTTCTTGTACCATTAATGAAAATATTGCTTCTTCATCTGTTCCCTTCTCTCATTCGGAGAGCTCTGACATTTGGGTACCCTGCACATGATTTGTTTTTTTGAGGTATGGCAGTGTTATCCAGCAGTGGGTCAGAATGTTTGATGAAGTCCAGGGCTCCCATCCTGCACTCCTCCAAACCCCCTGTGGAATGGGGATTTGTTCCCTGTGCTGCTGCCCCAGTTCCAGCCCAGACAGCCAAGGACAAGGGCTTGGCACGGGCTCCTCCTTCCTTCCACCATCTGCATCCTGAGGGGATCCAGAGCCTCCTTTCCACTGCTGCTTGGTTTGCTGTTCACTCCTGGAGCTGACTCAGGAAAACTTCCTTGTCCAGCACTTCTGCCCTTAATCCATGGAGGTCTGGAGAGTCTTCATTGCCCTGATCCCCATCCACAGCCGCCATTCCACACGGAGGTGAGGACAGGCCAGAGGAAGCAAATGGATCCAGCAGGAGAGGGGTGTTCCCCGCCTGGATGGGAGTTCCCAGCTTTGCTCCATCCCGAGGGGTCTGGACACATTCCCTCCCATGGCTCCCGGGATCCTGGTGCCTTCCCAGCAGCCGTGCTTTGTTTTATCTCTCCGTGCTGCACCTTCCCTGGAAACAAAGGGATGTTTGCGTTCCAGTGCGATGCTTCCCTTTCTTCCCTGAGCGCACAGGATAATTACAGTGCCTTGTACTAATTGATCGGTTATTAGCGATAATGATAATTTACACGGTGATTCGGGAAGGGGCAGAAGTGGTGCTCGAACACAACAGTTCAGAGTGGCTTGTGATGTGTCACCCCAGCTCCCGGGAGCTGCTCGTGGGGGAAACGGGTTCACTTTTATTTTTTTGTTAAAAACCAATCTTCTGCGGGAGCCATCTGGCTGCTCAATTCTCCTCCCGAAGCTGTGCGCTTCGCCGGGAGTTCATTTGCGTCTTTAGCTCCTAAAGAGGAAGTAAAAGTGACTGATTAGTCTGAGACTGGGACCATTCCCATCAAAGTGACAGATTTTGCGAGCTGGATTTGGGGAAGTGTTTCAAACCGGTGTGTTTTCATTAAATTYCGAAGGCTGTGGGCAGAGCTGCGCTCTCGGCGCCGCGGCTCAGCCCCGCTCCCCGAGCTGTGKTGCCACCCTGAGCTGTGGGGCTGCGCACGTGTGCCTGGGCTTGTTTGATGACTTCCAACGCGGATTTTAATTGCGTGTGTTTCTCGAGGCTGGGAGCGGCGATGGGAGCCACGGACAACCATCCCCGTGCGCGACACGGCCACGAGCAGCGGCGGGCGGGAGATGGGAGTGCAGCTCAGCCGGGCTCCTCAGCAGAAGGGAGGGGGAGGAAAGGAAAATATCTCTGGAGGCCCCAAATTCAGCTTTCCCTGCTCCCACGGGGGCTCTGTCAGGGATGTGCCATGGGCTGCTGGGCAGGTTGGGCTCTCAGAAGCCCTTTGTGGGTGCTGGGGTAAGGCTGGGAGGGCTCCACACCCTCCCCTGGCCAGAGGTGTCCTTGGAGACCCTAAGAGCAAATCCTGAGTTTGGGAATGTGGGATTTGTCTCTGCAGAGGAAAACAGACTCCTGGGAGTCACCAGGACCCGTAGGACTTACACTGCAAGGGCCTGGAGGGACAGGACAMAGGGAATGGCTTCCCACTGCCAGAGAGCAGGGCTAGATGGGATATTAGGAAGGAATTGTTCCCTGKGAGGGTGGGGAGGCCCTGGCACAGGTTGCCCAGAGAAGCTGTGGCTGCCSCTGGATCCCTGGCAGTGTCCAAGGCCAGGTTGGAYRGGGCTTGGAGCAGCCTGGGCTAGTGGAAGGTGTCCCTGCCCATGGCWGGGGTGGCACTGGATGGGCTTTAAGGTCSCTCCCAACCCACACCGTTCTGTGAATCCCTGACTGCACATCCCCGTGGCATTGGAATGTTTTGAGGGGCAGTGGGAGCTGTGGTGGGAGCAAATCCGCGTTGCTGGGCGCAGGTTCCTCCCCAAGCACACACCCACATGGATGTGGCCSTGATTAATGCTCTCCATGGCCGTGCAAACCCGGTTAGCATTGGCTTTACACTAGAGGGCTGTCTGTCCTTTCCCTTCGGAGAGCACTCCGTGTGCCGGGAACGTTCCGAGCCGCAGGATCCCGCAATGGGACACATCCCGTCCCGCCTGGTGATGCAGGCTGGGCTTGGCTGCTCAGCTCTGCTGCCTGTGCTGCTCAGAGCGTCCCTGCCTGGGCTGGAACACTGGGACATGTTTGCTGGGTGAAGCCTCTCTGGCTYTGTCCCCTGCCCGGCTCAGCACCTTCCTGCAGCAAGCAGGAGTTTCCAGCTCCTCTTTTTCCAGGCCCCTGTTGCTGCCAGGAGCAGCAGCACTCAGTGCTAGCACAGGGATGCTCTTGGTTTCCAGGAGCGTGGCATTTCCTGCTGCCGCCCTGCACTGGTGAGGATCTGCAGCCCTGGACATCTGCACGTCCAGCCGTGGGGTGACTCGGGCAGGAATTGCTTTGGAAGTGGCTCCTGGGGCTGCAGGAGTCTCCAGTGTCCCAGGGCTGAAAGATTTGGCAGCTTCTGCCTGAAGGTTCAGCTGGGACAGCCCCTCTGGCTCTCCTGCCACCAGCAGGGCTGGGACCTCTCTGGGGACCTTGGCCACCACGAAGGCCACTTGCTTTGGGTCACTGGTATCACGGGTCTCATGGAATCATGGAATGTCCTGAGCTGGAAGGGACCCACAGGATCATCCAGTCCAGCCCCTAGCCCTGCACAGACACCCCAACAATCCCAGCCTGTGCATCCCTGGGAGCACTGTCCAAACGCTCCTGGAGCTCTGGCAGCCTTGGGGCCGGGACCATTCCCTGGGGAGCCTGTTCAGTGCCCACCACCCTCTGGGAACAGAAGAACCTTTCCCTATTATCCATCCCAAACCTCCCCTGGCACAACTTCCTGCTGGTTTGCTTTAATTGATTTGTTTAATTGTGTCCCTGCTCACCTTTCACTCAGCTGAAGATGGAACCAGCGGAKGTTTTGCTTTTGCCTGGCAGGCCTGGTTTGAATCCAGCCCTGTCTTTAAACTCCCTGGACAATTCCAGCCCCAAACACAAGCCCCTCCGTGACTCCCATGTGCCTCGTGCCAGCTGCATTTGTGGCACCTATAGAATGTCATAAAACCATAGAACCACAGAAACATGAAACGGGTTGGGTTGATAGGGACTCTAAAGCCCATCCACGTGCCACCCCCTGCCATGGGCAGAGACATCTCCCACTATCCCAGGGTGCTCCAAGCCCTGTCCAACCTGGCCTGGGACACTTCCAGGGATGGGGCAGCTGCCCAGTTTGGGCTACATCGCTCACCCCACCCTGCTCCCCCACATTCACCCTCCTCTGTGCAGACCAACAGTGCTGATCCCTCACTTGGCTGGTTCAGTTGTCAGGCCACAAAATGGATTTTAGCCCTTCTGGATGAGAAGCAAAGGGACTCTGCCACCCCAGCCTGCCTGGGCACTGCGGGGGYGGCAGGCTCAGCTCCTCCAGGCCTTGATGTGCCAGGTTTAAACCTGGACTTGTGACATCATGGGGTGAAGGGAGAGGAGACTTCAGCTGGGCTGGGCTGAGGGGCTCTGGCTTCATCTTCAGCCTGGGGAAGGTGACATCCTTGGCTTTATTGCTCCCAGTGTTTTCACCAAGAGCCAGCTCCATCATGACACGAGTTCTGCTGCTGAGGCTCTGAGGGTGATGTAGTATCTGGAAAGCACACAGAGCTGTCTAAACCTCATCCCCACTATTCCAGCACTATTCCTGTTTTCCTGAGGCTGCATCCTCTGCTGTGTGAGGAGTGTGATCCCAAGCCCTGGGAAGGGGCTCTGTGTGGGGCTGGGGGTGCTGCTGGCCTGGGATCATGTCCATGTCCCTGTCCCCTTCTCTCCCAGGCTGGRGGGGAGTCCAAGGGAGCAGCACAGCCAAGGAGAGACATTTACACCAGAGGCACTGCAAATGACTCCGAGCTGCCTCCCGGGAACCAGCCCAGGAGAGCCTTTCCTTGGCCATGCCTTTCAGCTGGAAATGCTTTTCCTTTGCCGTGTTTATTTTTGGCTTTCCTGGAGTTTTGCAAGGCTTACAATTAATCCTGAGCCTCTGGGTGGCCAGCTGGGCCTCGGGGACAAAGTCTGCCTCAGAACACTTCGCTTGATCATTTCCTGAGGACCTTGGATTTACTGGGAGCTTGGAATAGTTTAACCTGGGGACACCTGGGGCACGGGCAGCGTGGTTTGGACGGAGAGCCAGCTGGGACAGTGGGAGGGGTCCCTGCCCAGGGCACGAGGGTTGGAATGGGATGGTCTTTAGGTACCTTCCAACTCAAAATATTCTGTGAGTCTCTTGATTCTGTGGTTCTGTGATTCTGTGACTCTGTGATTCCATGATTCTGTGATTCTGTGATTCTGTGAGTCTGTGATTCCATGACTGATTCTGTGGTTCCATGATTCTGTGACTCTATGATTCCATGATTCCATTGTTCTGTGATTCCATGACTGATTCTGTGACTCTGTGATTCCATGATTCCGTTAGTCTGTGATTCTGCGATTCCCTGATTCCATGAGAAGAATCCTGTGGCTGCAGCCTGCACAGGGAAGGGAGCGGAGAAGCCGCTTGGCACTCTCTCTCCAGAGGGACAGGGAGTCTGCTCTCCCCTGGGACAGGCAGCAGCTGGGGTGTTCCTGCTGGGAGATGGCACCAGCTGTGTGTCAGTGGGTGGGTGAGCTGGTGGCACCGCTGCAGGGTGTGTGTGGTTCGTGTGTCAGAGCTGGGCCTGACACGTGGATGGTGACAGGACAGGGGGGATGGCTTTACACTGAGAGATTCAGATTGAGTGCTACAAAGCAGTTCTTTACACGGAGAGTGGGGAGGCCCTGGCACAGGCTGCCCAGAGAAGCTGTGGCTGCCCCTGGATCCCTGGAAGTGTCCAAGGCCAGGTTGGATGGGGCTTGGAGCAGCCTGGGATAGTGGAAGGTGTCCCTACTCATGGCAGGGGGTGGAATAGGATGAGCTTTAAGGTCCCTCCCAACCCAAACCATTCCATGATTCTGTGATTCTGTTTTCATCATCATGGGAACCCCTCAGTTCAGTCTGTGCCTGCTCCAGCCTTGCTCCCTGCACAGCTCTGTGTGAAATGTTCTGGGATTGAGCTCTGATGGATCGGCTGCAGGACCGGCAGGAGCTGTGCCGGGATCCCCGGGAGTCCCAGGACTGGCAGGAGCTGTGCCGGGATCCCCGGGAGTCCCATGGCTTGCAGGAGCTGTTCTGGGATCCCCGGGAGCCCCGGGACTGGCAGGAGCTGTGCCGGGATCCCCGGGACTCCCTGCCCTGCCTGGGCTCTGCTGTGGCGCTGGATGGGGATCCCAATGCCCTGGCACATTTTCCGAGCCCGCTCCATCGGCAGAGCCCCGGTGGGTGCGGCCAGGGCAGCTCCCGAGTGCTGTGCTGCTCCCTCCCCTCCTGCAGGTGGGATGGACCCTCTGGAAGAGCTGGAGCTCTGTGGTTTCAGCTGCGTTTCTGAGTCTTTCTCACGTGCTCCTCTCTCCCTAAAATCGAAGTCTCACCCTGACTCCCTTGCCATGCCATTTGTGCCTTTTCCTGCTCTCGAAGCCACCCCCGAGGCTCGGTGGTGGGAACTCTGCTGCGAAAGCTCCCGAATAGGCTGAGCTGACCCTCCCTCGGTGCAGCCCGAGGCCATCTCCCCTTCCCCACCGCCCGGGAAGGTGCCCGGTGCCACCCGAGCGGGTCCCCGAGCCCTGGTGGCGCAGGCTGCTGGCGCTGGCCGTGCCCCAGGCTGGCGGCGGCTCCTCCTGCCCGGCTCTTGGGAGCAGCCCCGGGAAGATGCAAATTTAACCTTTGGATTTACTGTGCTGTTCTTTTCCCGGGAAATGTCACTCGGGGCACCAAGCTGGGATCTCCTGCTCCCGGGAGCGGGGAGGATGAGCACCAGTGGCGTGTGCCGGGTTCCTGGGGATGATCCAGCCACCCCCGGCACGGAGCTGGCTCCTCCAGGGAGCCTTTAGTGCCCCGGGAGCGCCGGGAGCTCCCGTGCCCTGCCTTGCTGTCAGCACTGGGATGGGATGGGATGGGATGGGATGGGATGGGATGGGATGGGATGGGATGGGAGGAACAATTTCCAGTGGCTGGAGCCGGCTCCTGGGTGACAGAGGGAGGGTTGTGTCCCTCGTGTCCCCGTGGCTGGGGGAGCTGGACCTCTCCTGGTGCTGGGAGAGGCTCGGGAGCCAGCGCTGTGCCAGAGGCCCCCGTGCTCCAGGGATGGATCCAGAGGGTGCTGCTGCGGCAGGAGGGAGCTCCCTGTTCCCTTGGAGAGAGGAAAGGAATCCCAGCTGGCGCAGCTGGCAGTGCCATAGGCCTGTCCCAGCCCAGAGCACACCAGGATGAAGGGCTGAGATTCCAGGCTGCCCTGTGGGACAAACCAAAGGGGAATTGCAAGGAGTGACTGTCGGGAGGAGATGAATTTCAGCACAGGAGTAGCCCAAGACTGTACCAACATCCCTGGAGGGCTTTGCTGAACCATCCTAAGGCAAGGCCTCTCCTGCCACATCAGCTCCGTGACTTTGGTCAGCTCCTGCCAGGGTGGACGTGCTGATCCTCGCAGCATTTCCACCGTGCTCGTGGAGTAATTCCATGATTCCACTGAGGAGCAGCTGGGGGAGCTGGGAAAGGGGCTCAGCCTGGAGAAAAGGAGGCTCAGGGGGGACCTTCTGGCTCTGCACAACTCCTGACAGGAGGGGGCAGCCAGGGGGGGGTCGGGCTCTGCTCCCAGGGAACAGGGACAGGAGGAGGGGGAAAGGCCTCAAGCTGTGCCAGGGGAGGGTCAGGTTGGATATTGGGAAAATTTCTGCGTGGGAAGGGTGTTCAGGCACTGGCAGGGGCTGCCCAGGGCAGTGGTGGAGCTTCCATCCCTGGAAGGGTTCAAAAGGCTGTGTGGATGTGGCACGTGGGGACGTGGGTCAGCGGTGAATGTGGTGCTGCTGGGCTGAGGGTTGGACTCGACGCTCTCAAGAGTTTATTCCCAACCCAGACAATTCCGCGATTCCCTGTGGGCTGTGCCAGCCCCAAATGTGGATTCTGGGATTCCCTGTGGGCTGGGAATCAGGCAGAGCACTCCTGCAGAGCTCAGGGTGGTGSCCCTGGTGCCGTGTCCTCTGCAGAGCCACAGCTGCCCCTTCAGGTCTGTCTCTGTGTGGGACAAACCCTCGGGGTCAGCAGGGCAGGAACTGTCCAAGGACAGGCCAAGGCTTTCCTCCAGGGCCAGCAGGACCCTGCAAAGCCAGAGCAGGAGCCTCCACAACATCCCAGAGTGAGCGAGGCAGGATGGCCACGTGACGGGTTTCAGCTGGAGGATGGATTCATTTCCCGGCTCCCAGAGGGGTTTTGGGAGCAGCAGAGAGTAAAGTAAGGGTTTGGGAGTGATGACAAAYGCTTGGAGGTGCCCTTCCGAGCAGCCTGAGCTGTTTGGGATTGCGCTCACATCTCCGGCGGCTCTGGGAGGAGCGTGGGGCCCCGTGGATCCCTGGATCTGCTGTGCTCCTGGTTTTTGGCTGCTAATTAGGAGAAGGTCGGAGCCGTGCTGGGTGTGCTGCAGTTCTGTACACTCAGATAAGAGCAATTACAAACCCTGCACAAGGTGTGCTGAAATCTCCTTCGTTAATAACCAATAAACACAGCAGTCCCCGGCAGAAGGGCTGGAGCACCGGAGAGGGATGCAGGACAGGGATGGGGATGAAGTCATGGGACAGTGAGAGGTGGGGAGGTGCTGCCCACTCAGTCCTCCCCCCAGGAGCAGGCACTGACACAAAGGGGGTGTGGCAGGATCCACGTGGGAAAGCTGCTGCTCTCACATGGATAAGCGACTGCCAGAGCCCTTGGATCTGCCAGATCACGGAATGTCCTGAGCTGGAATCCCACAAGCATCATCCAGTCCAGCCCAGAAGTGAATGGGCCATGCTGGGATTGAACCCACAGCCTTGGGAGCACCGACTGAGCCCATTCCTGGGCTGGGGGGCTGGAGGAGGATCCCGGGCTTTGTCCAGCGGTGGGGATGGGAGGATGGGAGCAGAGCAGGGATGGATTTCCATATCCTGTGCAATGTGAGGGCGCCTGGCCAGGGGTGGGGTCACCCGAGGGACACTGGTCAAGCTGCTGGGGACCAGAGCCGTGTGGCAGGGCAGGGACAGCCCGTGCTGGGGCCAGGCAGGCTCTGCGGGAGGCTCAGTTATTCACACACAGGGGATGGYCCCGAGTGCAGCTGGGGACTGGAGCTCCCAGAAACGGCTGCTGTGGAACGTTCCCTGCCCAGGTGAGGGGTGCAGCACTCCCTGGGGCATGGCCTGCCATGTCCATGGGATTTTCCTGGGCCTATCCATAGGAAACAGGGAGGACTAGGTCAGCGTTTTAATGCCTGAGAGGAGAACCTCATCATCTCAAAAATGCAAGCAAAGTTTATTCTTCTTTTTATGCAACCAGTTTTAGGGAGCATCTTTAACCTGTGCTGATGGGTGGGGATGGCCAAGGCCTTATTTATTCTTTGCTCAGAGGGTGAGGACACCCTGGCACAGGCTGCTCAGAGAAGCTGTGGCTGCCCCTGGATCCCTGGAAGTGTCCAAGGCCAGGTTGGACAGGGCTTGGAGCAATCTGGGATAGTGTAAGGTGTCTCTGCCTATGGCAGGGGGTGGSACTGGATGGGCTTTAAAGTCCCTTCCCACCCAAACCATTCCATGATTCCATGTTTCCCTCCTCACTGGCTAACTGGGATCTCAACTGGCCCTGAGACTGGATGAGTGCCTTGACCACTGGAGCAACTTTGGCCTTTGTCTGGTCCTTGACCAGCAGTGCCTCCCAGCTCTAGARACACCTCTTCCCCAGCGAGTTTTCTCGAAACCAGCACCAATACACAGAGTGCCACCATCTCCACACTTCCTGAGTAAAACTCACCTCTGGGAAGGGCAGTCCTCATTCCCTGAAAAGAAAGGCCACTGGGGCTTGGGCTGCAGGCGTGGTCKATCCACAGTGGCCAGGAGGAGGTGGGTGCCTGGGTGGGTCACTCCTGGGTGTCCCCAGCTGCGGTGGGTTTGTGTCCCTGGAATGCTGTGCAGAGACTCACCCCCGTGCCGGTGCCCCTGTCCAGGAAATCCCATGGCTTGTTCTTCCAGGGAACTCGAGTCCTGAGAGCAGGGTCTGCATCATCCCCTCATCCTCTGGGGGCTGGCAGGGGGGGTCCACAGGCTCTGTGAGTGACAGGGGGCAGTTTCCCCTCCTTTGTCCCCAAATATTTGTGCACCAGCTCCCTGAGGAGTGTTCCCACTCCAGGCAACGTTTCCTGTCCCAGAGCTGGGTGCTGTGCCGGTGTCACCCCCTTTGTGACGTGCTGCCTCGGGGGAGGTGACACTCCCGTTCACATCCCTGTGCCTGAGCCTTGGGGAGAGGTGTCAGGGCAGGCAGAGCTGCTCCTCTGCCCTTCTCCGTGTGGTCCTTCCAGGCAAAGGTGGGGATGGTCTCTTCTCACGGGTAACAGGGACAGGATGAGAGGAAACGGCCTCAGGTTGCTCCAGGGGAGGTTTAGGTTGGATATCAGGGAAAATTCCTTCATGGAAAGGGCTGTCCAGCGGTGGAGTCCCATCCCTGGAAGGATTTAACAGCCCTGTGGATGTGGCACTTGGGGACATGGTCAGTGGTGGCCTTGGCAGTGCTGGGGGAATGGTTGGACTCGATGATCTCAGAGGACTTTTCCAACGTGAATGATTCTGCGATTCCTCCAGATGGGCTGGGCTTTCCTGGTGCCCACTGTCCTTAGGAATCAATAGCTGAGGCTGGAGCAATCCTGCTGGGCCAAAGGAGTATCCTGATTTTACCCGAACTATCCCAATTCCCGTGCTGGCCCTGGTGGAGCAGCTCCTTCGGGAGCAGGAAGGCAGCTCTGTGCCTTGCTGGGCGGGCTCAGGGGCCTGGATGGCCCTGACAAGGCTCCTGAGGTGGCTGATCCTGATAAAGGGACATTGGAGCTCCTTGTCCAGGCTTCGTGTGTGCTCCCAGTTTGTGTCCCTGGGGTGTGACAAGGATCTGGTGCTGAGCCCAGGAGTCAGCAGGGCTAAGGGAGAACCTGCCAGGCACAGAGGCAGAACCTAAATAATGCTCAGGTGTCGCCTGAGAGCCCTGACAGCTCCAGACTGGTGCTTTCTGTAACACCTCCTCTCTTCTCCACCTGCCCTGGGGCAGGAGCACTGCTCCGTCCTGTGCTGGCCCTGCCCCTCAGGCACCCCCCGTGTCCGCCAGTGCCATCCCTGTCCTTGCACCCTCTCCTAACCCTGGCCTGGGGGAGCTCGTGCTGCTGCCGGGTCCCTGGCAGGGATGCTCCGGTGGCTCCGAGTTTGTTCCTTAAGGACAGAGGCTGGGACCTTGGAGCGTGGCCTGGGAACAGCAGAACACGCCCAGCTGCTGGGCTGTGGTCACACGGCTGTGCCCGCTTCCAGGCGTCCCTGCCTCCATGGGTGTCTGGGACTGTGAGGGAGCAGGGCTGGGCGGTGAGGACACCCCTGTCCCTCTCCAGCTGTTCCCTTCCTCCAGCTGTGGGGCACACTCAGGGCCATGTCCCTCATCCCGGCAAGGGGATCCCAGGGGTCACCCCCCACCTCCTTGGGCACCTGTGCTAAAGGTTTCCATCCACCACTGTCACGGGATCATGGAATGCATTGGGTTGGAAGGGATCTTAAAGCTCATCCCATTCCATCCCCTGCCATGCCCGGAGAAGCTGTGGCTGCCGCTGGAAGTGTCCAAGGCCAGGTTGGACGGGGCTTGGAGCAGCCTGGGATAGTGGAAGGTGTCCCTGCCCATGGCAGGGGGTGGAATAGGATGGGTTTTAAGGTCCCCTCCCATCCCATACCAGTCAGGGACTGTGGTTTTGGGTGAGACCACAGTGGCAGCAGAGCTCCTGTGCTCTGGGGCAGGGATGTTGCTTCCCAAATTCCTTCAGGAGCAAATGTGAGCTGCCTGTGCCCACGTGGAGCTGCAGCTGGACAGGGAAGCAGCAGAGGGTTCAAATGTTTCCCATTCCAGGGAGAAGTGTGTCCTGTTGTAATCGCCTGGCTTATTTGGGAAAAAACCTCACTGTAGTTCCTAGAAATCCAATATGGGAATGAGTGGTTCCTACCCTCCGTGGGCTAATTTTGAGGGGACAAGGAGGATGAGGAATTTAGTGCTCTCTCTAATGAGTGTCAATCTTCTCTCCTAATGAATAGCAATCACAGTTTGCCGCACATTGTTGGGAAATGAAAAGCATCCAAAGTTCCATTCACTTTCTTCTCTTTCTCCTTTTTCTCCCTTTCTTTTCCCCCCTCTTTGAGCGGGATAATGCTGTGCACAGCAGATGTGAGCGCTCATTTGTGAGCGCTGGGGATTTTTATCCCTCCCCGTTCGAGCCAAGCTTTTCCTTCGGCTGAGCTTTGTAAAATTTCCTGTACGATCCAAACATTGCCACGGAGCTGGATCCTTCAGGGCCAAGTGGGGTGGGGTTCTTCCCTCCCTCCTGTGGGAAACCATCCCGAGAATCCAAAGCAGAGGTGCCCCAGCCTGAGTTTGCTGTGGTTTTGCTTTCTGGGCTGGCAGAGGAGGGTGTGAAAGTCTGCCACAAAGCCCCATCCCAGTGCTTCCCTAGCCCTTCCCCTGTCAGAGGGATCCCCAGGGCGATCCCAAGGGTGAGTTTCCAGCGGGAGCCCCCCATTTGGGAAGGCTGCTGTGGCTGGCACGGGGCGGCCTCATCTAGGCTGAGGAGCTGTGCAGGAACCCGGGGTTTCCACGAGGAGAGCGGGAACTCCTCGGGACCTGGATTGGGGAAGGGAGGGGGCAGGAGCTCTGGAGGAGCAGCACATCCCGATTTCCCACAGGGAGGGTTCTGGGGAGCAGCAGAGCCCTCTGTGTGCCCCGAGCCTTTCCCAGTCCTTGTCCTGCTGCAGCTGCTCCGTGGCAGCTCCATGGCCGTGGGACAGCCACCCCTGGGCGGTTTGAGGGATGTTCTGGGAATCGCTGCTCTCCCGGCTGTGGGCTCAGCTCACACTGTGCCCCTCCGCGGCCGTTGGGATCTCGGGGATATCCCGGGTCTGGGGTCAGCCTTAGGGCACCCCACAGGTGCCTGGAAGCAGCAGTGGCTGCTGTGGCTGCCAGAAGTCTCCGTGGCTCTGCCTTCCGGGGCTTTGGAGGGATTTGGGGTGTATGGGGGGATTTCAGGCTTTGGAGGGATTTGGGGTGTATGGGGGGATTTCGGGCTTTGGGGGCTTTGGGGTGTTTGTGGAGGTTTGGGGTATATGGAGGTGTTGTGGTGTATGTGGAGGTTTGGGGTCTTTGTGGAGGCTTTGGGGTGTATGTAGAGCTTTGGGGTGTATGTGGGGCCTTGGGGTGTACATAGAGCATTGGGGTGTACGTGGGGGCTCTGGGGTCTATGTGGAGATTTGGGGTAGATGTTGAGGCTTTGGGGTGTATGTGGGGGCTTTGGGGTGTATGTGGGGGCTTTGGGGTGTATGTGGGAGCTTTGGTGTGTACGTAAATGTTTGTGGTATATGTGGAAGCTTTGGGGTCTATGTGAAGGCTTTGGGGTGTACATGGAGATTTAGGGTGAACGCCGAAGCTTTGGGGTGTACATGGAGATTTGGGGTGTATGTGGAGGCTTTAGGGTGTACATGGGAGCTTTAGGGTGTATGTGAAGACTTTGGGGTGTATGTGGAGACTTTGGGGTGTATGTGGAGGTTTGGGGTGTACCTGGGGACTTTAGGGTGTATGTGGAGGCTTTGGGGTGTACGTGGAGATTTAAGGTGTATGTGAGGGCTTGGGGTGTATGTGGAGGTTTGGGGTACACGTGGAAGTTTGGGATCTATGGGGAGGTTTGGGGTGTATGTGAGGGCTTTGGGCTGTATATGAAGGCTTTGGGGTGTACATGAACTCTTTGGAGTGTACATGGAGGCTTTGGGGTGTCTGTGAGGGCTTTGGGGTGTCTGTGAGGGCCGGGGGCACACACAGGAGGCCCCTCCTGCAGGTCCCAGCACCAGAGACGAAAGGGATGAGTGTGTGCAGGGAGGGGGAAGGGGAACTGTGAGGGGCAGCTGGGCTCAGAGCTGAGGGCTCGGCCCCACCAGCCCGGGAGCGAGTCCCAGGAAACATCCCTGGGAAGTGCCGTGCCAGCAGGGCCCGGGGACATCCACGGCATCCCCCGGCCCCGGATCCAGAGCCGGGAGCGGGACGGGGCTGCAGGAGCCGGGGCAGCCCTGTGGGCACGCTTTGGGATGTGGAGAGGGAGGGCAGCTCCCCCGGGCACAGGGGCTCCGCTGCAGCTCTGGGGGCTCCCTGGCTCCCCGCTCCCGGCGATCCACAGGGGTTTTTCCACGTTTTCCCTCGTGTGCAAACGCATCTCCAGCCGAGCGGGTGCCGGCGCCGTGCCAGAGGAGTTTCGAGTTGCAGCGTTTTCAAACATTTATGAGTGTGGAGATGTCGTTAGCRCTGAAGCCGAGGCGGTCCCGTGGAGCCTGCGCTGGAGAGGGAGCCGGCGCTGCCGAGAAGCCTTTGGGCTGTAAATACAAACTGCACCGAGGGCTCGGGAGCAGCCTCCAACCTCCCCGAGCTGGCGGCTGTGGCCCYGCAGGGCTGCGTGAGCAGAGGGGACACTCACCCAGATCCCCGCAGAGCCCCGGCCCTGCCCAGCGGCTCCAGGAGGAGCCTGAGTGGATTTTCGGGAGAGGTTTCCAGCTCAGGGGTCGCTGTTCAGTGCCTGATATCCCACAGCCCATGGGATGCTCGCAGGGACTGAGAGCGGGGCAAGGGGTGTCCAACCCCGTCCAACCTGCCCTTGGACACTCCCAGGGATGGGGCAGCCACAGTTCACCCTCCCAGGGGACAATTCCTTCCCAATATCCCATCTATCCCTGCCCTCTGGCASTGGGAAGCCATTCCCTGTGTCCTGTCCCTCCATGCCTTGTCCCAAGCCCAGCTGCCAGACAATTCCTGGAGAAGGGAGGCTGTGGGAGGGATTCCTGGAGGATTGCTGTCCATGGACACGGCTCACAGCCTGGTGCATTCAGTCCCTGCCGAGAGGCTGCTTCCCATCCGAGTGGGCTCCCTGCCCAGTCCGGGATCAGCCCTGATCCCCCCGTCCTTGCGGGGATTTTCTCAGGAAGGGCTGCCRGAGCTCAGGGCGAGTGTCAGGGAGTCCTGTGATTGCACCGACCCTGAGCCCTCTCCATCCTTCTGCTCACTGGGGCGGAGCTCAGGGGTTTGGGGTGGTGCTGGCCCTGCCCCGGGGTCTGTGGGGTCTGGCTGTTCCCCCCCAGGGCCTGCTCAGCACCCCCAAAGCCCTGAACCCTCTCGTGTCCAGTGTCCTGCTGCTGTGCCAGCCCCGCTCTGCTCCCAGGCTGGACCAAACCTTCTCAGTTGGGGTCCAGGGTGGTCATGGAGATGCTCCCAGGGCTGGAGCCCCTCTGCTCTGGAGCCAGGCTGGGAGAGCCGGGGGTGTTCACCTGGAGAGGAGAAGGCTCCAGGGAGACCTCAGAGCCCCTTCCAGTGCCTAAAGGGGCTCCAGGAGAGCTGGAGAGGGACTTGGGACAAGRSATGGAGGGACAGGACACAGGGAATGGCTTCCCASTGCCAGAGGGCAGGGTTAGATGGGATMTTGGGAAGGAATTGTTCCCTGGGAGGGTGGGRAGGCCCTGGCACAGGTTGCCCAGAGAAGCTGTGGCTGCCCCTGGATCCCTGGCAGTGTCCAAGGCCAGGTTGGRTGSGGCTTGGAGCAVCCTGGGMTAGTGGAAGGTGTCCCTGCCTATGGCAGGGGTGGCACTGGATGGGCTTTAAGGTCCCCTCCAATCCAAACCATCCCATGATTCTGTGATTCCATGGATTATCTTATCCCAAAGGCTGAAGGGCAGCCTGGCCATGCAGACCCTGCCTCCATCTGCTCTTTGGACAGATCCCTTTGTGCTCCGGCCTAACGCTGGCACTGGATTCAGTAAACTCCCTGTGCCCAGGAGAGCTCCTGTTTCAATCTTTAAACCCAGCCTGAATAAAGAGTGCAGGAATCAGAAGCCCCAGCTCCGGCTGCTGGGAGCGTGGAGCGCTCTGGATTTCTCAGGCAATTAAATTGCACATAATGGAGTGACTGGATTGTACAGATTTAAAGAGCACCTGGAATACGCAGGCATATTCTGAAATTTCTAATCTCATATTTCAGCTCTAGCCCATTAATCTGTCACATTTAAGGCCTTTATTTCTTCTCCGTTCGCTCTGCTCCGGAGCTGGGATACTGCTGGGGAATGCAGCCCTCCCATGGGAGCTCCTGCTCCGCCGGGGCTGCTCCCTGGGCCGGGGGCGAGCAGCTTTTCCTCCTCACACTCTGTGCTCTGCATCCTGCTCTTTCTGAGGAGAACGGGGCAGAGCTGGAGCGCAGAGCTAGGCCAGCTGCTTGGGAATGGGAACAGCATCCCTAGGGACAGCCCAGCCCTCCCTGGGGACGGGGCTGCAGCCTCGTGTCCCTGTCACCCTGCCCAGCCAGCCCAGCCCTGCCCCTCCCATCCTTCCCATCCCCAGGCAGCTGCTCCCTGCCAGCCCTGCTCCCGGGACAGCTGGGAAGTGCAATCCCTTCCCTTGGGCAGCTCCCTGGGGAGTGCTGGCCTTGCCCTGGACTCGGCTCGGGGCTCCCCCCTAAGCTGCCTCCCGGGCCAAACCCCATCCAACCTGGCCTTGGGCACTGCCAGGGATCCAGGGGCAGCCACAGCTTCTCTGGGCAACCTGTGCCAGGGCCTCACCACCCTCCCAGGGGACAATTCCTTCCCAATAGCCCATCTAACCCTGCCCTCTGGCAGTGGGAAGCCATTCCCTGTGTCCTGTCCCTCCATCCCTTGTCCCAAGTCCCTCTCCAGCTCTCCTGGAGCCCCTTTAGGCACTGGAAGGGGCTCTGAGGTSTCCCTGGAGCCTTCTCCTCTCCAGGTGAACATCCCCAGCTGTCCCAGCCTGGCTCCAGAGCAGAGGGGCTCCAGCCCTGGGAGCATCYCCGTGGCCTCCTCTGGACTGGCTCCAGCAGCTCCAGGTCCTTCCTGTGCTGGTCCCAGGGCTGGGGCAGCTCTGCAGGTGGGGTCTCACCTGAGCAGGGCAGAGGGGCAGAATCCCCCCCTGCCCTGCTGCCCCCAGGAGCTGCTGCTGGTGTTCCACCAGGAGCCCCTGGCAGGGCCTGAGGAGCCCAAACCGAGCTCAGCTGCATCCAGAGCAGGGCACAGGTTGTGCTCACAATTCCAGGTCCCTGCCAGGTGTTCCTGGGAAAAGCCTTTTGGGGTATCTCTGAATTAAGGCATCTTCGAAATGCTTTGCCTCGTTTTTGCCTCTGCTGGGGCGGGAGAAGGGTGGCACCTTGGGGGTTTGGCTGCATCCCCGTGCCCAGGGTGGTCCTGGAAGTTGTGGGAGACAAGGACACGGGGACAGGGGGTTCAGGAAGCTGTGCCACACACCCCGCCCTCCATCCCCAGAGGTCTCAGGGCCTCTCCAGCCCTCTGTGCTGCCGCATCGTTCATCCTCCGCTGGAGCTGCCTCTGGGGGCTCCTCTGAAACCCAGCCCGAGGGAAAAGAGGGAAAAACCCGGCCCGTTTGTGCTTGCTGCGCGCAGCCCGGGCTCCTCGGCTGCTTTAAACTGCCGCCCTCGATTAGCGAGAGCTAAATTGTTTTCCTGCGGAATCGTTGGAGAGCAAAGAGAGGTCTGGGGTGTTAATTCGCTCTTTGTTTTTGCTGAAGGAGCCGCGGGGGGCTGGAGCCGGGCTGCTCCGCYGGCGAGGCAGGCAGGTTCGTGTCGGTTTGTTTGCAAAACAAAGTTGGAGGGATCGACTTCGCAGAGCAAAACGAGGCGGAACGGAAGGAAAGATGTGAGCGCTCTCTCTGGAGAGCTTTAAGAGCCTGCACGCCTCGGAGATGCTTCAGAGAGTCGGAGCTGACCCTGCTCGCTTTGTTTAAAAAAAAAAAATTAAAATATAAATACAATTCTGATGCAGCCCCCCTCCCCATCGCGGCTTCCTTTGTGAGGAACTTCTGACAGACTCGGAAATGCTGTGGCTGCTGAATAAATGATAAACCCCGGCCCCGGGTGGAGGCTGCACAGCCMGCAGCGAGTCGAATCCTCTCCGGTGCCGTACCGAAGGGAGACGCCGGCTCGGTGCGGATTCACAGGGTTTCCCTTTCCCTCTGCTGCTCGGGACGGGGAATCTCTGCTGCTTCCTGGGAGCCCTGGGCTGGAGGGAGGGCTGGCTGGGACAGCGCGTGCGGTGCTCCTGCTTGGACAGGGCTCCGGAGCCTTTCCAGAGCCAGGAGAGCCCAGGCGCCCTGGCCGGGCTGTGGGAGGCTCCCCTGGCACAGCGGGGATGGATCCGGGGTGCTGCTGGATCCCTCTGGAGCAGGGATTGGCTGTAGGGAACCACGCCCTTTGTGGGGCGCTTGGGGAGCAGCCTGGAAATGATCAGCAAAGAGTCGGGAAGGTCTCGCCAGAGTGGTCCCCGAGGAGCCTCAGTGGGGACGCTGCCCAGCCCTGCCTCGGTGTCAGGAGTCCCTGGGGTGGCACGCTCAGAGTGGGGGTGCTGCTGTCCCTGTCCCCGTGCCTGCTCAGCACCCCAGACGTCCCCAACCCAGGTGGGAGACGACGTGAGGTTGCTGAGCACGGAGCAGCTGCAGCACCAGCACCTCTGAGCTCCTTCTGGGCACTCAAAACGTGGAAATGAAGGCGGAAAGTGGGTCCAGAGCTGCTCCAACTGCTCTCATTCCCCACAGGAGATGGGAAAAACAAGAGCCAAGCATTTATACATTAAGTTATGTAAGGATTTAATAGCACTTTGTGCTGGGAGCAATCCCATCCTCCTCACCCTCCTGCCTGCTGCCTGCTYCCTGCTCCCAGGATGTGCCACTTCCAGCTGGGCCTGGCCCCATCTTGGGGTCGGGAAAGGCTTTGGGTTTATTGGAAACACAGAGGAGAGCAGAACCCCCCTGCGTCTCCTCCAGGAGCAGAGGCCAGTCAGAACCACCCCAGATTGATCAGGATTTGATCCGGGAGGGAGGATGGCTCCTTAACATCATTAAGTGGTGACCTTTAAAGCTCAGCCGGGCCGTGGCTGCCGCGGAGACGGATGGCGGCGGAGGGGAGCAGGACAAATTGTTTGTGAGATCTCTGCCCGTGTGTTTGCAGTGCTGTGGAGGTCCCTGGGCCGCTGCTCACCGTCCCTTYCTTTCTTTACAGCAGAATAAATCCTGCTTGGTGCCCGAGATGAATTTTCAGAGCCATATGTCACGTTTYACAAGGGGCTGACAGCTCAAATTGGGGGAGAATAATGGCGCCCAGCCCCAGCTCACCTCGATGGCTTTATTAGATTTCTCATCCAGGAGCAGATGAGGCTGCCTTTGGGGGGGGTTCCGTTGGGAAGCTGATCCTGTTTAGTTTCAGCTTTCAGTGGTGTGCGGTGAATGCTGACAGGCCGGGTGGCGCCTCCAGGGCCAGGGTGGGACAGGCAGTGGCTCCCACCGGGATGCTCCAAGTCCTGTCCCCTTCACCCCTTCCGCTTCCCCACGGCTTGGGAACGTGAAGGTGTCAATCCCACAGGGATCTGGGCAGGCTTGCCCTGACCCCCCCCGAGTTTCTGGCAGCCTGCGGTGATGGGATCTGCTCCCTCACGCCCTGGCTGTGCTCTCCTGTGTTTGGAGCTCACGAACGGTGCTGGTGCTGGGAAATCAAGATTTTCTCAGGGATAAAACCTGGATCTTGGCTGGCAAGTGCTGCCCCATGGCCATTCATGCTCCTGTCTGTCACCTCCCAGCTCCTGCAGCCTGGGATAGGGGAAGGTGTCCCTGCCCATGGCGGGGGGGTTGGAACCTTTAAGGTCCCTCCCAACCCAAAGCATTCCATGATTCTATGACTCACGTTAGTGTCCTTACTCCTGCCATCACCCTGGAGCTGGATCTGGGATGGTGAATCCTGTTCCCCTGGGACTGTGGTCAGTGGTGTGACTCCTGCCACCAGCCTGGAGCTGGATCCAGGATGGTAAATCCCAGTTTGCTCGGTTTCCATTTCTGTTGCCCTCAGCCCTGGGGCTCCCAGCGCAGCCTGGAGCTCCATGTGGCAGCAGGGATGGTGTTCGGGGTGGGAGGTGGAGGGGACGATCAGACAGGGCAGGGAGGGTCAGCCTGGGGCTGGATCCTGAGCATGGACGTGGCACGAGGCCACAGTGACCACTTAGGTCTGGTGGAGGAGGAGGAGGAGAAGGAGAAGGAGGCTCTGGGCTGGCCCAGCGCTGCCTCTGCTCCTCCAGGACACTCTGGGGTGCCATCCCAGGGGAAGGTGCTTTCAGAGAGGAGCAGGGAAGTGCTGCATCCTTTCTATGGCCTTTTCCTTGAGCTCTGAGAGGCTGGTGAGCACTCAGTGCTCATTCCGTGCACTCGGACAGGCCAAACTGGGGGCACAGGGGCAGAGGAGCTGCATCCCGAGGGGTGACAGGCCCTGGGGACAGCAGGAGTAGCACAGACAGCAGCATTGGTGCCTCCTGAGGACAGAAGCTGGGGGGTTCCCCAAGCCCTGAGCTGTCGGCCCAGCTCCTCTGCACCCCGGGGCTGGAGCCTGTTTGCCCCTTGTCCCAGGGCCGTGTTCCCAAGGGAAGTGAGGACACAGCTCCTGTCTCAGTGAGGATGTGCCTGACTTTGGGATGTCTTTGCAGAGCTCAGACAGCCCTTAAAGCAGAAGGTTACCCTAATTTATGGTGCCTGGATTTATGGGAGGAATATATCAAGGCACGGTGTAATAGCTCTTGTGTGGCCCATCGGGAGAGGGGGACCAGCCTGGAGCCTCTGGGAGCAGGGAGAGCTGTGGGAACACTCAGCAGTGTCCCTGCTTTAACTCCTTCGCCTCAGGAGCAGGGGAGGGACAATCCTGCCTCTACCCTAYGGTGTCGAACTTGTGCTGGGAGGAAGCTGAAGTGGGATCCAAAGCCCCTTGGCCTCTGGCAGTGGATGGGAAACTTAAGAAAGGGARATTGCCCAAACCAACCTGACTTCCTGCAGGTGCTCTGTCCACGCCCACCCTGCGTCCATGCCCCTGTCCCCACCACGGGCAGTTTGTCCCTGCTGTCCCTCCCTGCAGCCCTGCCCGGAGCTGGTGGTGCTGTGCTGGGCTCTCCCTGCCTCCCGGCCCAGCCCAGGCTGTCCCTCCGGGCAGTGTCAGCTCCTGGTGCTCCTGCCTGTGCGAGTGGAGTGTCCCTTGGTTCGTGGCACAGGCAGAAAGCTGAAGGGGCAGATTGGCTCCTGTTTCACTTCCCATCCCCACGCAGCTCTTCCGGGCAGCCTGGAGCCCTTGGCAGGCTGGGGCTGGAGCTGTGGGGGCTGCTGTCTGTCCCCCTCCCTGTGCCGTGGTGCCAGTGCCCATCACCCCCCAGAGTGATGCCCCACGTGCCCCAGGCAGGAGGGAGCTGAGCTGGGAGTGGCTGGAATCACCTTGGCTTTGTTTGCTTTCCCTACTGGGAACAGGATCCTGGGAGCATCCAGCGTGCAGCAGATAGGGATAGCTGGAAGTCCCTCTGGGAGCTGGGAATGCCAGAGGCTGTTGGATGCAGCAGCAGCATCCCAGTGGGAGCTGCTGGGCTGGAGATGGGGATCCATCCCAAGAGCTGCTGGATGCAGCAGGAGCATCCCAGTGGGAGCTGCTGGGCTGGAGATGGAGATCCCAGCAACTGCTGGATGCAGCAGGAGCATCCCAGTGAGAGCTGCTGGGCTGGAGATGGGGATCCATCCCAAGAGCTGCTGGATGCAGCAGCATATTCCCAGTGGGAGCAGCTGGGTGAGCCCAGAGCAGCCCAGGGCTGCCGAAGGCTCTGCTGGGTTCTGTGGCAGTGCTGAGGCTGCAGAGCTGTGAGGGCTGAGCAGGGCTGGAGCAGCCTGTATTCCCTGCAGGATAACTCCCTTCCTGACTCATTCCTGAGGCTGCAGGCAGGGCCTGGAGCAGCTGATGGCGCTGGAAGGGGTGGGGACAGGGAAAGGTGAGGCATGGGCGGGTGTTAGCAGGGTGCCAGGCACCGGGTGCTGCACCCCCAGCACCGCCAGCCCCACCCAGGACAGAGAGCATCAGCCTTCCCCACACACCCCAAAAAGCAGAAATGGCTGGGGCATCCCAGCCCCCTGAGCCTTTGCTCGCCCTGAGATCCTGCAAGCCCTGAGATCAGCAGGAATGGCTTGGGTTCCTCGCCGGGCCCCGCGGGGCAGGCTGGGCTCGCTGCCATCCAGCTGGAGCCGCGCTCTCAGGGCTGCTTTGCCGCGGGTGCGGGAGGGTGGGGGTTGCAAAGCTATTCCTGGGGCCCAGGCTCTCCTGCCCTTCCTCCTCCTCCTCCTCCTCCTCCTCCTCCTCCTCCTCCTCCTCCGGCCCTGTGTGGAAATGGCTGTGCCCACTCGAGGAGCTGGCTTCTGCTTGAAGACGTTCTGCTTCTTTAACGGAGCCTCAGCAGTTACAAAAACTTGTCTTTAAAAATTCATGCTGTTCTGTATCATGTTAAATATTTATTCTAAAGGAACAATGCGTTCCCCCCTCCCCCCTTTCTGCTATGATACCTATTTTGCATATGAGCTGATTAATTATTAAGCATCTACATTTTATTTTGACAAACAGAAGATGTGCCCGAGTCAGTCGGATGCTGCTGTGTTCTGCTGAGCTGTGAATTCCCCTTCCCTCTCCAGACACACAGATCCTCTCCGGTTGTGTCCTGGAGCTCCCACACTCTGGGAATCCGAGCTGGCCATCGCCAGTCCTGGACTTTCACATCCATAACCCTGCAGAGCCCTGGCTGTGGGGAAAACTGCAGGATCCCCTACTCCTGCTCACCCAGGTGGTTTCCTCACCCTTAGGTGTGTTTTTCACCAGCCCTGTCCCTTTGCTGCGCTCAGGTGAAGGTGATGCCCTTTTCCTGATGGAAATATCTCCCCTTGGCTGGGGCAGGGAGAAATCGGTGCTGGGCACCCAGGATGGCCCAGGGCAGCAGGGAGTGCCTGGTGCCAACGTCCACCCCTGGTGAGCCGGGAAACAGGGGGAGAACGTGGCTGTCCTGGGCCCGAGGCAGCTGTTCCCAGGCAGCTCCCAGCGTGGAGGTGCTCCGTGACAAACACGGGCGGGGGAAGGAGGTCTCAGGGGACATTCCCTGCAGCTTCACTGCTGAAGCTGAGTCCCAAATTCCCTGGATGGTTCCCTGGGGTGGGAGGGAACCTCGGAGTGTGTCCTCGGAGCAGGGAGCTGCCCTGGGATACAAGCAGGGCTCTTATTCCCTGAGCCTGCTGGACGCTGCTCCTTTGGAAGGGGTCGGTAGGTCCAGCTCCATGGAGCCTCTTCCACAGGAATTTTGTGGCAGAGGAAAGCAYGGCGTCTGCAGCTCAGTGGGAGTGGGCACACAGGCACTGGAGCCCAGGTGTGTGCACCTCCCAGCAGGCACAGGCACCTTTCCCTGGACAGCAGCTCYGGCAGACACGGGATAACTGGAGAAAAGGAGCTCCCTGGGACCCCATCTGACACTGCCAGACCCAGGAACAAGGGCTGAGCAAAGARCTGATCCCAGGGCAAACTCGACTCGAGGATTACCAGGGATTAATCCTGCCAAGAAAACTGGATTACTGCTCGGGAGAGAAGCTGAACCCCCRGCACTTGTATTCTGTGGGAGATTCCGACGGTAGCCCCTCTTCTYCCCGCCCCAGATTTCCCAGGGAAGAACAAAAATAACTGTGAAGTTTTCCCACGGAAATGTGATCTCAGCCTCTTTGCAAACACGGGAGCATCTCTCTCCCTCTGTACTTCCCAAGCAGCCTTTGCACCAATAAAAATGCAGCTCCGGGATCCATTTTGGAACTGGTGGTCAGGAAAGCAGGAAAATGAAGCAAATCTTGTTGAGGTGTTTGTCTGGGGAGCTCTGTCAAAGGAGGTGTGATCCCTCTGTGTGTCCCCTTCTGGGAAAAGCCCCTCCACCGGCTCCGGCCTTGGCACTGGAATCACAAAATGAGGAGAGCGTGCACGGCAGAGATTCCCGAAACCTTTGGTGCAGATTCGCAGGGAATCTTTGTCTCGGGATGGGTTGGGAGCGCTGTCACAGCCAGCAGAGATTGCCCGGGGGGGGCTGGGAGCGGGGATGCGCGGGGATGCGCGGAGGATGCGCGGGGGATGCGCGGGGATGCGCGGGGGATGCGCGGGGATGCGCTGGGCAGTCCGGGCTCTCCTTTAGCACTTCATTAGCGAGCGGGAGCAGGCACGGGCGGCTCGGCGGGGACGGCGCAGATGGTGCCGAGCTCGGAGGTGTCGCGACAGCTCCGCGGGTGACGGGAGCCCTGGGAGAGGCTGGAAAACCCGGCGCGGTGGGATCGGGCTCGGCTCGGCCACAAACGGCCCCGGGCAAAGCTGGCCCGGGGCAAAGTGGCCCTGGAGCTTGGCGCTCGCTGCCGAGAGTGCGCGGGAGGGCCGCGGCAGGATTTGTTCGCGGTGTGCGGCACACCCCCGGGCACGGGGGCTGCACGTCGGGGTCACCGCTGCACTGGAATTCCAGCAAAATCCTGGACACCGGGGAGCGGAGAGGGCAGTGGGCACGAGCAGGGCCCTTGTCCCGTCCCTCGGGAAGGAGCCGYGTGCGGTGCTGGGCTTTGCCGCCTGCCCCTCCTGCTTTAGGGAGAGAAAGGGAGCGTGGCCGTGGGCAGTCCCACCCTGCGAGGGGCAGTTCTGCTGGTGCCAGGCACGGGCTGCGATGGAGGCAGGGCTGTGGCATCACCTTGGGGACACAGAGCAGGGACCTCTGGTCAGGGAACTGCACGTGTCGGGGCCAGCCTGGGCCTGGCTGCTGCGTCCTCACATCGCTCCCGAGGGGCTCTGCTGGAAGACAGCTGGGGCAGGGGGCCAGCAGTGGAGTGCCCCAATGGAGGGACAGGACATAGGGAATGGCTTCCCGCTGCCAGAAGGCAAGGTTAGATGGGATATTGGGAAGGAATTGTTCCCTGGGAGGGTGGGGAGGCCCTGGCACAGGTTGCCCAGAGAAGCTGTGGCTGCCCCTGGATCCCTGGAAGTGTCCAAGGCCAGGTTGGGCAGGGCTTGGAGCAATCTGAGCTAGTGGAAGGTGTCCCTGCCCATGGCAGGGGGTGGATGAGATGAGCTTTAAGGTCCCTCCCAACCCAAACCATCCCATGATTCCGTGATTCTGTGCCATGGGAAAATGGGAAAATTCTTGCAAAGGTGGGTCCGGAGCCCCTCCTGCCTCTGGGCYGGGGCTGTGTATCAGCAAATGCTTTTTGGGAGGGCAAGGCCACCTGTTCCCATGGATAGGGCTCAGGAGCAGGGCCATGAGTGGGGCTGAGCAGGCAGGCACAGCCACACGAGGTGGGGTGGGTTTGGGACAGTCTGCCCTTGAAGGCAGCATTTGGTGGAGCAGCTGCTGCCCCCTCCAGCCCTTGTGGCTGTGGTTAATCCCTGTGACTCACTCCTGAATTGAATTCCCTCCTGGAACCTGCATCTTGCTTTGCCATCCTCCCTTGGATCAAAAAGCCTGTGAGTGTCCAGCAGTTTCCTTCCCTGGAAGTGCCACAGAGCTGTTCCCAGGTCACCTCTCAGCCTTTCCTCGGGGCACAGGCAGGTCAGGTGACTCCCACCTCACCCATTTGTCCTGGCTGCTGACATCATTTTAGGCTCTTCTTCACAACTGGTCTCACTCCTCGGTCTCGTGCCTTTCTCTGGACTCTCTTGGGATGGTTTTCCTCTGGAGCAGTGCCATGATCCTGCCTTCCTTTTGGCGCAGCGTGGGCCAGTTCCCTTCTGGACTCGCAGAAGACCACTAAGGTGGGATTGATTTTGGTGTTCAGTCCCAGCACTGTGACTTGGGCTATGGCACTGGCTGGACACTCTGGATGGGCACTTGTCTTGGACAAACCATGGATGTGTGGAGCAGGAAGAGCTGGATCTGCTGTGTTTGGACACGGACAATGAAGTTGTATTTCCGTTTCTTCCCTCTCCTCTCCAGCTACAGCGAGTTGGTTAAAACATTCCAAGGAGAGGGGAGCTTTGCTCCCAGCAGCCCTGTCCCTTCCAGCTGTTGCCCAACTGYCCCAGGGCTGCAGGAGCCACAGTCGTGGCTCGAGGCTCTCTCGAGGACACCCAGGGCAGGGTGYGGAGGCAGGGCTGGGGCTCCATCCTGGGGACTCCATCCCGTCCCTGCTCCCAGGACTGGCTCCCAGTCTCGCCGAGACTCAAAGCCATGAGCTGGCTGTGTTTCCCACAGAGGAGCTGGATCCTGGCCTGCCTGGAGGGAGCTGCATCCTGAGGCTTCYTGGGCGAAGGGAGGGAAATGTCATTCTCCCGGAGAAGTCAGAAATCCAGGCTCTGCTGGAGAGAGAAGACATTCCAGGGCCTTTGCCCACCCGGGAGAGCCTGGGACCATGGCCAAGGCCAAGGGAACTGCTTGTGCGGCCCAGGCTGTGGGGTGGTGATCCTGTCTGCTGGGTCCCTGCAAGTCCTGCTGGGATGCATCTGCTCTCAGCATGCCAGCATTCCAGCATTCCAGTGTCCCAGCATGCCAGCATTCCAGCATCCCAGCATCCCAGTGTCCCAGCATTCCAGCATCCCAGCGTCCCAGTGTCCCAGCATTCCAGCATCCCTGCATCCCAGCATTCTAGCATGCCAGCATCCCAGCATTCCAGCACCCCAGCATCCCAGCATTCCAGCATCCCAGTGTCCCAGCATCTCTGCATCCCAGTGTCCCAGCATCCCAGCATCCCTGCATCCCAGCATCCCAGCATTCTAGCATCCCAGCATCCCAGTGTCCCAGTGTCCCAGCATCCCAGCCTCCCAGCATTCCAGCATTCCAGCATCCCAGCATTCTAGCGTCCCAGCATCACATCCTCCCAGCATCCCAGTGTTCCAGCATTCCAGCATCCCAGCGTCCCAGCATTCCAGCGTCCCAGCATTCCAGCATTCCAGCATTCCAGCATCCCAGCATCCCAGCATTTCAGTGTCCCAGCTTTCCAGCATCCCAGCGTTCCACCATCCCAGCGTTCCACCATCCCAGCGTTCCACCATCCCAGCGTTCCAGCACGCCATCATGCCAGCGTCCCAGCATCCCAGCATCCCAGCATTCCAGCATCCCAGTGTCCCAGCATCCCAGCATTTCAGCGTCCCAGCATTTCAGCATCCCAGCGTCCCAGCATCCCAGCATCCCAACCTCCCAGCCTCCCAGCATCCCAGCCTCCAAGCATCCCAGCATCCCAACATCCCAGCATCCCAGCATTTCAGCATGCCAGCATTTCAGCGTCCCAGCATCCCAGCATTCCAGTATTCCAGCATCCCAACCTCCCAGCATCCCAGCCTCCAAGCATTCCAGCATCCCAGCCTCCAAGCATCGCAGCATCCCAGCGTCCCAGCATTCCAGCGTCACAGTGTCCCAGCATCCCAGCGTCCCAGTGTCCCAGCATTCCAGCATGCCAGCATTCCAGCATCCCAGCATCCCAGCATCCCAGCATCCCAGCATCCCAGCATCCCAGCCTCCCAGCCTCCCAGCATCCCAACATCCCAGCATCCCAGCATTCCAGCATCCCAACATCCCAGCATCCCAGCATTCCAGCATCCCAGAATCCCAGCATCCCAGCATTCCAGCATCCCAGCATTCCAGCATCACATCCTCCCAGCATCCCAGCGTCCCAGCATCCCAGCGTCCCAGCGTCCCAGCATTCCAGCATTCCAGCATTCCAGCATTCCAGCATCCCAGCTCATCTCCTGCTGGCACAGATCAAGGACAGTGCACCAGTGGTGAGGGAAAGCAGCCCCAAGGCTTGGAACAGAATTCGCCTGGGATCAGGGATGAGGGATTGCCCTGGGCACACGCAGCCACCTCCGGCTCCTCCCATCCCTGCTCAGCCGTGCTCCCAGAGCCCTTTTCTCAGCCGGGATTGGATCAGTGGGATCTCAGGTCCCTCTGATTGTTCCATCACTGGGAGCTGTGGCAGGTCCATGAGAAATTCCCAGGAACCTGYTGGGCATGGTTATCCTGAGATGTGGAGCTGAACCCATCAGGGTCCTTCAGCAGTGCCTTCAAGGCAATGACAGTTTTAATTCCCRGGTTTAAATCTGGGGAAAATAGATGGTGCCTGAATTTTAGGGATGCAGTCGGAAGTGCAGGTGTGTGTGCACAACAGGTACTCGTGGTGTGTAACAAAGACACGTCTGAGTTGCTCCAGCTTCTTCCACTGCCCTGCAAATCTCTCCAGTGAAAATTCCCTCTGATTCTGCTCATTCTCCTCCTTTGCTCACACTGAGCTCCCTGTGTTTTGCAGAAATATTCCCTTTTCCTGAAAAAACACGTCCCATCCCTGGAAGTGTCCAAGGCTAGGTTGGATGGGGCTTGGAGCAGCTTGGGATAGTGGAAGGTGTCCCTGCCCATGGCAGTGGATGGGACTGGATGGGCTTTAAGGTCCCTTCCCACCCAACCCATTCTGTGATTCCATGAAAGTGAAAAATCAGGATTTCCACAGCACCCAGGGCAGGGGATGAACAGATGGGCAGGGCTGGAGGTGAACCAGGAGCCTTGGGAGGAGGAGTCAGCCCCTCTTCTTGGGCCCAGGACCCTTTCCTGAGGCTGCAAGCACTGCCTGGGGCAGACTTCAGACCCTGGGTGGCTTCCTTCGGGCTTCCAGGACAACCCTGGCTCCCGGGATCCCTGAGCTGTCCCCGTGCTGCCCCACCCTGGCTGTCCCAGCAGTCGGGCTGGGCTGGGGGTCCCTGAGCAGGGCTCCAGCAGGGCCAGGGTGCAGAGCTGGGGGCTCTGCTCGTGTCTGAAAGGACACAAAGCTCTGGGAGTTGGGCAGGACRGTTTGATTCTAGACAGAATGGTCTCAAATCCAGCACAACCTCCACCCCAGGAGGGACAGCACCCACTGACCCATCCATGGTCCACCCAAGGGYGCCTGGTCCTGTGTCCTGTGCTGAGCTGTTCGGTGTCTGTCTCCTTACGGTGCCTCTGAGCTCCACTTTCCCTGTTGCCCATTTCCTTCCATGGATGATCTGTCCTGTGAGCTGCAGGGATCTCACATCCACATCCCCCTTAGCCGGGGCCTTCTTCCAGCTCCAGGTGACAGACAGGGAGTGACACTGGGGTCTGCTCCCACCTCCAAGCAGGCACTGCTTGTTCCCCTCCTTTCCCACGCTTGGCCATGTCTCCTGCAGGAATCCCTTGCCACGCCCATTTCAGGTGTTTCCATGGGTTTTAGGCCGGGGAGGCTCTCCCAGACCATGTGTAGGAAGGGTAATAACTCCATCCTCTCCTACTGCCTGCTCCAGGCCCGTCTCCTGGGAAAGGCCCCTYTGTAAATAGCAGCCTGGGTGTTTCTGGGTGCCAGAGTGGTTTTGCCAAGAATTGCATCAAGGACTCTTAACGCTTGACCTTTCCCATCTCCCTGGCACTTCCGAGTGCGAGGCTCAGGCTGTGAAGTGCCTGGGAACGCTGCAGACCCCTCGGAGCCTGTGCTTGGCAGAGACAGGAGCTGCAGCTGCATCCAGGGGACCTGCCCTGGCACCCCCAGCTGCTGCCTGTGACGGCTCTGGGGACCCCTGGGCCACCCTTTGCAGAGGGGGGTGGGGAAAATGCTGCCAGGCCTCCACACATGGTCCTGCCATGTGTGCTGTGCTGGCACTGCTCCGGGAAGGCTGGAGTCGTGCTGGGTCGTGCTGGGTTGTGCTGGGTGGTGCTGGGTCGTACTGGGTCATACTGGGTCATGCTGGGTTGTGCTGGGTTGTGCTGGGTCATGCTGGGTCATACTGGGTCGTGGTGGGTTGTGCTGGGTTGTACTGGGTCATACTGGGTCATGCTGGGTCATGCTGGGTTGTGCTGGGTTGTGCTGGGTCATAGTGGGTTGTACTGCATTGTGCTGGGTCATACTGGGTTGTACTGGGTTGTGCTGGGATGTGCTGGGTCGTGCTGGTTCATACTGGGTTGTGTTGGGTCATACTGGGTCGTGCTGGGTTGTGCTGGGTTGTGCTGGGTTGTGCTGGGTTGTGCTGGGTTGTGCTGGGTCATAGTGGGTCATGCTGGGTCGTGGTGGGTTGTGCTGGGTTGTACTGGGTCATACTGGGTAATGCTGGGTTGTGCTGGGTTGTGCTGGGTCATAGTGGGTTGTACTGCGTTGTGCTGGGTCATAGTGGGTTGTGCTGGTTCATACTGGGTTGTGTTGGGTCATACTGGGTCGTGCTGGGTCATACTGGGTCGTGCTGGGTTGTGCTGGGATGTGGTGGGTTGTGTTGGGTTGTGCTGGGTCATGCTGAGTTGTTCTGGGTTGTGCTGGCTCATACTGGGTTTTGCTGGTTCATACTGGGWTGTGCTGGGTTKTGTTGGGTTGTGCTGGGTCATGCTGGATCATACTGGGTTGTACTGGGTTGTACTCGGTCATGCTGTGTCGTGTTGGGTTGTGCTGGGTTTTGCTGGGTCATACTGGGTTGTACTGGGTCATGTTGGGTCATACTGGGTCGTGCTGGGTCATACTGGGTCATATGGGGTCGTGCTGGCTTGTACTGGGTTGTGCTGGGTTGTTCTGGGTCATACTGGTTTGTGCTGGGTCCTGTTGGGTTGTGCTGGGTCATGCTGAGTTGTGCTGGGTTGTACTCGGTCATAGCGGGTTGTGCTGGATTGTACTGGGTTGTGTTGGGTTGTATTGGGTCATAATGGGTTGTACTGAGTTGTGCTGGGTCGTGCTGGGTTGTACTGRGTTGTACTGGGATGTGCYGGGTYCTGTTGGATGATACTGGGTYGTGCTGGGATGTCCTGGGTCGTGCTGGGTTGTACTGGGATATGCCAGATTGTACCAGGCTGTGCTGTGCTGGGCTGTGCTGGGCTGTGCTGGGTTATGCTGGGTCGTGCTGGGATGTGCTGGGTCATGTTGGATCATACTGGGTTGTACTGGGATGTTCTGGGTT
Organism: Amblyornis subalaris; assembly: GCA_018881555.1. Taxonomy (NCBI): domain Eukaryota; kingdom Metazoa; phylum Chordata; class Aves; order Passeriformes; family Ptilonorhynchidae; genus Amblyornis; species Amblyornis subalaris. Next base: position 472,610 of record JACAXG010000236.1, read on the forward strand.
GTACTGGGATGTGCCAGATTGTATGAGGGTGTGCTGGGCTGTGCTGGGTCGTGCTGGGTTGTGCTGGGATGTACTGGGATGTGTTGGGATGTGTTGGGTTGTACTGGGTCATGTTGGATCATACTGGGTTGTGCTGGGTTGTGTTGGGTTGTACTGGGATGTGCCAGATTGTACTGGGCTGTGCTGGGTTGTGCTGGGATGTGCTAGGTCATGTTGGATCATACTGGGTTGTGCTGGGTTGCATTGGGTTGTACTGGGATGTTCTGGGTTGTACTGGGATGTGCCAGATTGTACTGGGCTRTACTGGCTTGTGCTGGGTCATACTGGGTTGTTCTGCATCATACTGGTTTGTGTTGGGTCATGCTGGGTCTGGGTGTCTCAGTTTCCCTGGATGAGGTCAGGGCAGCCCATTGCTCCCAGAAATGTGGGCGCTGGGAGCTGGGAGAGGCAGGAGGCCCCGGGATCCGTGCAGAGCAGAGCTGGGGAACTGCACAGCTCCCTGACAGGAGTGGGCAGCAGGGGGGGTCGGGCTCTGCTCCCAGGGAACAGGGACAGGAGGAGAGGGAACGGCCTCAAGCTGTGCTGGGGGAGGATCAGGTTGGACACCAGGAGGAATTTCTCCATGGAAAGGGTGGTCAGGCCTTGGCAGGGGCTGCCCAGGGAGGTGTTGGAGTGCCCATCCCTGGAGGTGTCCAGGGAAGGCCTGGACGTGGCACTCAGTGCTCTGGGCTGGGGACAAGGTGGGGATGGGGCACAGCTTGGACTCCGTGGGCTGGGAGGGCTTTTCCCACCTCGGTGATTCCAGGATTCTGTGACTCCAAACTGCAGGAGCAGGTCACACCCACCCGTGCRGGAGGCAGGGGCTGTGCGGGGAGGATTCCTCGCCCGGAGCTGGGGGTCCCATCCCAGCATGGCCACGCCAGCCCCAGCTCAGATCCCACCTTGGAGCTGGAGAACTTCGGAGCGACCCAAGCACTGAGGACACGGAGTGCAGAGAGCTCTTCAGAAGAGTGGGACAAGGTTAGACGGGGCTTGGTGTCAGGGGCTGGAGCTGGAATCCTGCTTTCTGAGGCGCTGGAGCTGGAATCCCTGTTTTTTGAGGAGCAGGAGCTGGAATCCCTGTTTTTTGAGGAGCAGGAGCTGGAATCCCTGCTCTCTGAGGAGCTGGAATCCCTGCTCTCTGAGGAGCTGGAGGTGGCTGCTGGGACAGGGGTGGCAGGGCTGGTGCAAGTGGGTGCTCCAGTGGGCAGAGTTTGGATTTCTTGACCAGCTGTAGATTGACAGAGAATTGAATCCAGGCAGTGTTACTGTGCCTGCAGGTCGGAGAAATGCTTCTCTCCTGGGGCCGTCCTGGGCCGGGCAGGGATGCTGGGGGTGGTCTCCTGCATTCCCAGCCCGCCTCTGGCACTCACAGGAGCTGCAGGACACTGCCCAGGCCGTGGCTCCGTCCCTGCAGGGCTGGTTGGAATGGTTGGACCTGGTGGTCTTAGAGGGCTTTTCCAGCCTCAATGATTCCATGGCTCTGTGGCTGCTTGCCAAGAGGAGGGAGATCCTCCCTGAAGGATCGCCCTGGACGCTGCTCCTGCCCCTGCTGGAGGATCCAAACGAGCCCAGGTCTGCTCCAAACCCTCCTTTGYGCCGTGTGTGACAGTGGCTGTGCCCCAGGGCTGCTGTGTGCAGGGAAACCAGGGTGAGCACAAAGCAATTGGGGGAAAAAATGTAAAGAAAAAAAAAAATTGTTTTTAAAATTTAAATGAGTTTTATTTCTTTTCATGTTGCGGGTCTGCATTTTCTTTTCCTCATTTTGTGCTCCTCTCAGAGGCTGGTGCTGCTGAAGTGGTTGTTTTGTGCTTGTTCCTTTAATTAGTTTCTTAGCAGCTCCCCAGCTTTCCTACAGAGACTTGTTCTTCTTCTGAAGTTGATTTCTTAAGGTTAGGCCTAAAAAAGCTCATCCAAACTGGAAAGTATGAAGGGAAAGGGAAAGCTGTGCCACGGGAACGATGCAGAGACACTTGCTGAGCCCCAAAATCCAGTTCTGATGCCCTGAGTGTCCCAGGGAGAGGCTCAGGGGCTGTGATTTGACCTTGTGGGTCACGAAGATTGATCACCATCAATCATCAATCAATCATCACAAAGATGATTGGAGGGCTGGGAGCACTTTTCCGGTTAGGAAAAGCTGAGAGACTTGGGATTGTTCAGCCTGGAGAAGAGGAGGATCCAGGGAGAGGTCAGAGCCCCTTCCAGTGCCTAAAGGGGCTCCAGGAGAGCTGGAGAGGGACTTGGGACAAGGCATGGAGGGACAAGACACAGGGAATGGCTTCCCACTGCCAGAGGGCAGGGTTAGATGGGATGTTGGGAAGGAATTGTTCCCTGGGAGGGTGGGGAGGTCCTGGCACAGGTTGCCCAGAGAAGCTGTGGCTGCCCCTGGATCCCTGGAAGTGTCCAAGGCCAGGCTGGATGGGGCTTGGAGCAGCCTGGGATAGTGGAAGGTGTCCCTGCCCGTGGCAGGGGGTGAGACTGGATGAGCTTTAAGATCCCTTCCCACCCAAACCATTCCATGATTCCGTGATTCTGTGTCCCATCAGAATTTGCAGGCTGAACTTACTGGGACTTGGGCTCCTCCAGCAGTGAAATGCTTCAGCAAAGCCTTCCCTGTTCCCTTTGGCTGGAGCTCGAGGCTAATTTTATCCTGCTGCCTTTGGAAATGTCAGCCTGTGTGTGCAGGAATTTTACAGCCACTTTGTGCCTTGCAAACCAGGATCACTCTTGAACGCTAACAAGGAATCAATTTGTTTGGAATGTGCAAAGATTTTATGCCACCAAGAGAGAAGGGGTTTTAATATGGATATAATAAGCCTTATGCTATGTCCATGTTTGGAATAATCCATGGATTTTTTATTGTCCTGCCTCTGAAAAGATGCTGGAGTAAAGGAAAAGCTGCTGGGAAGGGCAGCCAGGGGAGTCAGGGGGACACGGCAGGGCTTGGGTGGGGAAGGCCCCAAGGAGAGCTTTGACCCATTGGGGGACCTTTGTGCCAAAGGTGCCCAGGGCAGGGCGGGGCAGGGCAGGGCAGGGCAGGGCAGGGCGGGGCAGGGCAGCTCTGGGGGATTGGTCACGTTTTTAACCCTGGTGGCATCCAGGGAAAAGGTGAGGCTGGACCCTCCCGGCACATCCATCACTCCTGGAGGCCTTTGCCGGGAGCCAAAGGACAGAGCGAGCTCAAAGACAGGAAAGGCACAGTGGCTTTTTGGGATCCATTGTGGCTGTGAGGGGGGTGGTGCACGTGAATCCCAACTTTGGGAGCCTCCAGGGTGCTGCCTGTCCCTGTGCCAGGGTGTGAGGGCAGGGCTGTCCCACTCTGTCCTGTCCCTGTGCCAGGGTGTGAGGGCAGGGCTGTCCCACTCTGTCCTGTGCCCCTGCCCGGACCCAGGGGAGGCTGTGCCTGTGCCAGGGCACGATGAAAGCCCCATGGTCTTTGTAGTGCTTCAACATCCCAGTGCTTGTACAAAAAAAGAATTTAAAAAGGGTTCAGAGGAGCAGCCAAGACCCAGATTCAGAGCTGCTTGGGTGCTGCAGAAACAGGGGTTGAACTTTCAGAAGCTGAAGATTTCATCCTACCTCTCGTCTGTCTTTTTTTTTTTTTTTTAACGGCTTTCTAAAATTACCCCAAAGCATCCCACAGATGGTGCATCTCTGATTGGTTCCCCGTGTGTGTGTGTGTGAAAATCCACAGCACTTTGGTGCTCCTTGCTTGGTCTCCAGAGATAGACAGACCATGCTTGGTGAAATGAGTATCACACAATCYTGGAATGGTTTGGGTGGGAAGGGAMCTTAAAGCCCCMCCAGTCCCACCCCTGCCATGGGCAGGGACACCTTCCACTATCCCAGGCTGCTCCAAGCCCCGTCCAGCCTGGCCTGGGACACTTCCAGGGATCCAGGGGCAGYCACAGCTKCTCYGTGCCAGTCAGATCATAGAGATCACRTGGCAAACATAAATACCATCAATCGTCGGAGATGTTCTGGAACAACAGGAATTATTTTTAAAGGAGAGATCCCAAATAACACTATTGACTTTCCCAGTTCTCCATGCTCTGCTCTATCCATTGGGAGTTTTGCTGGGAGTGGGATGAGAACAGGAACTCGCCTTCCCCAGGCTCGCTCTGAGCCAGGGCCCGGCTGCCACCTCCCGAGGGCATTTCTGTGTTCAGGACATCTGCTGTCACCAGGCCACAGCGGCAGGATGGTGACAAACCCATCCCAGCTTCCCATCCCCTCCCTGTGTGTGCTGGGACTGGGGCTGCTCTGGCTGGACCACGTGGCACCTTCAGCAAGAGGCTGTCACCACTGTCCTGCTGCCACCACTGTCCTGCAGTCACCACTGTCCTGCAGTCACCACTGTCCTGTCACCACTGTCCTGCTGCCACCACTGTCCTGCTGCCACCACTGTCCTGCAGTCACCACTGTCCTGCAGTCACCACTGTCCTGCAGTCACCACTGTCCTGCTGTCCTGGTTTGGCTGGGAGGGAATTATCTCCTGCCCAGGAGCTGGTGCAGGGCTGTGTTTGGGAATTCCTGCGAGGATGATGTTGGTAACACACCGAGGTTTTGGTTGGGGCCAGGCTGTGCTTACTCCAAATCCAGGGGTTTTCCACATCCCAGGCTCTTGTCAGTGAGCAGGGCCACGAGAAGCTGGGATGGAGCATGGCCAGGAGAGTTGGCCTGAACTGGCCACAGGGATGTTTGTGCCACAGAAGGTCCTGTGGGGTGTATGAGCCGAGGAAGGGTGGGATCCCCATCCCTGCAGGTGCAGATGTGGCGATGGAGGGCCAGGGTTTAGTGGTGGCCTGGGCAATGTTTGGGTRACGAGGTCAGTGGTTGCACTTGATGACCTTGGGGGTCTTTTCCACCCTTAAATCTGTGATTGTTCAGTGCCTAAAGGGGCTCAGCAGAGCTGGAGAGGGACTTGGGACAAGGTGTGGAGGGACAGGACACAGAGAATGGCTTCCCACTGCCAGAGGGCAGGGTTAGATGGGATCTTGGGAAGGAATTGTTCCCTGGGAGGGTGGGGAGGCCCTGGCACAGGTTGCCCAGAGAAGCTGTGGCTGCCCCTGGATCCCTGGCAGTGCCCAAGGCCAGGTTGGACGAGGCTTGGAGCAGCCTGGGCTAGYGGAAGGTGTCCCTGCCCATGGCAGGGGGTGGGACTGGATGAGCTTTAAGGTCTCTTCCCACCCAAACCATTCCATAATTCYGTGATTCCATGACTTCTCATTTGTGCCCTTGGCGGGGAGAACCACAGAGCTCCTGTGCAGGATCCAGAGACGCCCTGGGGCCTCTGGAATCACATCCACCCCCACCCCAGACACCCTCTCAAGGAGCTTTTTATTCCTCTCCTGTTGGAGCTTCCTTCTGTTGGCATCATCTTGGTGGCCTTTGAGCACGCGTGGGCCTGCTCAGGAAGTACTTTTAAGGGGATTTGAGAAGGAATCTCCTGGATAAAATGGGACCCTCGAGGGCTGATGTTGGGCCCGTCTGCCCCCTCTCRCCAGCGGCCGTGGAGCTGCAGCGTCAGAGGTGCTGCAGCCCTTGCAGATCGCACAGGGCAGGAGCCCTCGCTGTCCCTGCTCGTTTGAGCTCCTTTTTCTCCTCCCTGCCTTTCAACAGGAACATTTTCACTCCTTCACAAAGAGCCTGCAATAGGAGCATTGCAGGGATCATTGTTTATCCAATATTTAAGACAACCTTGGAATGCAAATTAAGTTGCAACAAGCGAGCACGCAGGTGGTTGCTTTGGTACTACACAATTCCTAAATTACCTCCCTGAACCTTTATTTTCCATGGTTTCCTTGCAAAGCTCTGCTGGTGCCTGAGAGCTCTGTACGGCACCACTCTCCATGAATTTACAGCCATCCTTTCCTCAGCTCCTCCAGCAGGAGGRGGAGTTGTCCCCTGACCTGGACTTGGCACAGTTTGGGCAGGATGACAACAGAATCCCAGACGGGTTTGGGTTGGGAGGGACTTTATTGGAAGGGACCTTAAAGATCAGCTCATTCCACCCCTGCCATGGGCAGGGACACCTTACACTACCCCAGGATGCTCCAAGCCCCATCCAACCTGGCCTTGGACACTTCCAGGGATGCTGGGGCAGCCACAGCTTCTGTGGGCAACCTGTGCCAGGGCCTCCCAACCCTGCCAGGGAACAATTCCTTCCCAAATATCCCATCTAACTCTTTCCAAGCCATTCCCTGTGTCCTGTCCCTCCACGCCTTGTCCCAAGTCCCTCTCCAGCTCTCCTGGAGCCCCTTTAGGCACTGGAAGGGCCTCTGAGGTCTCCCTGGAGCCTTCTTCTCTCCAGGTGAACATCCCCAGCTCTCCCAGCCTGGCTCCAGAGCAGAGGGGCTCCAGCCCCTGGAGCATCTCCGTGTCCTGCTGATCTCKCCCAGGTTTCTGACTTGACACCTCCAACATCTTGGAGCTCCCTGGGATGAGGTGACCACTCTGCCACAGCCAGGAAAATCCTGTCTTGCATCCAAAGGCTTTGGATCTCTGTATGAGTCTCTCAGGGAGTTCTGGGTCTGGACATCCCCTCCTTAACCCCAAAGCAGAGCCTGGTGTGGGTGCTGTGCCCTCTGCTCACCTCCCTGGTCTCTTGTGAGCACCCCCCACTCGTTGTGAGACCAGCAGGCTTCTCTTCCTCTTCTCCTTGTCCACACAGCCCCCGTGGCACACACACACTTCCTTTGGGGCTTCCCGAGGGATCCCTGCACCGTGTGGTGGCAGAGTTTGTGTTCTCCAGGCAGCCCTGCCCTCGTGGTGCCCGTGGCTCCCTCTGGGCTCACTGATGTCTTCAGAGATGCTCCCCTGCTGGCCCTGCAGCCCCGAACCTGCCTGGCCTTGCACAATTCCAGCCCTTCGTTCTCCAAAGCAAAGACTCAAACAGCAGCACCAAAACCAAGCAAGGAAAACCTGTGTTTGGAGCCCCAAACCTTCGCTGCATTCTGGGTTTGCCTCCCCTGGCAGCTGGAGCAGGAACCAGAGCATCGACACTTCATTCAAACACCATCTCTGCGCTCGTCCCGCAGCCCTTCCCTGCCCCGTCTGCCTCCCTGCCCGCAGCTCGGCACGGAGCACATTCCAGAGGGCCGGGGGRCATGGAGGGCTTGTCTTTTATTGCTTGAACACGCCTTGGTTGCCTGAGGCGTTGTGGAGAAGGAGCGGCTGTGATGTCCCCTGTCCCCAGCCCCACTCTGTGCTGCCTTCCCTGGAGAATCCAGCTCCTCCCTGGGTGTTKGGTTTGCAGTGTGAGTGGAGGTGTCCGGAACAACAGCTCTGATCGCATCCCTGTGCCCCTGCTCCAGCTGGGATAAGGGTTTGTCCCTCCCCCGTTCCTGCACTGAGCTCAGACAGCTCCTGGCACCTGGAGAGGAGCTGCGGCTCCTCTGTGCTTAAAGGTTTATCCCTYCCCCTGGCCCTTGAGCAAAACCCTTTGGGGACGGCTGAAGTCTCACCTGGCAAGTAAATGAGATAACCATGGAATATCCTGAGCTGGAAGGGACCCTCCAGGATCATCCACACCAACTCCTGGCCTGGCACAGACACCCCAGCAATCCCACCCTGGAGTTTGATGTCCCACTTCAGAGTCCCTCCCTGGCGGTGTTTGCACTGGGTGTGCAAGGAAGTGGCTTTCCAGTGCCTGAGGGGGGAGACAATTTGCAAGGGTCTGGAGGGACAGGACAACAGGGAATGGCTTCCCACTGCCAGAGGGCAGGGTTAGATGGGATATTGCAAAGGAATTGTTCCCTGGGAGGGTGGGGAGGCCCTGGCACAGGTTGCCCGGAGAAGTTGTGGCTGCCCCTGGATCCCTGGAAGTGTCCAAGGCCACGCTGGACGGGGCTTGGAGCAGCCTGGGCTAGAGGAAGGTGTCCCTGCCCATGGCAGGGGGTGGGACTGGATGAGCTTTAAGGTCGCTTCCAACCCAAACCATTCCATAATTCTGTGGTTCTGACTTCTCTTATGTGCCCTTGGCAGGGAGAACCACAGAGCTCCTGGGCAGGATCCAGAGATGTCCTGTGGACTCTGGAATCGTATCCATCCCCATCCCAGACACCATCTCAGGGAGCTTCAAGGTCCCTTCCCACCCAAACCATTCTGCGATTCCGTGCTGATTCCGTGACGTGGATGGTGGGGCAGCCCTGGCAGCAGGCACGGAGAGCTCCCCGGAGCACTGCAGAGGCCGGGGCGATCCATTCCCTCCGTGCTGGCGGATCCCGGCGTGGAGAAGGCTCTGTCCCCGTGTCCAGGCGGCCAAACCCCCCCCCCCCCGCCGGCCCCGCCCCGTGTCCTCCCGCAGCGCGTGGCAGCGGCTCCCGGGAGAACAGCGTGGATCCCGGGCCAAGATTGATCCGAGCAGGAGCAGGCACGAGCACTGTTTACCCTGCCTTTGTTAATCAGTTTGTTTCCCTTCGTGATCCCGAGATGAAATGAGAGGGCTCTGTTTACACTGCTGAATTATCGTCTGCTCCAGCAGGTAGAGCGCTTTGGTGGGGAATTAACGGGGCCGCGGACGGATTTGCGTCGGAAAKATGTGCATATTTTCCCAGGCAAGGATTTGTTGAACTGAGCAGGAATCTCGTGCCTCCGTGTTTAAATAAAACATCAGCCAGCAGCCACCCACACGAGCTGCTGGGTGCTGCGGCCCCGAAACAAGTTCACCTTTAAAAGAGCTGAGCTGGAGGCTTTTCTCCCGCTGCCTCCCGAGGTGCTTCTCCAGGAGCTGAGGTACCCTTGGAGTGCAGCTCAAGGATTCAGAGTCTTCTTGAAGGAAACATCCAGCTCTGATGCCAAGGAAAGATGAGGGAGTGTCCACAGGGGTTGTCCTCAGGAGCTTGTGCTGAACAGTGCTGGGGGCAGGGTGGGGATTTCTGTCTCCACAGCAAAAGCCAAATTCTCCTCTCTCTGCAACCCAGCACAGAACTGGGCCCTTGCACCTGCCTCAGAAGGCTGAAAAAAAATCCAATTCTGCTCATTTTTGCTCCAGCAGCACTAAATTTATAACCCAGCACGAGGAAGACAAGATCTAAAAACCAATTTAGCAAAAAATAGCCTTTGCAACTAAAAATTAATGCTTCGAAAGGCCTAAATGAAGCTTGAAAATAGCTTTTTTTTTTTCCCCTCCAGCCCATGACTCACGTGCCTGTTTGCAAACAATTCAAATGCAGTAAATTGAGAGGAAATATAAATCAGGTTCCTAAGTGAAGCTGCATAAATCCAATAAATGATTGATGAGAGGATCCTGTTTTAAGGCGCTGCTGTCTGTCTCCAGCGCCGAGGCAGGGAATAATGGGGCCTTCTCCTCTTTGGGGGCTCCCTGCTCCCACCCCTGATCCCACTCCTGGGCAGACACAGCTCTCTCTCTGCACCGAGCAGAGCACTGCAAAATAGGGCTGTGCTCACCCCAGGGCCCGGCACGGATCCCAGGAACCCTCCCCAGGGAGGAGGAGCAGGGAACGCTCGCTGGTGCTGCCCAAGAGCCTGAGCGCCCAGGGCAGCCCTGCCAAGGGGTCAGTGTCCCCAGGAAATGTGCTGGGAGAGAGTAGGTTTAGATGGGATATTGGGAAGGAATTGTTCCCTGKGAGGGTGGGGAGGCCCTGGCACAGGTTGCCCAGAGAAGCTGTGACTGCTCCTGGATCCCTGGCAGTGTCCAAGGCCAGGCTGGACGGGGCTTGGAGCAGCCTGGGATAGTGGAAGGTGTCCCTGCCATGCCTAAACGTTCCCTGTTCTCTGTGTGACCAGCAGCTCCRGCGGCCACACTTGGAATTTTGGGAGGTTTGTGCTCTCCCTGGCTCTGTCCCTGTCCAAGGCTCCTGTGGGAGGAGCAGGGCAGTGGGGAGACCCTGTTCTTCCAAAACTCCTCCAAAACTTCTCCACAAGTCCCGCGGTGACCCGGAGACTGATCTGAGCCCAGCCTGCAGSGAGTGATGGTTCCTCCCAGCCCCAGCAGCTGCTGGAAAACCCCTCAGGGAAGAGTCTGGGAAATGGAGATTCCAGCTGCCAGCACCCTGCCCCGGCACGGAGCCGGTGCCAGCGCATCCCCAGCGCCCTGGGGGGCTATGGGCTCGTCCTGCTGGGATTGACCATCTCCACAGAGCGGGATGTGTCCCACGGGGTGTGTCTGTCACACGCTGCTGCTGCAGCCCTGAGGGTGGGTCAGGAGCAGCTTTTCCCATCCACACAGGGATGGGAGCATGGGGAAAGGGACCAGACTCRGAGGACTGGCTCTGTACCCACGTGGAGGACGGTAATTTTGGGAGTGACACCTTTTCCATGTCTCCCCACTCTGAGGCACAGTGGGGACCCTGTGGGGTCCAGAGCACATCGCCCTGAACAGACCTTTCATCTCATTGCCCTCGTCCTGCCCCACCACCAGCATCCCAAAAGTGTGAGGGATGGTTTGAGGGAGGCACCAGTGCAGCCAGCAATGCGATGCCAGGGCKCTGGGAAGAACCTGAGCAAATTCCAGAGCCTTGGGATCAGGAGGTTCAACCACTTTTCCTGCACGTGACAGGTCAAGGCAGCTGCCACCAGCTCCTGCTTCCAGGCAGCCTGGCATAAATCAGCAGCAGAGGAACAAGGTGACTTGTCTCCACTCCAGGTTGTCCCTSTCTGGATCTGGCACTGACACAGTTTTCATGAAAGATTTATTTTGCAAGAAAATGGATTTTCAATCAAAGCAGGCATTTCTGCATGAAATATTGTTTGCATTGACATTTCCCCATTTTTTTTTCAATGATACACTTCCGTTCCTTCCTTCTCCCAGTTTCTTCCAAAGAGACAAGCACAAAAATAATTCAGAAGCAGTGTTAATTTTTCAGTGAAAGTGTCTGGCTTTGGGTAACAGAGGACTGCATATTTTGGGAGAAAACCAAATATTTTTCCTCAAAACTGAGGCAAAGTCAATTTTCAGAAAGGAAACCATCAGCTGTTAATGGGGTGGAGGTATCAGAACTGTCTGGTGAAGGGTTTGCAGGGGGAAATGGGGGGTGCTGTGTCCCAGAGCCCTGAGCACGGGCAGGGGACAGCAGTGTCCCTGCCCTCGGTCCATCCTCTTCCTCACCACCCRGAGCCCAAGATGCCCTTGTCTGTGACGGAATTCCCTGTGCCCATCCTCCTGCTCTCTCCTGGGCCTTGGTTTGATCCTAATGAGGCCAGATGAGGCACCCAATTAATCCTCTCTGGTGACTGGGCAGGGAAGGGAGGGGGCCCTGCCTGGGGTCCCAGGGGACACCTGCTCCAGAATGGAGCAGATTCCCAGAGCCCCACGTGGGCTGGCTGCTGCTGGGGACCTGCCAGCCCCTGCTGCCCTGGATTTGGCTTCCTCTGCCCCATTTCTGCCTGGCCCATTGAGGCGCCGAGGCAGGCTCAGCTTTCCAAAATCTCTCACAGGGAAAGGCTTTGCTTCTCCAAGCCGTGGTGGATTGTCYCTGGATGTGTCCGGGCACGGGAGAGCATCCCAGTGGCTGGTCCTGAGTCCTTTGGGTACTGGGCTCCACTGGTGTCAGGCTCAGGGCCAGCATGGGGGACTCCAAGGGCACTGGGAATGTTCAGCTGGAGCAGGGACTGAGCTCAGACCTCACCAGGGGCTGCAGCTCCTCCYGAGGACAGCTCCAATCTCTGCTCCCTGGGACAGGGACAGGAGCCAGGAACAGCTGGAGCTGKGMCAGGGCAGGGTCAGGCTGGAGAGCAGGGAAAGGTTCTTCTGTCCCCAGAGGGTGCTGGGCACTGAACAGGCTCCCCAGGGAATGGTCCCGGCCCCAAGGCTGCCAGAGCTCCAGGAGCGTTTGGACAATGCTCCCAGGGATRCACAGGCTGGGATTGTTGGGGTGTCTGTGCAGGGACAGGGGTKRGACTGGATGATCCTGGTGGGTCCCTTCCAGCTCAGGATATTCCGTGATTTCTGTGATTCTATGAACTCAGAACCTGTGATCCCACAAGAGCCCTGAGCTGGATTTTCATCCCCTGTCCCTGAGCCGGCTGGGAACAAAGGTGCTGGAGCAGGAGAGGGTCTGAGGCCGTGGCYGTGCAGAGCAGGTGAAGCTGAGGCACCGCCCCTGTTTCCTGCGTGGGGGATGCTCCGGGCTGCCCTTCCAAGGAGCAGAGCAGGCTCCAGAGGGGCCTGGGTGAGGCTCCCCGTGCCAGCTGTGCCTGGCAGCTGGCTGGGCACGCGGCCTTGGGAAATTCTCGCTATWTTCCGGCTCTTGCTCTTTTGCAGGACTAGCAGAATTTCTCAGTGTAGAGACATTTGTCAATTTGCATAATTAAAGCACTGCAAACTCATCCAGATTCACAGATCCCTGCGCTGGCTCCCTGGAGACTCCCCACTTCTCTCCCATGAATTATTTATGGGCAGTGCTGGCTCGAACAGGGCCCTTTGTCTGCGGCGTTTGCTCCACATTCCGGCTCTCCCAGGTGGAGACGAGGCAGAGCTGGGGACAGGAACAGCTCCATTTCCCACAGCCCTGCCTGTTCCACTCTGCCAGGCGAGAACAAGGGGAATTCCTGGAATCCGCGGGGCTGCCCGTGGAGAGGGAGCTGAAGGTGTTYGGTCCAAGGTGGGACTCTGATCTTGGAAGTGTTTTCCAAGTGATTCTGTAAGTGAGGTTCCTGTGGAGATGGAGGTGTCTGCAGCAGGGACACCCCGGGCTGCCCCCACACYGGGGGAAGCTCTGGGCCSCTCCCGACAAGAGAGACCTGGAGGGGCTGGAGCGTGTCCAGGGAAGGGAACGGAGCTGGGAAGGGGCTGGAGCCCCAGGAGCGGCTGAGGGAGCTGGGAAAGGGGCTCAGCCTGGAGAAAAGGAGGCTCAGGGGGGACCTTCTGGCTCTGCACAACTCCCTGACAGGAGGGGACAGCCAGGGGGGGTCAGGCTCTGCTCCCAGGGAACAGGGAGGGGATGAGAGGGAATGGCCTCAGGCTGTGCCAGGGGAGGTTCAGGGTGGATATTGGGAAAATTTCTTCCTGGAAAGGGTTGTTCAGCCCTGGCATAGCTGGAGTCCCCATCCCTGCAGAGATTTAACAGCCCTGTGGATGCAGCACTTGGGGACATGGCCAGTGGTGGCCTTGGCAGTGCTGAGCTGACAGTTGGACTCAATTATCTTGGAGGGCTTTCCCAACCTTAATGACCCTGTGATTCCATGATTCCGTGAAGCCAAGGGACAGGCTGAGTGCTCACGCTGCAGCCAGGCCCCCCAGCTCTCCTGTGTSCTCCCTCCCCACGGGCTGCTCTGCCTGAGGGGACAGCACCCAGTGACGAGCTCTCCTGGCAGGAACCACATTGCGCTGGGCCAGGCCCAGACCAAACCCGGATAACCCGAGGGAGAAGCCAGGGAGAGGGAGGAAGGCAGGAGCGAGTGGTGAGCGCACGGAAAGCTGGGCTGCGTTTGCAGGCTCTCCCTGCTGGAGCCGAGTGAGTGCTTGTAAATCCCACAGCACGGGAATACAAATATTTGTGCTGCGGAAGCGCTGCCGATGGAGTCCTGGAGCTGCCCCGCTCYGTTCCTTTCAGCCCTTCTCAGACCTGCTTCCTTCCCGGTCTGCAGGACATGGCCRAGCTGCTTGTACAGGGAACGGTGACAGGACAAGGGGGAAAGGTTTTGGATTTAAATAGGAGAGATCTGGGTTAGATGTTAAGAAGGAATTGTTCCCTGGGAGAGGGGGAGGCCCTGGCACAGGTTGCCCAGAGAAGCTGTGGCTGCCYCTGGATCCCTGGCAGTGTCCAAAGCCAGGTTGGACAGGGCTTGGAGCCTCCTGGGGTAGTGTAAGGTGTCCCTGCCCATGGCAGGGGTGGCACTGGMTGGGCTTTAAGGTCCCTCCCGACCCAACCATTTCAGGATTTTGTGATGTCTCTGGTTCCCTGCATCCCTCAGCAGTGTCAGAGCGCAGTGGGGGTGAAGAATGAAATCAAAACCCGGAGGAGCCAGGGCTGAGGARCTCAGAGTCTGGGTGGCAGCTGCCGAGAGCAGCTTTGCTCGGCAGTGGTGCAGATCATTCCAGCTGCRGATGGAACATGGGAATATGGGATGATGCTGGGGCATGGGGTGGTCCAGGAACACCAGAGCGGCACTTTCCAACCCAATAGCCCAGACTGCCCTGTCACCCTGGAGCTGGACYTCTGAGGGCGTTTGCAGCTGCAAACTCAGCCCTAAAATACTGTGATCTGCCCGAATTCCACATGCCAGTGCAGTTCTCATCCCCTCCTCAACCCAGGAATGTGGATTCTGRTAACATCAGCCCTTTCTATGTGATCTCCTGGAGCTGTGCCAGCCCCAGGACTGCCATGGCCCATCCCTGGAAGTGTCCAAGGCCAGGTTGGACGGGGCTTGGAACAACCTGGGATAGTGGAAGGTGTCCCTGTCCAYGGCAGGGGTGGAACGGGATGAGCTTTAAGTTCCCTTCCCGTCCGAACCAGTCTGGGATTCTGTGGCTGAACCGGGAGCTGGCACTGGGTGGGAGATTGGGGGTGTTTTGCTGTCCTGAGCCCCTTTGCCCACGGCAGGAGGGCTGGGGGGTCTCCTGGGAATGCCGGTGGTGATTTCCAGGGATGCAGAGCCGCAGGCTGGGCTCTGGGAGGCTGCAGTGCTCGTTCCGGCGAGCCCAGCTGGGGCTGTGCTCATCCCGAGGTGTGATCACGCCTGCACACAGAGGCCCCAGGGTAATTTTCAGCTCCCATCCCCTCGGCGGAAGCAGACAAGGCGAGAAGTGGTACAATGCAGTCGGGGGCTATTGTGAAAAGCCTCTGCCAAGGATTTTTCTCAGTGTGATGGAAGCTGGAATATTCATCTGGGCTCTTTGGTTTTATTTATTTATTTATTTATTTATTTATTCGGTTTTCCCGGAGCCTGCTGCTGCTGATGTATTATTTATACAGCAGGAAATTAGACTCGGAGGACTCAAGTATTCTTCAAATAAGCTTCCTAATTCTGTCAATTAAGGATGCACAGGCTGCTGGGGCTCTGGCTGGGGCTGAGCCGTGCCAGAGTGAAAGCTGCCCCTGGTCATTGCTCTGATGTGCTGCTGCAGATATTTCCAGCTGCAGGAAAAATAGCTCGGTCCCAAAATCAAAGGTGTGAGATGCTGGGAGCGTCATATGGAGCGGCTCCGGCCGATTCCAGCGGGACCAAGAAGCTCCCCGTGCTCTGGCAGGGGAGTGCTGAAGTGCTGAGTGTGTGGCCGCTCACTGCTCTGCTCTGGAATGAATCCTGGGGCTTTTCCTTGCTGGGAACACGCGTTTGGGAGACCGGCAGGGCTGGGTTCGGGGTCATTTACTCCCTAATTAATGCAGTAACTCTCCGTGTGCTCCCAGTGCAGCTCTAGAGCAAATTAGTTGATGTGTAATTAATACATAAAAGAGCATCTTCCCTCCTTCATTGCCTGTCCTTAACCAACCATTTGGAAAAGAGGTTGGAATTTTGCACCGGGGAAGGGGGTCTGTTCGCAGCCGTGGAGCAGGATTGGGCACAGGGAGCAGGACGGGCTGTTCCCACCTCCCACGGGAAAGGGAATTCCTGGGGCAGAGGGGCAGAAGCAGCCCGTGGCCTGCTGGGACACAGAGTGTCCCCTGCCACCTGCAGAACGCTCAGCCCCGAGCTGTGCCCGGACATTCCAGGGACAGGGAAAAGCCCCGGGGGAGCTGGGGCTGAGGGGATCCTTGCTCAGCACATTCCCGGTGTTCTGGTGCATTTCTGCAGGAGAATCCAGCACGGGAGGAGCGGGATGCTTGTCCTCCCTTGGGTGGCTGTGAGAAAGGTGAGACCTCTCCGAGGACGCTCCTTGTCCCCTCCCGCCTCCCCCGGCCTGGCCGATGTCCCTGTCACCGCGGGCACTCCGGGCTGAGGGAGGTTTGTGGCTGCAGCACCGTTTTTTTATCATTGCTCCGGATTTGATGTCCCTGCAAACGCAGATCTGTCCATCCGGGGGGGGATGGAGGCTGCTCCGCCTGCTCTGCTCAGGAACCCCCTCGGGAGCACACGGACACGGCCCTGGGGTCCTGCCCAGGGGACAGCACTGTCACCTCTGCTCTGGGTGGCTGGGTGATCCCTCTGCTCCTGGGAGACAAGTGCTTCATGCCAAGGACCATCCAGGAAAGGATGGATTCCCGTGTGCCCCTGGGAATGGGGACYGGCCCCTGTGCAGGAAAGGATGTCCCCACCACCCTCCAGCTCTTCCCAGGCCCCAAAGCCTTGTGGGGGACATGGGAGGGACTGCCTGGCGCACAGTGTGTGCAGTGAGCTGGGGATCCCAGCCACAGGGGAGCAGGGAAATAATCCCCATAAAGGGTTCTGTAACCCTTCGGAAGTGTCTCCCTCTCCTCTGTCAGCTGAACARCTGTTCCCTGCCAGCCCTCTGTGTGGAGAGCTGGAGCTGCTGGGAGCAGGGGTGGAATTCCAGCAGCAGTTTGTAACGGGGATGGCAGTGGGAGAAGATGGAATAACACCCCTCTGGATTCTCCCCRCAGAACCACCACTCACCAGCGCACAACTCTGATCGGCTGCGGGAAATGCCAGCTGCTGGTCGGTGCTGGGATCTGGGCGCGGGGAGATGGATAAGGATCCTCTCCTGTGTTCCATGGAGCTGTGCAGGGCTAGAGCCGATCCCACGGGCACRGCCCCGTGCAAGGAGCTGGGCACGAGAAGCTGAGATGCTGGGGGGTGACAGGGACCCTGCAGTGCTGCAGGGGCAGTGTGGCCCCTGTGCCGTTCCCGGGTGCTGTGGGATGGGGGAACACCCCGGGTGCAGCCTCAGGTGCCCCGGGAGTGCACGGCAGGGCAGAGCCATAATGGGAGTGTCCCACCCCACCTGATCCATGGGCTCCCAACTTTTGTGGCCCTGACAATGCCCAGCCCTTCCCTGGCTGCTTTCCAGGGCCTTAATCCCAGGTGTCCGTCCCTTGCTTTCTTTTCCCTGCCCCCCACAGGATGCAGCACTCTTGGCCATCGCCATCCTCCCTCCGTCCCGTTCTCCCACAGCTGCCAGGAGGTCCTGGTGCCTTCACTCCCTTTTTCCCCTGGGCAGGTTTCCCTCTCTGCTTCCCAGCAGTGTCCCTGGGAGCAGCACATCCTCCCCCTGGGCACAGCCTCGGATCCTTCAGGGGAATGACAATCCCATAAATTGGGAGCAAAACTCAGCTCGGGATCACAAAGGCTTCAAGCCCCGTCTGGAGCTGGGGAGAAAAGCTGCCAGCAGGCCCTGGCTGCCAGGCTGTTCCTGCTTTGAAGGAGCTCACGGAATCCAAAGCACACGTGGCGTGAGAGTTCTCCGTGCCCTTCATGCTTGTGGGGGAATAAACGCTTTTCTTTGCAGCTCTGCCGAGTGCGGGGCTGAGCCTCTCCTCTGGAAAGGCTGGGTTTGCTATGGAAACCGGGCCCGTGCTGACAGCTCTCCAGCCCTCATCCAGGGAGGAATCACACACGAGGCTCCAGGGCAGGGAACAATGAGCAGGAGAGAGGCACTGATCCTCTGCTGCGCCTCGCTGGGGCACGCGGGGAGCAGCTCCTCGGTTCGCTGACCTCGCTCCCGATTTGGGAGGGCTGGAATAGGGAGGGGGACTGGGCACAGGGAGGGGACACACGGCAGAAATCTCCCCCTCCTGCTCATTTCTAAATTGATCCTTTTCTCCTCGTTATTTCTCTCCTCAATCCTTTCCAGTCCTTCCAGACAGGGATGTACAGAAATATCAGGCAGCGCTTTAAAGAGGCAGCACGCTTGCGAAGCTGGGATATGTGTCATTAAAAGTTTGGATTATTCCTGCTTTTCTGCTTCCTGCCAGGAGCTTGGCAGGGCCCTGCCAGGCAGCTCCTGGGGATATCTGTGCTCCACAGCGGCTGGAAGAGCTGGACAGCCCTGGGGATGGTTTCCTGTCATTGTCAGACAGCTCTGTCAGGGGGTGGTGCTCGGCAGAAATCCCTGCAGTGATCAGGAGTGGGGGAACCCATCAAGGCTTTGCCTGCCCACGTTCCTGAGCCGCGGCTTCCAAGGCTGTCCCGAGTGGAGCACTTCCCTGCAGAGCCAGGAAACAACGCAGAGGAGGGTTTGGAAAACAGAGGGGCAAAACCTCCTCCCCTCGGGGTCCACAGCTTCCCAGTGGAGGCCCTTGCAGGGGTGTCACTTCCAAGAAGAGGAGGGATCAGCCCAGTGTGGATGTGTCCATCCAATCTCCGTGTCCAGGGACATTGGTTTGACCATTTGAGAGTCGCTGCAGGTCACCTTTGCACTCAGAGGAGTCCGGAGCGTGGTGGTCCTTCCTGAACCGCCGTTTCCCGGAGTGTGTAGCCCAGAGTGAGGGATGCCCTCCCTCCAGTCCGAGTGCTGAAATGCGACTGCAAACACCACCCGACCTCTGGCACCTGCGGTGCGCAGCAAATCCGTGCTTGCAGGCCCTTAGAGAGGGGGGGAAAGCATTTATCCTTCCCATGGATCGCTCCAGGACTTTCCGCTCCCCAGCCAGTCCCACGCTGCAGGCAGGAGAGCCTGTGCTGCCTCTACGGCTCCTCCAGCCCCATAAATCACCTCCCCCTCCCGCCCGCCCGCCCCAGGAGTGCTTAAATCAACCCTAAACGAGCTCTTTTAAGGAAATGCGGGCAATCAGCGCTGAGTTATGGCGAGGCACAAGGGCTTTCTTAAAAGCGACGAGCACTTATTGGTCATCTGCGCTCCACGAGGCACAGCCCTGTAAATCAGAGCCCGCGGGGCTGAGAGCGCCCGCGGCTGAGCCTTGCTGGAGGCTTCTCGGCACCGTCCTCCCTCCCTGCTGGCCTTCCGAACCGTGCCCTGTGCTTCCGAACCGTGCCCTGTGCTTCCGAACCGTGCTCTGTGCTTCCAGACCGTGCCCTGTGCTTCCCAACCGTGCCCTGTGCTTCCGAACCGTGCCCTGTGCTTCCGAACCGTGCCCTGTGCTTCCCAACCGTGCCCTGTGCTTCCAGACCATCCTCTGTCCTTCCAAACCGTGCCCTGTGCTTCCCAACCGTGCTCTGTGCNTGTATTTGGCTGTTTTAAGAAGAAACCCTCCCAAAACCAAGTTCACAGTTTTATATCCCAATATTTCATACCTGAGCGTGAATTAACCGATTTATTTATAACACAGACCATCCTCTGTCCTTCCAAACCGTGCCCTGTGCTTCCCAACCGTGCTCTGTGCTTCCCAACCGTGCTCTGTGCTTCCAAACCGTGCTCTGTGCTTCCAGACCGTGCCCTGTGCTTCCAGACCATCCTCTGTGCTTCCCAACCGTGCCCTGTGCTTCCCAACCGTGCCCTGTGCTTCCAGACCATCCTCTGTCCTTCCAAACCGTGCCCTGTGCTTCCCAACCGTGCTCTGCGCTTCCAAACCGTGCTCTGTGCTTCCAGACCGTGCCCTGTGCTTCCAAACCGTGCTCTGTGCTTCCGGACCGTGCCCTGTGCTTCCAGACCGTGCCCTGTGCTTCCCAACCGTGCCCTGTGCTTCCAGACCATCCTCTGTCCTTCCAAACCGTGCCCTGTGCTTCCCAACCGTGCTCTGTGCTTCCCAACCGTGCTCTGTGCTTCCAGACCGTGCCCTGTGCTTCCAGACCGTGCCCTGTGCTTCCAAACCGTGCTCTGTGCTTCCAGACCATGCCCTGTGCTTCCAGACCATCCTCTGTGCTTCCCAACCGTGCCCTGTGCTTCCCAACCGTGCTCTGTGCTTCCAGACCGTGCTCTGTGCTTCCAAACCGTGCCCTGTGCTTCCAGACCGTGCCCTGTGCTTCCAGACCATCCTCTGTGCTTCCAAACCGTGCTCTGTGCTTCCAAACCGTGCTCTGTGCTTCCAAGTCGTGCCCTGTGCTTCCAAACAATCCCCCATCCTTCCAAACCATTCCCTGTCCTTCCAGACCATCCCTTGTCCTTTCAAACCATCCTCTGTCCTTCCAAACAATCCCCCATCCTTCCAAACCATTCCCTGTCCTTSTAAACCACTCCCTGTCCTTCCAAACYATSCYCTGTCYTTYCARACCATCYCCTGTCCTTCCAGACCATCTCCTGTCCTTCCAGACCATCTCCCCAGTCCCATCTGTTCTCAGGCTCTGGTTTTGAGCCCTTCTCCAGCCCTTTCCGCACGGCCCTGCTTGGAGCCCTTCTCGAGCCCTTCCCTTGGAGCCCAGCTGAAATCGGAAAACCATGGGGAACGGTGCCCTGCTGCTGAGGGAAGGGGTGTTGCTCTCTCCAGGGGCGATGCGRTTTGGGCACCTGTCCCCGAGCCTTTCCTCACCCACTGTGTTTGCAAAGAGCAGCTGCAAACCTCAGGAACAGGGAAGGAGATTCCTAAAGAACACAGTTTGGGATATTTCATACCCCTCCTTTCCAATGTTTGGGTAGATAGAGGAGTTCAYGTTTTCATCTTCTTTGCCAGAAAAAATAAAAAATAGCATTATAAAGAAAGTTGTGAGGAGCTGCTGAGTGCAGGAGCTGGGACCCCGAACAATGTGCTGAGTGCCATGAGATCAGTGACAAACCCTGAGCCCTGGCCAGAGCTGAGCTGGGAGTGCCCACACATCCCCCTGGCCCTGGGCTGAGCTCGGGTGGGGCTCCTGCCCCCTCCCTGCCTGTCCCCGTGTCCCAGTGAGGAGGATCCCGGTGAGGGATCAGAGCAGCCTGTGTTTAACGGGAACATGGGACACTCCTCCTCAGCCCGATCCTGTAATTCCCGTGGCAGTGAGTGACAGGTCTGTGATCTCTCTCGGGGGAGCCATCCCGTGGGTCAGGCTCTGCCAAGGAAACCACGGGGGATGTTTGGAGTTCCTTCTCTGCATTCTCCTGGAGTAAAGGCATCCCAGAGTTCCCTGTTGTCTGTAATGCCGAGGGAGTGGTGACAAAATGTCCTCCCCTCTCCCMGATTGTACCTGCAGCCAGGTGATGTTTCCTGACTCAGGTTGGAGCATTTTTGAGTGCAGAAAGGGGAGGAAGAGCTGGAGTTCAGCACAGGGAGAGGCTGCGGGAGCAGCAGAGCACATTGGAGTGGCAATTGGATGGCAAACCCTCAGTGACCTCCCTCTCTCCGGGGCCTGACAGATTCTCACTCAAGCATTTATTAATTATTTCTGCACACCAAGTGTGCCCCATTGGGTGCCCAGCCTGGCCGTGGTTGCCCACCCAAGCCCAGCCCCAGAGTGCTGAGCCGCTCGACCCCACTGGATAATGCAGAGCTGCGTTCCKGCTGTTTTTAGGGGATGTGGCATCCACGGGATGCAGTTTTAGAGCTTCTGAGGGATTCAGTCAACAAGAGGAGTGCTGGAGTTACGGGATCTCACCCCTTTCCTCAGCCCTGGGTGGGGTAGGGTGTCCCCAGGCGCCTGCAGGGACKCAGCCCCCAGGAGGCTGTTGGGTGTTTGGGGTGTTCTCGGGCAGGGTGTTCCTGTCCCCAGCAGCTCAGCACTAAAGGAGCTTCGTCACCTCTGTCAGTCCCACTGGCACCGCCTGCAGCCCCGGGGCTGGGACAGCTCTGAAAGTCATGGAATGGTTTGAGTTTGGAAGGGAACTTGGAGATCATCCAGTCCCACCCCCTGCCATGGGCAGGGACAMCTTCCACTAKCCCAGGATGCTCCAAGCCCCATCCAACCTGGCYTTGGACGCTGCCAGGGATCCAGGGGCAGCCACAGCTTCTCTGGGCAACCTGTGCCAGGGCCTTCCCAYCCTCMCAGGGAACAATTCCTTCCCCATATCCCATCTAACCCTGCCCTCTGGCASTGGGAAGCCATTCCCTGTGTCCTGTCCCTCCATGCCTTGTCCAAAGTCCCTCTCCAGCTCTCCTGGAGCCCCTTTAGGCACTGGMAAGGGCTCTGAGGTCTCCYTGGAGCCTTCTCCTCTCCAGGTGAACATCCCCAGCTCTCCCAGCCTGGCTCCAGAGCAGAGGGGCTCCAGCCCTKGGAGCATCTCCGTGGCCTCCTCTGGACTGGCTCCAGCAGCTCCACGTCCTTCCTGTGCTGGTCCCAGGGCTGGGGCAGCTCTGCAGGTGGAGCAGAGGTCGGCAAGGAATGAAGTCCAAATAATTCATGGAAGTTTGAGGGTGACCCCTGCCTGTGCTCCTGCCATCGGGCTCAGAGATGTGGGAGCCAAGCCAGAGGCAGCAGGTCCGTGGCCCAGGATGCTGCCAGAGGCCACCCCAAGCGATGGACTGTTGAGGGGAGGGGGAGGTGGGATGGAAGTGTTGCTCTGCAGCTTCTCCTTCCCATCCCAGACACATCCAGGCATGCAGGGATCCCGAGGGAGCAAGCAGAGGCCAGCAGGASCCTACAGGAGGGGAAGGAGCCCTTTTTCCTCCTCCCTTCCCAGAGGAACATTTCTGATTTTGAATTCCCAGCTGKGTCACGGCAGATCCCGCAGCAATCCCCTGAGCAGGGCCTGAAATGAACCTTGTCCCTGTGCTCTGTCCTGCTCTCCAGTTCAGCTCCTGCCTCATTTTGTGCCAGYTCTTGCTGTATTTGTCAGGGCAGACCCGTTTCCGTTTTCACTCCTTCCTGCCAGGATTCCCGACCCAGCCCTCCACGGGATCATCAGCTCCTCYTGAATGCTCTTGGATGTGGCTGTGAGCTGGAGAGTCCCATGCCTGAGTGGCCTCCCTTTCTCTGGAGCCTCCCACCAGCCGCTGGGATGCTCAAGGATGCACAGGGACAGCTTTAAGCTTGGGAATTTGCGTGGGAAGTGCAGGTAGGCACAGTTTCATAGGCACCAGGTCTGCGAAGGAGCCTCTCCTTGTGCTCCGGCACTCCTGCACCGACATAATCACCACGAGTCGATGCTGGTGGCGTCTTTTACAAGCAACTGGTGATTTGTAACCTGCAGGTGGGATGYGGCAGCTCTGCTCCCTGGATCCGTGTGCCTTGGGGGGCACCTGGGGGATGGCTCTTGTCTCCGGGCAGGCGTGGGGCCAGCAGTTGTGCGAGTGTGGCCAGCGCTTCACCCTGTGGGGCTGGGACAGAGCTCCAGCTGATCGTCCTGAGAGGGTCCTGCTTGTTAAAAGATCACAGTTTACACCCAGGGGCTTTGCTTTCCATGCTTTTAAATCCCCTTCCCATTTTCCTAGGGCCTCCCCCGTGCTGTGCCCACAGACTCACTGCTGTTTGAGGTGTCTAAAACCTTTAGTTCTCCTCATATGCAAGAATATTTCGATTTACATCTCAATTTTCGCTTAGGGACGGAGCCCACCAACATCTGGTTTTGTCTGTGCTGTGCTGTGCTCGGCCACCCTCCCCAGCTCGGCCCTTCCCGAGCCCAGAGTGTCACYCCAGAGCTGGGACTGTGCCTGGGATGCCACCAGCCCTGGTTGTTTCCCGTCAGCCCAGGTTTCTGGAGCTGATGTAAACTTTTGCTGCAGTCTGCAGTGGTTTTGTGTCTGTAATGTCAGGCTGGCCGCAGAGGCCGTGCTCCGAAATGTCACATTGTTTGCGCTTTCCTTGGGGATAACGGGTCAGGGATTTCAGCTGAAGGGCAGCTCAGACCATTCCTCTCAAAGGTTGGTCCTTCATGCAAACGTTGGTAATGAGCTCAGGCAGAGCTGAGACACTTTCCCTCCCTCTGGATGTCATTCCAGACAGTCCCCAGGGACAGGGTGAGGGATGGAAAACTTATCCTGGGCTCCAGCTGATCTCCACGCCTCAGGTGGATGAGGGAGATGCAGAGGTGGGGATGTGCCCTCGTAGCTGCAATCCCACTGGTGTGGGAAGCTGGGTGGGATCCTCTGCTCCATCAAAGCCCAACCAGTGTGTTCTTTAAAGTGCCACTCGTCCCCAATGTCTCCCTTATCACAGGCACAGGATCCCAGAGTGGGTCAGGCTGGAGGGACCAGAGTGGTCACTGGTGCCACTCCCTGCTCCAGCAGGGCCATCCCAGAGCACAGGGCACAGGATTGTGCCCACACAGCTCCGGAATATCCCCAGGGAGGAGACTCCAGCCCCTCTCTGGGCTCTGTGCA
>JACAXG010000236.1:497195-508872 GCA_018881555.1 Amblyornis subalaris
CCAGGGATGAGGGTCCCTCTCAGCTGGGGCTCCTCTCCAGGCTGAGCAGCCCCAGCTCCCTCAGCCTTTCCCGGGCAGGGAGAGGCTCCAGGCCCTGGATCATCCCTGCAGCCTCYGCCGGCCCCGCTCCAGGAGCTCCGCACCAGCCTCGAACTCAGTGGAAGCCCTTTGGTCGATCCCTTTTATCCTGAGGGTTTCTCCTCTCGGATTAGGGGGTTTATAACAAGCTCATAAGTCAGAAATGCTGATTTCGTGCCTTTTGTATTTAATTTCACTCTTGTGCTGAGTTGCTGGGGGAGATCTGATCAGTGCTCACACAATGTGGATTCACGTGAGTGCTGGGGAGCTGACAACCACTTATTTATATATAGGTTTATTATTTTAATYGGAGCCCTACACCACTCATTTATTAATTCCTGCACGTCTCAGATGCACCAAGGCTTACAAGCATCTCAACAGAAACCTTTTGTGTCCCTGCTTGCCAGGGCTTTTCAATTCTCTCTTTCTCATTTAGATTTTCCTCTCAGTCTCCTGTAAATGCCTCTCAAACACGGGCTTCACTCCCATTGTGATTGTCACGAATGGCTGTATTTCCCCCACCAGGCAGGAGGGATCCCTTCCTTCTTGGATTGTGGGTCTGCTCCTCCCAACATCCAGGAATTATTTTGACAGCTTAGAGAAATTGCTTTGATTTGGGGCATTAATGCTGCTCTCAAGCCTGAACAGGGTTTTTTTTTTAGAGCTTGCTTTGTTGCCTCTCTCTGCTGTTCAGGAGCTGTTTCAAGTAGTCAGACTCCCACATTTGTCTTGGATATCTTCTCCCTCTGTTTGAAGTTCCTGCCTTCGGGAAGGGTTTAAGTCATTTAGTGCTTTATTGCYGTGGTTTCGGAGAGCACTCGGACTGCTGGGGTAGGCTGGAGGATCCCAGGGAAGTTCTGACTCTGGAGGGAGCAGAACTTGGGACAGACACACACAGGACACACATTTCTACCTGGCACTTTGTCGTCCCCATTTCTCCAAGCATTTTCTCCTGCAATATTTCTTGTTGTGGAGCACCAAATGTCCTTCCCTTGCTTTCCCTTGCAGAGGGATGACCAAAAAGAGGCCAAATAATGCTGACCTGTGGGGCTGTGCTGGTCTGAGCGAGGATTTCACGGCCAGATCCCAGAATCCCACATGGTTTTGTGTTGGAAAGGACCTTAAAGCTCATGGAATTCCCCCCCCTGCCATGGGCAGGGACACCCTCCATAGCCCAGCTTGCTCCAAGCCCCGTCCAGCCTGGCCTTGGACACCTCCAGCTGCTGTTCCTGTGTAATGCAGAATTCAAACCGGGACTATTTTGTCCACAATTTCCTGGTTTTTTGGCTCTGCAGCTCTGGTTTTTTGGCTGCCCACATGGGGTACCTGTCATGGCACAGCTCATTCGTGGGGYCCAGACTTGAACCAGAGAGAACAGAAAACACATTTTTCCTTGCAGTCTCTCCATACCTCCTTGTTGATGAGCCCTGGAAGTCCTGGTAGGGGAGCTCCTCCTCCGGCTCAATTAATTCCCTGTGCCACACTGCTTCCTCCTGGACTTTTCCAGGATTCTCCAGCTCTTTGGCCACACGATTCAGACATTCCCACCTGTGCACAGAGCTGCTGCTCCACGTTCACCTGTGGATAAAGCCCATCCTCTCCCCACCTCTCTAAGTTTGGGTTGGTTTGGTTAAGGAAGAACATCAGCCCCTAYGTGCTGCTGGAACAGGGATCCATAATAACAATTGGATTCTTTCTGATCGGCTCCAGGAGCCCCAGGCAAGGACTGGCATTTGGCAATTCAGGCACAGAACAGAAATTCCCTCCCAGCAACCCACCTTCCCTCTCTCGTTACCAGGCAGCCTCTCTCCGCTCCTGGCAGCTCCTCACTCTCGGCTCTTTCATCTCCAGCCTTTCCCCTCAGCCTGAGGAGGGGGAAGGAGATCGTTTTCCCCAGAAGGAGCAGTTTTCCAGCCTGTAACAATCTGCCAACCCTCCCTGTCATTTACCCATCCCCAGGAATGCTGAAACCTTCACCCAGCTCAGGAGGGGCAGATTAATGAAGCTGCTTTGTTCTCCCATCCTCACGTAGATCGTTAATGAGAGTTCTGACGAGTCTGGGTCTCGTGGTGGTGCCAGTGGCCYGTCACAGCACGTGTCCCCGCTCCAGACATCAGCCACTTCACACTGAGCCTCAGCCGGGATCTTCCAGCCAGATTCCTCCAGGGAATGATGTGAAGTCATTCCTCCAGTCCAGCAGAACTGTCAGGAGTGAGCTGGTTGGTGCTGGGTGGTCCTGCCTGTGGGGTGGAGGTGCAGGGCTCTGCCTCAAGCCAGGCTTTGGAAGGGTGCAGCGAACAGACCTCTCACCACACTGTGCTCCTGGGTGCCTCAGGACACCTCTGGACACCTCTGGAAGCCTCTCCATGCCCATCTGGCCAAGCAAACCCCACGTGTCCATCCACACCTGGAGATGGAAACGTGCACCTTCACGCTGCTGGGGGGCAACAAAACTCACGAGCCATAAAAGCCACTGAAATTGCATCTAAATTTCGCAGCTGAACTTTTCAGGGAGCTRAGCTGGGTTTGAGAAGTGCAGTGGCAGTGGCAGTTCGGCTGCTGAGAGCTCCTGSGGACATTTGCCACTGCAGGTGATGCCTTTAGTATTAGCTTTTGGATTTTTCTAATCCTGCACTGTGCTGGTGTGTAATTCTGGACTCCATATTATGTGCTAGGTAAGTTCTCTTCACATTCTGGTTAGACACAACAATTCATTCTAGGCCAGGGAACCAAGGTCACCATCCCAGGCCTAAGTACAAACRAAAGTGAATTGGGAAGGGGTGAATGGGGGAATATTACTTCAYTACCTGGAACTGTAATTGRRCAATTAACYTCTGATATGCAAATGTGCYAAACCTGTATCTGGGGGGGAAAACTCGTGATTGGGGTCAATCTYGGKTCCAGCCTAGCCTCGGCCAGGCTCTGCACTACCCAGAGGTGTACCAGTTGAAGGCCTTCAATAAATTCCYAYCTTTTATTCACTAACTTTGCTCAGTCTCTGTTTCAGGTACCCCAATTTTAGGCATCACAGGAGCCCCCTTGTCCCAGGCACTGGGCACAGCTGCTGCTTCACTCAGAGCCATGGAACAGTTTGGGTGGGAAGGGACATTCTAAAGGTCATGCAGTCCATGGGCAGGGACACCTTCCACTRKCCCAGGCTGCTCCACCCTGGCCTTGGACACTGCCAGGGATCCAGGGGCAGCCACAGCTTCTCTGGGCAACCTGTGCCAGGGCCTCCCCACCCTCCCAGGGAACAATTCCTTCCCAGTATCTCATCTGGCAGTGGGAAGCCATTCCCCCTCRTCCTGGCACTCCAGGCCCTTGTAAAAAGTCTCTCTCCATCTTCCTTGTTGGCTCCTTCCAGCACTGGAGGGTCACAATGAGRTCACCCCAAAGCCTTCTCTTCTCCAGRCTGAGCAAATCCAATTCTCCCAGCCTGGCTCCAGAGCAGAGGGGCTCCAGCCCTGGGAGCATCTCCGTGGCCTCCTSTGGACTGGCTCCAGCAGCTCCASGTCCTTCCTGTGCTGGTCCCAGGGCTGGGGCAGCTCTGCAGGTGGGGTCTCACCTGAGGGGGCAGAGGGGCAGAGTCCCCCCCTSCCCTGCTGCCCACGSTGGGGGCTCAGCCCGGGACATGCACAGAACAGTCAGAGTGGAATTTGTCCCTGGTTTCCTTTGTTGTCCTGATTTGCTCCGTGACCTTCCCCCAGTGCTTGGGGCTGCCCCATGYGGGTCTCACCCAGCTGTGCCACAAGGGAAGAGGGCTTGGGCTGTTTTCCCGGGAAAAGGGGTGTGTGAAGGGGGTGTCAGCCCAAAGAACACCTTAGGAGGAAAGCAGGAAGGGAGAGGCCACGGGAGCGAGCAGCATCCACATCCTGGGAGGAAACATTCTCATGAGGATGTGAGCAGAGCTGTGGGATTTGGAGTGTGGAATCAAGGTAGGGTTGGCTGAGTTTGCTCTGAAAAAGTCCTCGAGGAAGGGAACTCAGAGGCACCAGAAGAAAAGGACAGTTTGGAATTCCTGTCTCCACTCGTGGTTTTCCTGTGAGKGATCCTGGGCCTGATACCCCACATGAGGCTGGAGGGGCTTTGCTGAGCAGGTTTTGTAGAATTTTGGGTTTGGGAGGTGGGAATACTGAGGAGATTTGGGAAYCAAGGCTGGCACAGAGCACATTTTGGGAAGTGATGCCCGGGCATTGCCCTCTGGAACMAGCAGGGTTTGGGCTCCTTGTCCTCAGTCCTGTCAGGAGCTGCACAAGAGATTTCCCCAGGGAAAGCAGAGTTTGCTTCCACCTTGCCAGRGAAAAGGGAATCAGGGAACACGAGGAGATGTTTTTTTCTCTCTTCAAATCCACAAGATTTACTCTTCTTTTTCCTGGACTTGCATCGTGTGAGAAATCCCAAAGAAAGTAGCAGTGAATATGCTGGGATGGGGCTTTTCCAGGCTGGAAGAGATGGGATATTCTGCTTGGAAATTAATCTGTTTCCTATCAGGTGCCATTTGGGTGCCTGACTTTATTGSTCCTGCAGGACTGAGCTTTCCAGTGGCAGTTTTGTGGTTCTGATGCAATTTCTGTTCATCTTTTGACCAATTYCTTGCTTTTTTTCGGTTAATCCCTTTGATGAGATGATTCATATTTCCCTCACATCAGCACTTGGTGCTTGGTCTCCCTTCCGTGCTGAAGGAGGTGAATTAAACAAAGATGGCAAATGAAATGGAAAAAAGTTCACTTAGTGCCATGAAATATTAACAGGCACTCAGTTCTAGGGGAAATGAGTCCTGCTGCCCTGGCAGGGCTCTGCTGCAGTGAGGGAGGGACCTGCGGGGTGGGAATTCTCTGKCCCCGTGGAGGTTTGCAGGGCCTGGCTGTAGGATGGTGATTGCCTTCCATCAACCTCATGGTCTGGATATTTTAATTAAAGCTCTGAATGAAAGGGCTGAACATCCCTTGCTGGGACAGGGCAGGCAGTGGGACAGCCTCGCCCTGGGTGGGGAGATGTGGATACTGAAAAGCTTTCAGCAGAGGAAYTTTCCAACTTCTTGTGTTCTGTGRGAAGCTGTTCTTTCSCATAGAAAGCTRTGGAAAACACCSAGTTGCTTTCTTTTAGAAAAACATCTTATCSTGCACCTGTGAGTTATGTAGTATTGTTATTGCATGTCTGGRAAAATATTTTCAATAAGGCGTAGTTGGATCTAACCAATCATCCTGAGAGGTGGATGGTCAAGGGACCGATGACCTTGTGGCATTCAGGTACACTAAGGTATAAAGAGGTCAGCATATTAATAAATAATACCACTTTTTGCCACCTTTTTYGCRTACTCCTTGGATTGTGTTTTGTGTTCTTCTCCGCCCGCCTTGATACAACAGCGACAGGGAGAGGGAAGGGTGTGGGAGTGGGAGAGGAGGCGTGACAGGGATATCCAGTCCTGGGGGARAACAAATCCCATGGGGTCAGTGCCAAGGAAATGTTTTCTTTTCCCTGAAATGCTTCTGAATGCTTAAATAACTTGTCTGTGGAGGCTGTGATCCCTCTCTAGGGCTGCCCAGCTGGGATGAGACACCATCCACCAGGATGGGTTATGGACAGGGACAGTAATCCCACATGGATGGGTGCTCAAGCCTCTTTCCAAGGAGTGTTCATGGGAGCATGGCCAGAATTAACCGACGAGGTCCTGGTTCTAATTCCTGATAAACACCTGAAAACCAGGGAATTCCCACAGGCAGGGAGGGCCAGGGCCCACCACTGGTTGGAAGCAGCAAGTGGGAAAGCCCAGGAGGTGAGGAAAGGCTGCTCAGGTGTCTGTGCTGTGAGAAAGAGGAGATGTTAACACAGATGAGGATCAAAGGCAGAGAAATCCAGAGAAAAATACATGGAAGAGCACTGGAAGAGCCTGCCCAGGGTGGTGCTGAAGTCACCATTCCTGGGAGTGCTCCAGAAACATGTGGATGTGGCACTTGGGGGCATGGTTCAGTGGTGAACACAGTCTGGGTTGACACTTGGAAACCTTAGAGGGCTTTTCCAACCTCATTGATTCCCTGATTCCATGAAATGCCGTTCATTTCCACTGGTAGATTTCCCAGAAAATATTCTTAAGCCCAGTCGGCTCCTTGTTTTTTTTTCTGATATTGTTTTAAAGATATTGCTGTCAGAATCCTTTATTGATCCTATTGCCTCCGTGCCAGAGAGCCCCAGGCAGGGACTGATGTCCTGGTGTGTGAGACGTGCACAAAACTCCCCCCCGGCCTCTGCTGACAGATCTGGATTTTCATAATAAATTGAGATTTATGTCAGGCACTTGATTTCCTTGGTGGAGAATATCCTGTCTATCGAATCAATGGACAGTTATTAAATGGATTAAGAAACAGGCAGCTTAAAGCCCTCCAAATGCGATTGTTGGTGGAGGATCAGTGCGGAACAAGCTGCTTGCACGGGAGCTTTGCAGGGTTCAGCTCCCACCCCGCCGTATTTCCCTATTTTCATGAATGATCCGGAAAATATAAATTACTGCCCGTAAAGGCAGGGCTGGCTGGGATTTGGTGATAAATAAAGCGGAGGCGAGGCCCTAATGCAGAGCAATTGCAGCGGCCTGGGAGGCTGGCAAAGGAGAAACAACATGAATTTAAATCCAGCCAAACGCTCGGCCATCCATCCGGGAGCAGGCAACGGGAGCCGCGCCGGCAGCCCGGGAGCTGCACGGCTCTAAAATTGATTTAGGGCCRTATTGAACAACAGGTGATTATGGACGTTTAATGCCCTGGAGTGGGGAAATGGATGGACGTGGGAATGGGCAGAGAGGGGAKGCTGGGGGCAGGACAGGGAGGTTTTATCCACCCGGAATAAAAAGCAGGAAGGTGCTGGCGTCTCTCTGGCTGTAACGAGACCTCCGGGCTGGGAGGTGAACTGAGGGGTTTGGGCATGGAAAYCTGGTGTGAATTCCTGGTGGAACGCTGTGGGAATTCTGTGGGATCCCAGGGTGGGGGTGAGATGAGAGCAGCTCAGCCCGGCACTGGGGGCTCAAGCCCAGCTGGGCTGCAGGATCCTCTCCCCATTGCTCACTTCCCAATTTCCAGGAAAAYGGGAAGTTGTACCATTAGCAGCCCGTTGTGTCCTTGTTTAGCTCAGCTTCACGGGGCTGCACTCTCCAGAGGATTATATTGATTTACAGAGCTGTGGGTGGGGTGTTCCTCACCTGGGGAGCGTGGCTGAGTGAGCTGCACTCACCTGAGACACACAGCGGGGCTGGATCCACACGCTTATCAAAACCCAGCCCCAGCTTCAGCTGGGAATGAAGAACGAGCCCTGGATGTGCAAGATGTGTGCCAGGAGCAGGGAGGGATGCTGAGGGAAAGGGGGAAAGGAGGGAGAGAGGGAGCATGGCCAGGCTGGAGGGGCCAGGTGTCCCAGGGGTGATGAGAAATGTCCTGAGCTTGCTGAAGGCAACGTCGTGGCAGAGACCTCATAGGCCATTGCACAGCTCTGCTCCTCCCCTGCTCCTCACCTGCTCCAGGAGGCAATTCCTGGGGAATCTGGAGAGCTCTGGTCATCCAGACTCAGCCAGGGCAGCACCCAGCAGTGAGMAGGGTAGAGCAATGTGATCCCCAGTCCCCTGTGTCTGCTCTCTCCTGTTTTCTTTTCCAGCTGTTCTTTGGGAACGTGGTTGTGTCCAAGGTTGAAGTTGGAATGTTCTCCCGCTCCCTGTCCGGCCTGTGCTGCCCGGGGCTGTGTGGTCACTCTGCATCCATGCACACAACCAAACTGAGGCCACGGGGGATGTTTGGAATAACTTTTCCTTCCAGGCTCTTTCCTAAACTCCATCCCTCCACTGCGCGTGATGCAGATCCAGGGGCTGTAAGCAAAAACTGGGATAAATGTTATTTTAGGGGAAAAACAAGAAAAATGCTGCCTCGTGCAAGGGGGCTCTTGCAGACACTGAGGGGGTGGGATCTGCAGCTGGCAGGGGGTGCAGTCCCAGATGGCTGGGGGGGAGCAGGTGGAAATTCCATCTGGAGCTTCACCTCTCCTGTCTCTGAGTCACTCACACGGAGCAGCCACTGATGCCAGGTTTGGGGCTGCACGAAACTCTCCAACTCTCCTTCTTCCCAAGAAGGTTTTGAAGCATTCCTGAGGTGCTTTGTGCTCCATGGGAGATCTAAATCCTCTCAGGAACCCGATTTCCTTCCTCTGGACACCTGTTCGTCCCTGGTTTTGATGAACATGGCACGGATAATACCGAGCTCTGGAGGAGCTGGTTGTGATTCACAGYGCATATTTTGTCGCTTCATTCCTCGCAGCGTGGGGATGCAATGGTGGCAGGATCACAGATGATCCTGCTCGTGCAATGTGCTGGATGCATCCCATCTGGATAAGATGGAAATCAGGATTGTGACCACTCATGAAGCCCCCACCCGCTGTGCTGGGAACGGGGACTTTTTCTGGGCTGCTTCTTAGGGGTTTGCTGGGTATGGATTTAACCATGCGACTCTTGGCGAAAGGCAGCAAAAGGGATGGATATTGGGAAGAAATTCCCCCTGTGAGGGTGGGGAGGCCCTGGCACAGGTTGGCCAGAGAAGCTGTGGCTGCCCCTGGATCCCTGGAAGTGTCCAAGGCCAGGCTGGACAGGGCTTGGAGCATCCTGGGRTAGTGGAAGGTGTYSCTGCMCWTGGCAGGGCRTGGGACTGGATGGGCTTTAAGGTCYSTTCCCACCCAAACCTTCTGGGATTCTGTGATTCCATGGCTATTTCTGTGACCCCCTGCTGCAGCTTGGCTAAAGGATCAGGGGATGTCACTGCTCACAACCAGCTGACATTTGAAGATTTGGGCACTGTGAGCTGTGATATTCCTGCTTGAAGGGAAGCAGATATTTGGGAAGCAGATATTTGGGAAGCRGATATTTGGGCCCATGATTTGTTGCACCGAGGGGTTCATGGTGAGATTCCGAACCTCAGCCAAGCTGGCATCTGGAATTCAGCATTTATAAACCCAGAATGTACCCGGCAACCAACCTGGAGCTTTACCTAAACAAACACGGAGAGGGGCTCGGAAYGAGCTGCTGACTCTCACCAAAGTGAGCTCAGGGACCTCGGGGAGGGATCTCTGCAAAGCTCAGCTTGGGGCCTGTGGTGGCAGAGCTCTGAGGGATGGAGCAGAACAGCCGAACCTCTGCAAAGGTCCATTTAAATCTCTGMAAAATTCCGTCTGAGCCTCTGCAGTTGGGAACCTCTGCAATGTTCCAYCTGAGCCCCTGCAACTGTTCATCTGGATACCTACAATAGTCCATCTGAACCTCTGCAATTTTCCATCTGAAMCTCTGCGAAGTCCACCTAAATCTCTGCAAAAGTCCATTTAAATGTCTGTAAAAGTACATTTAAATCTCTGCAGAAGTCCATTTAAATGTCTGCAAAACTCCATCTAAATCCATCTCARCTTCTGGAGTTGTCCATGTGCACCTCTGCCATGGTCTGTGCTGTCCTTGCATCCCAAGCTCTCCCACCCCTGCAGCGAAGAGGAAAAGCTGCAGAGGAGTACAGCCAAAACATCTGGARCAGCATTCCTGCAAGGACTTAGGGTCTGGAAAAGTCCTAAGAGAAGGGGAAGAAGGTTCCATAGTGTGCTGAGGAGCCAGGGAAGCTCTGCCTCAGTTTGGCCACTGTTTGCCCAGGGCTTGGAGAAGGTGCCAAGGAAATGCTCCCACTATTTAGAGTTRCATTCCCACCCTGGTCTGCTCCTGGCTCCTGYGCCAGCCCAGCCCAGCCCAAATGTCCCTTGTCTGGGTCCCTGCAGCTCTTGTCACCTCCTTCTATCAGAGCCAGGGCTTTTCCCGTTCCCTGGCCACCCAGGGCATTCCTGGGCTGTAATAATTGATAATTGTTATTGTTAAGCAGGGACCTGATGACTTTAAATCCCTTGATATTTCCCCTCGGAAGGRCTCTGGTGACCCTTCCTTTGAGAGGCTCTCACAGCTCCGAGCGTTGCAGCCAGCCTTGGAAATTCAGCAGGATGAAAACCCTCTGGCTACAAAAGAAACTTTATTTTTTTTTGCTCCTTGTCAAGTTCTCATTCAAATGGGCTGAAGTACCAACTGTTAACTCTCACCTTCTCCTTCCTCTCCCTGCTGCTGCCGAGGGAAAGGCTGGCAAAGCACCAAAAGCATAACCCTGCCCAAATGTTCTTGGGCTAAACCCAGGCTGCTGCGGAAATACTGGGAGCAAGGGAGAGCCACCGGCAGGGATGGGGAGCCCCAAAAWCTGGGAGCTGCTTTGGCACATCCCAGGAAAGGATGGAGCTGTCCCAGGGCAGGTTTGTGCTGCCCCGAGCTCATGGAATGAGTCGTGCAGCTCAGCCCTGAGCGGTGCTGAGGAATCAGCACTCAAACCCCCCCTGGGGGGCTGGGAGGATGGACTCGAAGAATTGCACRAGATATAACTCAGTTTTACCTTCTTCCCTTCAAAGTATCCCTGCAATATGAAGTCCAAAGATCACATTAAGGGAGGATGATTTAGGTGGAAAAGATGAACACCCCGAAGTGAGGAAATGGCACATCCATTGCCTCGCTCCCTGCCCGGATGCATTACAGAAATGACCTTTCATTTCTGACCACAGCTGCTATTTTTTGTGCTGAAATCCTGTTCTGGGCAGAGCCTGGATGATCCAAAGGGGCTGTACTGCCAAAGGCAAGGAAAAGCACCACAGTCCCAAAGGTTAATGGGTCTGGATGCGGCCCCAGAGGATGCGGGAGCAGAGGCTGCACTTACAGAAGGCAGGAGYGGGGTTCAGGTGCCTAAATTGTTGCCCCTACTGCCCTTTATATCCCACCAGCTCCAGGCAGGGCAGGGCACAGGTCTCACACAGTAGCTGTGCCAGACCCGCCAGCACCATTCCCGGTGCCTCAGACCTCCAAGGATGTCCAAAAGGGAATTACCTCCCTATTTTTAGGGGATTCATCCCAGCTTCAGCTGGGATTCATCATGGATGTTTTGGTGTGAGCTGCAGCCCCTGGACACGGAGCTGACCCTATGAGCTGAGCCTGGGGAGCAGTTCAGCACCTCAGAGCTCACTCACCCCCGTGACCTCCGTGACTTCCCACCTAAGAGGGGTGTCCGACGCCCCAACACCCCCGTGGAGGTGCAGATGTGCCCCAGGACCTGCTTCAGCCCCAAACGCTGTGCTGCAGCTGGCTGAGGGGGGCAGGGACCTGCTCAGCTCCTGCCCCAGGGCCTCAGTGGCCCCAAGCTGTGACCCTGGTGCCTGTCCCGGAGCTGTGACATTGGTGCCTGTCCCGGAGCTGTGACATTGGTGCCTGTCCCAGAGCTGTGACACTGGGGCCTGTCCCAGGGGTTTAGTGGTGGCAAAGCATCACCCTCGGCCTCTCCTCCCAGCTCCAGCCACTCCAGCTGCACCATCATGCTCCATCCTTCCTCTCCACAGCCACAGGAGGGAAACTCCAGCCTGGGGTGAGACTATTCCCAATTCTCCTCCCTCACTGACCTCCCAATTCACCTTCAGCTTGAAATGCCTGGAAGCACTGCCCTCTCCCCTTCGGCACGGGCACAGTCCCGGCACAGCCCCACGTTTGACCGCGGGACAGAGCGGGAGGCACCAG
>JACAXG010000236.1:510083-554741 GCA_018881555.1 Amblyornis subalaris
AGCGGGGAATTGGGCAGCTCCGTCGTGCCCACGCTATGAACAAAGGCGAAATGCTGTGTGCGTCAGCAAAAGGCTTTGTGTTGTGACGCGCTCCCTGTATGCCCAGGCAGGAGAGAATCCCGATGGTTATTGACCCCGGGCTGCAGGAAAGGCACATTTTTAATATCTGCAAATCAATAGGGACAGCGCAGAGCGGCGCAGAGGCCGTGGCTCTGCCAACTGCACCAAACTGCAGCTCCTCTGGCCTGCGAGAAGAGTTTGCAGAGCATCTGCTGAGGGCCCCCGGAGCCTTTTCCTTCTCGGTGCCACGTTCGACAGGGCGAGGGCCCGGGGGAGGGGAGAGGYGGATAATGGACGCGCTGTAATTGCTGCCGGTACCGTGAGTCACGGCACCTCGGGGAGGGCGGAGGGGAAGAGCCGCAGTCGGACTGAAGGAGCTTCCTGGCTTTTAAGAAAGCTCTGGAGGAACAAATGCTAAGCTCAAAGCCAAAGTCTTGGAGGGACTGAAGGTTCCAGGTACTGGAATTTCTTTCATCCTTTGCTTCTGATGGGAACCATYAAGTTCAGTTTTAATCACGTTGTGAAAGAGGGAGGAATGGTTTCTGCACTGAGATGAGGGCATGGGTGTCATGCCAAGAGCCTTTTCCTCAGGGATGGGCACTGAGATTGGATCCTGAGGTGGAAGAGCCCAGCTGGATGTGGAAGATCTGGCATCCAGGGGTGGTGGGAGCTCACTGCAGATACAGAACATGGATTTGTCTGGAAGACTAAGGAAGGATGCAGCTCCTCACTGGGAGCTGAACTTGGCGTGTTCTTCTGGGAATGGGCACACAGGGAACCTTCTGACCTCCCTCCTCCCTGGGACACCCGCGAATCCCAGAATCCCAGACTGGCTTGGGTTGGGAGGGTCCTAAAAGTTCATCTTATTCCACCCCCTGGCACCTTCCACTATCCCAGGTTGCTCCAAGCCCYGTCCAACCTGGCCTTGAATATGTCCTGTACTTCTGGCCTAAGGGCAGGGTGTGTTTTCCCTGGAAAAAGACAGAGCCCACGGCCAGAGCTGAACCCAGTGCTCCAGGAGAACAAACAAATGGAAACATCCTGCTGCAAGGTGTGGGTGGCTCGTGGCACTTGGTGGCCACTGTGGTGTGGGACACTGACCCCAGGCACAGCTGCTGGTGGAGCTGGAGAAGGTCCTTGGAGGAGCAGGGAGAAGCCATGGCAGGGCCCTGGGGTGTCTGTCACAGCACAGCCAGCCTGGCTGGGGATAAAGTGCTCACCTTGGCACCTCTGGCTCCGTCCACTCCTGCCCTTCTCCCCRGCCCTGCCCTGGCTGGGCTCTGACAGCCGCTGGGTGCTGGCTCTGCCACGGATCAGCCAGGACACGGCTGAGCCGCACAGCRGGAAAGCCACTGGAAAAAGGCTTTGGGGGATGATTGACAGGAGCTGTCTCGCTGGAAGGAGCTAATCCAAGCAGCTCAGGAGCACCGGGGCCCTAATTAAAGCTCACAGCCTGCCCTACTGTAATTAACTCCCTGTGCTGCTCCTGGCAGCTGCTCCCAGTGCCACTCGCTGCTCCTGGCAGCCCCCGGGCATTGCAGCGGGGCAGGGACAGCCCGGGCTGGGGTGGAGCAGGGACAGCCATGGGATGGAGCAGGGACAGCCATGGAGTGGGATGGAGCAGGGACAGCCTGGGCTGGGCTGGAGCAGGGACAGCCATGGGCTGGGCTGGAGCAGGGACAGCCATGGGCTGGGATGGAGCAGGGACAGCCATGGGATGGAGCAGGGACAGCCATGGGGTGGGATGGAGTAGGGACAGCCTGGGCTGGGCTGGAGCGGGGACAGCCTGGGCTGGGCTGGAGCAGGGACAGCCTGGGTTGGGATGGAGCAGGGACAGCCTGGACTGGGATGGAGCAGGGACAGCCTGGACTGGGACGGAGCAGGGACAGCCATGGGGTGGAGCAGGGACAGCCATGGGGTGGAGCAGGGACAGCCTGGGCTGGGCTGGAGCAGGATGTGCCCCTGCCCTTCTGCTGCTCTATGCTGGGCAGGAGCCGCAGTGCTCCAGCTCTGGACGGGGACAGGACCTCGCTGCCCGGCCCGGGAGCTT
This sequence comes from Amblyornis subalaris, assembly GCA_018881555.1. Classification (NCBI taxonomy): domain Eukaryota; kingdom Metazoa; phylum Chordata; class Aves; order Passeriformes; family Ptilonorhynchidae; genus Amblyornis; species Amblyornis subalaris. Next base: position 512,194 of record JACAXG010000236.1, read on the forward strand.
TCCATGGGAAGAGAGATCCTCTGGGTCGCCTGTGCATGCTCAGGACACCAATGATCCAGAGGTGCTCCAACACGGCTGTCAGGATGGGGTGGCACAGGGCGGGRTGATGTTCATACACATGGTCTGTCCCCTGCCAGCTGCTTCATGTTCCCTCCTTCTCTCCCCATGTTTCCATGGATTTCTTGTGCCCTTGGCTGGAGCTGGGACGGGAATGTGGTCACTGAGATTCCTCTCACACAGGAATGGGTCTGTGCATTCCCTCAGCTGTGTCACCTGTTTCCAAGGCCTGTGAGATGCTCTTGGGCCGTGGTTGGATTTTCCCCAGGCCCTGGCAGGGAGGAGCAGCTGGGCAGAGCTGGATCCTGCCGTGGTGTCCCGGTCTGAGCTGTTCTGCTGGAGTGGGAGGCGCTGCAGAGTGAGGTGAACCCCATTGCTCCGGTGCCACCCCACCACCCCAACAACGGAAATTCGGACACAGGCTCCAGAAAGTCCCATTTCTCTGCCCACGGGTTTTCATTATCAGCTGGAGAGGCACGGCCAGAGAGTCACCAGCGCTGTTTTAATTTCCCAGGAGGCTGCTCCTGGTGTGCCGTGGCTCCAGCAGGGAATTTCAGCTGTCTCGTGTTGCTGTGCTTCGTGCGATGGGACGTGACATGTCAAAACATGACAAGGCAGCCAGGATGTGTCACAGTGCTGCACTCCACACTCTGCCTGGCAGGGCTGCTCAGGAGCTGAGAACATCAGCCTCGAATTATCCCTGCATGCTGAGCTGGTGCTTTTCTCCCACATGGATTATGAAATATTGGAGTCTCCTGCCTATATTGGACTGTTGGATCACACCAGATTTATTAACCACATGTGGTGAATCATTTTGGCCAGGCTGACAGCCAAACCTGRGATGCCGGGCTGTTCCTGCAGGAAAGCCACTTTCCCTCCTCGGCTTCTCCAATTGTTGTTCCTCCAGTAAACATTTGGTGAGGTTTCCGTGTGGTTTAATCCGTTGTGGTTGGTGTTTGATGTGGTTTCATTGGCCACGTGAGCACCTGCCAGGCTCCACGGGAGCTGCAGCCACTGCCTTTGGATTCCCCTCGGGAGGTGGCAGGGCTGGATGTGGTTCCAGTCTCCCCAGTTCATCCCACTCTGCACCACTGGGATTTTCTGCCGGGTTTTTGAACTCTGCTTTGTCACGTCGCGCTGTAATGAGGCCTCAACGAGCCTGAAGGATATTTGCAGTGTTCAGGGAAGGAAAACCCTCCCACAACGGAGGCAAAACCCTCCCACAACGGAGGCAAAGCCGCTCTTGTCCCTGGGTTGGAGATCCTCAACGTGTCCTTCAGCCAGAGGTGCTGGGATGAGCTGGGAAGGGGACACGCGTGTCCCTCTCACAGGTGGCATTCCCAAACGGAGCCTCCTGCTGCTCCCATTTGCTGCCCATTCATTTTAGCTCCCGTTTAGAGGAAGCAGACTAATTACAGGCTGTTAATTGCTGGGAAAGCACTGCTGGCACTGCCTCCCTTCCCTGCCGGGAGCAGGGAACAGCAGGAGCCTCCTCGGGTCTTTCAGCAGGAGGTTCATGCTCACCCTGCCAGGTCCCTTTGCAGTAAATGATGCTCTGTCCATACCTTCCTCCCCTCCAGGCTCATTCCCAGCTTCCCAACTGGGAATTTGATGAACCAAAATGTTTCCTTGGGATTCCAGTGCAGCCCAGCTCCTGGGGAAGCAGCTGGGCAACACCAGGAAAAAATGTTCCTCTCAGGAGGTTGTCAGGTCGCATGGGCTGCCTGCATGCTTGGGACACATGGAATCTGTTCCTGCCTTGCAAACTTTCTGGAATCCCTGAATCAAGCCTTGCATGTGATTTCCTCCTACAACAGCATGGTGAAAAATCTTCTGTTTCCTCCTCTTCCTCCGTGGCTACGCAGGTTCAAAGGAAAAAAAACATGGGGAGAGAGGAAGCAAGAATCTGTGGGTTAAAGTTTTGACCAGGAGAAGGGAAGGATGCTCTTGGCCCTGAGGCTTCTCCAGGCAGGTCTGACCTGAAAGTTATTCTGGGAATCTCTCCCAGTTATTTCTCCCAGGAAGACCAGATCAGTCCAAAATTATTTGTGGAAAGTCACAATTAGGTCTGGAGAGCAGTGAGGGGACATCTGCTTGTTTGGAAGAGTTGTTCAGTAACCCTGGAGAGTGAGGAGCCGGTGGCACTGCCGGGATGGGACTTGGAGTTTCCTGGTGCATCCCGGGAGCTCTCCCAGCAGCTGGACTGTGCCAGGTGTGCCCGTGGCAGAGGGAAAGGGCCCGGAGTTCCGTTCCCTTTGCTCGCAGGTAAGCTCTTGGGAACAGGGCTGGTGTCGGATGTGCAAATCCATGGTGCTGACCCCTCTCTCTCAGCCCCCGAGGGTGCAGGGCTGAGGAGGTGCCCAGACTGCATCTCTACAAGTGTACATTGATTTAAGCTCTCGAGTTGAGTGGCAGAATCACATTTTGAATCCTGCGTTTGAATTGTTGGCTGCCCTGGCCTCTGCTGTTTGTGGTTGGTGGTGCCACCTTTGGGGGGGGGACCTCAGGCTCCTCTATTAACTGCCRAGAGAAGCCTTCTCCATGACCCTGCCTCATTCCCGTGCTCTTTTTGTCCTTCCTTAGGAAGCAAACTGCTGATTTTGGTGCTTTGCTTGAACATCCCGTCGGAAGCGGAGTCGTGCCCCGGGGCGTGCGTATGCTACAGCGAGCCCAAGATCACCATCAGCTGCCAGCAGCAGGGGCTCACGGCCATCCCCACCGAGATCCCCATCCAGAGCCAGCGCATCTTCCTGCACAACAACAGGATCACCCTGGTGAGGGCCACCAGCTTCACCTCGTGCCGCAACATGACCATCCTGTGGATCCACTCCAACAACATCAGCCTCATCGAGCCCGGCGCCTTCTACGGGCTCGGCAAGCTGGAGGAGCTGGACCTCAGCGACAACACCAACCTCAAATCCATCAACCCCGTCACCTTCCGGGGGCTCGTCCACCTCCACACCTTGCACCTGGATCGCTGCGGGCTGCTGGAGCTCTCCACGGGGCTCTTCCGAGGCTTGTTCTCCTTGCAGTACCTCTACCTTCAGGATAACAACCTGCAGATCCTGCTGGACGACACCTTCATAGACCTGGCCAACCTCACGTACCTGTTTTTGCACGGGAACAAAATCAAGAGCTTGTCGGAGAACGTCTTCCGCGGGCTGGTCAACCTGGACCGGCTGCTGCTGCACCAGAACAGGGTCAGCCTGGTGCACCGGCGCGCCTTCCACGACCTGGGCAAGGTGATGACCCTCTACCTGTTCAACAACAACCTGACCGTGCTCACGGGGGACACCATGGCCCCGCTGGTGTCCCTGCAGTACCTGCGCCTCAACGGCAACCAGTGGATCTGCGACTGCCAGGCCCGCTCCCTCTGGAATTGGTTTAAGCAGTTCAAGGGCTCCTCCTCGGAGCTGGAGTGCCACCTCCCCCCGCGCCTGGCGGGGAGGGACCTCAAGAGGCTGCAGAGCTCCGACCTGGAAGGCTGCGTGGACTCCTTCAACCAGATCCGAACCAGCGTTTTTAGCACAAAAACCAGGTCTGGGAAGCTCCCGACGGGGATGCCCCCTCTGGGCTCCCACGACGGCTCCTCCAAGTGCTGCCAGCCCGAGATGGATAAATCTTTTATTTACGAGGCTAAAGGCAAGGCAGGGCCCTCCTCCCACAGCAGCCGCTCGTCCAACAACCACCTCAAGGAGAAGGAGAACATGTCCAGGCCCAAGTACATGGAGACGGACCCTTCCAAAAACGGCAGCAACAAGCACATAAACGATTCCCCCTTTGGGACCTTCCCCAGCATTGTAGACCCTCCTTTGACCAAGTTGAGACCCGAGTTTCTAGAGCCTATCGAACCTTCCACAGTCCCAACCAAAAAGAGGCAGGGCTGCTCTAAAAAGAACAGATCAAAGGCCCAGTGCCGCCTCACCCAGCAGGGGAACAGCTCCACGTTACAGCTCAGCCTAAGCCTTTTGATCCCCCCCTTGGTGTGGAGCTTACTGTTATTCTGCTAAAATTAACTCTTTTCCTGGGTTGATGACACTTTAATACTCGACTTTTGCTGACCTCCATACACGTTGCAAACAAAAGCAGAACTGCCATCCGCCCCGAGAAAGCTTTGTTACACAAAACTTAACTGGATGCCTTTATTAAAAACACAAACAAACAAACAAAAACAAAACAAAAAGACAAACACTGAGATGTACATAATTTATTTGTCCTGAAACCTGTGAATTATACCTTTGGTCTTCGGAACTGCACTTGCCCACAAAGCAGCTTTTGCTACGGCAGATGGTAAAGAAATATGGTTTATTTACAGGAAAAAAAAAAAAGAAGTGTAAGAAATGCTCTGAAAAGAATGTCTAAAATCTGTTTGTAAGTCACCATCACACTGAACACTGTTGCAGGTTCCCATTTGCAGAGGTAATGGATTTGATGCTGTTTTAATCCTATGTTGATGACTCTTGCCGTTTTTCCGTCTCCATTCCATCGTTCACACCACGTTTACGGGCAGCATTTGTTAAAGAATGCTGCCTTCTCCTCCACCAGATTGCGGTATATATAGATATGCATTTTATTTTACTTGTGTACAAGTATACAAAAAACTATAAAATAAAGATTTCTTTTTCCTAAGTGGTTGTCATCTGCGAGGGGTGAAGGACTCAGAGCAGCCAAAAAGCTGAAATTTAAAAGGCTGTGCAGTGTGATCTGAAGGCAGGGACAGCACTGAACACAACAGTGATAAATAAGACATTCTTAGATGGTTATGCAACCTTTGATGGTGCCAGCAAAGGGTTTTGTTGTGTGAAACATTCCCTGCTGATGCTCCTGTTCCCTTCAAACTGTCCCCTGCCTCTGCCTGACACCATTCATATTCCAGGATGCTCAGAAGAGCAGGAAATATTTGCCCAGCCTTTCAGAGCTGAGGTAGAGGAATGTCAGAAACAATGCCAAGAAGTCGGGCAGGGTCATTTTTCTCATGCTGTGCACTGAGTCTGGGCTCAGCTCTGTGGTGGATCCCAGTGGAGCTACACTGGGATTTAGCAAATAGGGTATATCCCCCCCAAAACACAGCTCCCAGCCTGGCAGCTCCGGTGTCCATCCCTGGAGCCACCGTGCCAGTGGCTTCACCTGCAGAGTGACCTTGGGATGCTGGGAAAAGAAACCATTGATGTCCACATATGGTGAATGTCACCCCATGGGACCCAGCACCTGCCTGGAGCCGGCTGTGCCCTCCTGGCACTGCAGCCGCGCCCTGGGCCAGGTTAGGAAAGGTTGGGCACAGGAGGCTGCTTTTCCTATCAAATCACAGAGTTTCTCCTGTGCCTCTCTCTCTTGTTGGGGTTTGGAGGTCTCTGCAGGCAGGACCAGCCTGTCACATGCAGGGGACACGGATGGGGCCAGAGAAGGGCAGTGTCACCATCCCAAGGTCCCAGGAACGTGCACCCCAGGGTTATGTGTGGAAGGCAGACTGAGGGGCTCCAGGCTGCACCATCCTTTGGGATTCCCAGCACYGGGACTGGTGCTGAGCTTCCCAGAAGGAGGGAGGCGCTGCCAGCCAGGAGTGAAGGGCAGTGGCAGGGCCATGACCCGTTCCAGCCTTGTCGTAGGCTGGAAGGTTCATGAGGAGGGAGCAGTGACCACGGGAAGGAGCAGGAGGATGCTCAGGTGGTTGATGTCCCACTCCGGGATRTCCCAGCTGAGAGGCAGCGTGGCAGGGCTTGTGCCCTACTGTGGGGGTGATGCTGGATATTCCAACCTCTGCCACAGCTGCTTCCCATCCGTGTGAGTGACAGGGAGTGTCCAAAGTGTTGCGTTTGTGATCTGTCTCCAAATCCATCCCTGGGGCTGCCAAAAAGATGTGGCACAGACCCCTCGTGGTGAAGAGCTCACTGGTGTCACTGGGATGGGGACAGGTCTGTCCAGCCCAGGTGGATCTCTGGGAGGGAACAGCTCACTGGTGTCACTGGGATGGGGACAGGTCTGTCCATCCCAGGTGGATCCCTGGTAGGGAACAACTCACAGGTGTCACTGGGATGGGGACAGGTCTGTCCATCCCGAGTGGATCCCTGGGCAGAAGCTGCTGTGCAGGACAGGTCTGAACCCCACCAGCCCAGCTCCATGAGCAGTCTCTGCAGAGGATCCAGGTGTGTTTTGGTGCAAATTCATTGTCCTGCCAAAAGGATGGAGCAGGGACTGTGCTGGGACAGTGCCGGGCTGAGCTGGGCAGCCCTGCCAGCCGTGCTGGGTGTGCCCAGTTTGTTGTGCACTTGTCCACGCTCACAGGTCAGGGATTGGTACCTTACCAGCCACTTCCTGCCACTCCTGGTTGGATTTGTCCCATCATGCTTGTGCTGAAGGATTTTCCAAGGTCCTGCATGGCCAAAGTATGCCCTGTCCTCTCCTACTCATCCCAAAGCATCACTGAGGCTCCCAAAGGACTCAAACCTACACTGGAATCGGAAGCACAGGAGCAGAGAAGAGCTTGGTCATGGGGTCAGCACCACCCCAAAACCTGTGAAAAAGCTGGAAGATTTGCTGGATGCTGTGCCGGGCTCCCGTGGAACCTCTTGTTTGGTCATAGTCTGTCAGTGTGTCTCCCTTGTACAGTAGTGAGTGAGTCTTGTGGTCCAAATTCCTGCTCCACAGGCACGAGGAAAGCAGGAGAGGTGGCAAAAATGCAGGATGAACCTGAAAGAAAAAAATAGAGAAAAAAGAGACACTTGTGGCATTTCCCCCAGCAGCTGATGGGCCCCAAGTAGGGCTGGGAGCTGGGCTTGCCCTCCCTGAATCGGGATCTTGGGGAGTCTGGCTCCGGTGCTCCCTGTGGATAACGCAAAGCACACGAGCAATTCCCGTCACTTCTCCTGAGTGGAGCAGGAGCTGCGCTCTGCCAACCCAGTGACACCGTTCCTGCTTTCGAGAGCTTGACTCTGCCGTGCTTTCAGTGGCTCCCAGGACTGTGTATTGGCCACAAGCCCAGAAGAGTCCCTCGTGCTAATTTCCTAGATTTCCTGCTGTCCAGATGCCAATTCCTGTGTTTACAGGCATTAGAGGGCCATTGGAATGACAAATATTGAACAAGGGGATGCAGTGGGCAGCAGGAATTCCCGTAGGAGCCTGGGAGAGGCCAAGGCTGAGCTCTGGTGTTGGGGAGGGGAGGGAGGGAGTTCCAATGAAGGGAGTTTCACTCCTGCCTTGTGCTTTGCTGGGGTTGGCTCTTCCAGATATTCCTGGACACATTTTACACTCGAGTGTCACTGAGTGAAATGGGATTCAACCAGCAGGGCCTAGGACCTTGTTGGCTCTTCCCAATCTCAGGATCCTTTCTCTCCCTTCCTTCCTCCTGTGCAAGTCACACTCAATTTTCTGCTCCTGTCGCTGATGCCAGGAATGAAATCAAAGAGACAAGGTCAGCAGCGAGGGGTCAGGATGGATAAGGGATGGGATCCAGGTTTCCCTGGGAAGAATGGACTCCCCACTACCAGCACAGAGTGCACAGCTCAGCACCTCAGAGGCCTGGCAGTGCAGAGGGCACTGCTGAAGATGCAGCAACACCACAGACCCTCCAGCAGTGGTGGGAAGACACCGTGTTCATCCTCAATTCTCCATAATTTGCCTCCAGGGATTGTTTGCTGGAAGTTCTAAGCAGGAACAGAAGCAAAAGAGAAACCTTTTTCCAGGTTTTCGGGTGTGCCTGGAAGGACAGCCCAAGTTGCTGAGATGATTTTGCCCCTCCTGTCATGGTCAGAYGGGAAGGGTGTTTATCCTCTGCCCCTCCGTCCACCTTCCCACCCTCCTGCAGAGGAATGGGACTGTTTCTCTGCCTGTGGATGGCAAAGTGGATTCCRAAGGTGTGTGCAGGTGGGGATTTGTCCCATCCTGGATGGGGTCCCTGACACCGGTGTGGTCACCCTCACTCCAGGGACCCCATCTCTGCTGCCAAGTTGCAAAACCCAATGTGGACAGATTTTATGGAAAAGTCATTTCATCCAACTGGTTTTGAAAGCTTTTTCTTTCCCTTTGTTAATGGATAACTGTGATTCACCGGAATCAAAACTTCATGGAGGGATGCTCTGAGGCTGTTTCCATCAGCAAGAGCTTTTCCATCAAAGCTGGAGGCAAGAGAGGGATAATGCAGCATGGAAGAAGCCCCACTAATGAGATTCATCGGATATCCTGGACATGGATTGGGAAGGACTGAGCTGCTCTGACACCTATGGCTCAAGCAGTTCCAGAGGGAGCTGTATTCTCCTGAGGATTCCTCGCTGTCTCTGTCCAGACCCCTCCAAGCCTTTGAAAGACGAACGATTGGAGTCTGGGCATTGCCAGTGCCCCATAGGGGTGGGACTGGAGCTCCTCACTGCAGCTGTTGGGTCAGCCTTGCTGGGCATGGCCCGGGAGGGGACTGGGAGAGACTGGAGCAGGACAGGGGCAGCCAAAGGGACCACGAGCAGGCACTGGACCTTGGGAGCTTCATCCTTTGTCCGCTGCCCACAGCAGGCTGTGTTCCCAGCGGTGTTCCAGGCATTTTGCTGCACGCAGGGGATCTAAGAAGTGCAATGGCCTGAGGGAGACAAGCTCAGGCAGTGCTGGAATGATGGAATTATGGAATATCCTAAGTTGGAACGGACCCACAAGGATGATGGACTTCAACCCCTGGCCCTGCACWGACACCCCAACAATCCCAGCCTGTGCATCCCTGGGAGCGTTGTCCAAAYGCTCCTGGAGCTCTGGCAGCCTYGGGGCCGKGMCCATTCCCTGGGGAGCCTGTTCAGTGCCCAGCACCCTCTGGGGACAGAAGAACCTTTCCCTGCTCTCCAGCCTGACCCTCTCCTGGCACAGCTCCAGCCGTTCCTGGGTCCTGTCCCTGCTCACCAGAGGAAAGAGGTTGGTGCCTGCTCCAGTGGTGTCTTCTGGCTTCAGGCTTGARAAATCTCCAGTTGCCTCTCATGTGTTTGTTTCCCTGCTTCCCTCTCCTTCCCTGCATGTGAGAGGAGCTGCCTCTGCCTCTCCTGCCCTTCCCCTGGGACAGGGAACTCCCGTTTCCAAGTCAGCTCCTTAATGAAGCTCATCCGAGTCCTGCTTAGCTGCGTTCTGGGTCTGGAGACCCTTTTTCCAGGCCTTTCTCATCTGAGGCTGGAGTCTCTGAGTTGGGGATCCAACAGAGAAACGCCAAATCCCACAAGAGTGAGGAAAGCTGACAATGCAGGTACCTGTCTGTGGGGACACCGGGGCTGCAGGCCGGTGGCATCTCTGCTCCATCCTTCCCCAAGAGAAGATCCTGGGGCAAATTCCCAGCTGCCTGTGACTCCACAGGGCTGAGATCTCTCCCCTAGACCTCGTGAGGAAGCCGTGTTTCCACATCTCTGCTCTGACACGGAGCAGATTATCCAAGCTGCTGAGTTTTGCTCCAAACAAACATGATGCATAGAAATAATAAAGGCTGGAAGGTTTTTTAATTCCAAGCTGTGTTTCTGGATTAGTTCCCCATCATTAGGCAGTCAGGGAGTAGAGTTATTGCTGTTCTGCCTCTTTCTCAACATCAGAAAAGGATAAAAAAATCCAGCATCACTGAGAGCTGGGRGTGGGCAGGAGAGCAGAGAACAGGCAGGAGAGACAGTTTTTTAGGGATGATATTGGCCCACGGTGCAGGATTGCTGGTGGGAAGCTCTGGAGACAGCAGGAAGTCTGCCTACGACCACGGTGAGGGCAAGGAATCTGTGAAAACCTTCCCCATAAATCCCAAGTCCGACATTTGAGTCCGGTGTCGGACAGAAACTCTGATTAGAGCCCCCTTGATTCGTGCCATAAGTAGGGCACTGCAGGGGGAAGTGCTGAGGCAGGTGAGACTTATCGGGATTGCATCCCAGGGTAGCTATAAATAGGGATAACAGAGACTCTGCAAAAAGAGGCACAATGAGAATAACGCTGCACCCTGCCCACTCACTGGAGGCTGAGGCACTTCACATCTCGCAGTGACCCACCTTCGCTGCCGGGGGAGAGGCTTGTTCTAGGTCAGCGGGTACCGAAAAGGCCCAGCTGTCATCAGGCACGAAAACAGGCCCGTTTTTGGGGATGAAATCATAGCTTTGGAGAGGCTGCTGCGCTCCACATGGCACCGCCACGGGCTCCTCATGACTCACGGGCTGGGCTCCCGCACAGCCCCGCGCCGGTGGGTGGACCCATCTGCGGGGTTTTACTGGTGTCAGGGTCCATCTGCAGGGCTTTAGTGGTGTCAGGGTCCGTCTGCAGGGTTTTACTGCTGTCGGGGTCCATCTGCGGGGTTTTACTGGTCTCAGGGTCTTTCTGCGGGGTTTTACTGGTCTCAGGGTCTGTCTGCAGGGTTTTACTGGTGTCAGGGCCCATCTGCCCCGATTTACTGGTGTCAGGGTCTGTCTGCAGGGCTTTACTGGTGTCAGGGNTTTACTGGTGTCAGGGCCCATCTGCCCCGATTTACTGGTGTCAGGGTCTGTCTGCAGGGCTTTACTGGTGTCAGGGTCAGTCTGCAGGGTTTTACCGGTGTCAGGGTCCATCTGCAGGGTTTTACTGGTGTCAGGGTCTGTCTACAGGACTTTACTGGTGTCAGGGCCSATCTGCCCCGATTTACTGGTGTCAGGGTCCACCTGCAGGGGTTGGTTTGTGCCAGGTTGCAGCTGCAGGGGTTGGTTTGTGGGTCAGGTCTGTGGGTCAGGTCTGTGGGCAGGGGTTTGCTGACAGCTCAGCTCCCCTCTGCTGCTGTGGTTGGGGCTGGGTCCAGCTTGCATTTGTTGTTCCGTGGCTGGTTTGGAGTGTTATCCCTGGAATTTCAACTAGGAAGGCAACAACTGCAAGGTCTGGTGTGAGGAGGGAGTGCTGGACTTTTCCATGTGAGTGGGCAGCTCACGTTTTGAAACAGTGAGGCTGCACCTCTCGGGTGGTGGCAGTTGCTGGGGTTTAAACTGGAATTCCTGCAGCTCCCTGCTGAGCAGGGAAACCCTGCTCTGCCTTCTGCACCGGCCTCTCCAGTGCAGGCTGATCCAGCACCTCTGGAGAAGGAGCAGGAGCTTCCTGGCATGGGGAGCAGGAACACAGGAGCACCTTTCACCAGGTGCCCCGACAGGCTGGGTCTCCTCCTGCTGCCCTGAGCAGGGGCTGTGCTGGGGACTCCTGTGCCCGGGGCTGCCGGGGGGGGCCAGCACCTTCCTGTCACAGCTCCCACCATGGACAGCGCCCAAACCCTTCGTGTCACAGGTCCCACCATGGACAGCGCCCAAACCCTTCCTGTCACAGGTCCCACCATGGACAGTGACAATCCCTTCCTGTCACAGGTCCCACCATGGACAGTGACAATCCCTTCGTTTCACAGCACCCACCACGGACAGTGACAATCCCTTCGTGTCACAGCTACCACCATGGACAGCGCCCAAACCTTTCCTGTCACATCTCCCACCATGGACAGCGCCCAAACCCTTCCTGTCACAGCTCCCACCATGGACAGTGACAATCCCTTCGTGTCACAGCACCCACCATGGACAGTGACAATCCCTTCCTGACACAGTTCTCACCACGGACAGTGACAATCCCTTCCTGTCACAGCTCCCACCATGGACAGCGCCCAAACCTTTCCTGTCACAGCTCCCACCATGGACAGTGCCCAAACCCTTCCTGTCACATCTCCCACCATGGACAGTGCCCAAACCCTTCCTGTCAAAGCTCCCACCATGGGCAGTGACAATCCCTTCGTGTCACAGCACCCACCATGGACAGTGACAATCCCTTCCTGTCACAGCTCCCACCATGGACAGTGCCCAACCCTTCCTGTCACAGCTCCCACCACGGACAGCACCCAAACCCACACGGAGCTGCCCTGCAGAGCCTCAGACACCCCCCTGGGGAGCTCTGTTTGCCTCTGAACCCCGGGGCAAGGCCAGGGAGATGCTGCAGCCTCCAGCAGGGCCACCTGCACACGGTGACACCGTGGGTGAGTCGCTTCATCTCCTTCCAGGGCCCATCTGGGTGCGGTGGGATGGGATCTTCACACGCATCCAAGCGCCTCCTCCAGCAGGAGAAGGGCAGGATTCCTTGTTTTCACCGGAGCGCAGCCCTGGAGTGGCTGCCTGAGGACTCGGATTTAGCCGCACGCTGCTAACCAAGGGCAGGGCTGCTCTTTTCTCCCTGGTATTTCCATTCCAACCACAACAACGGTGGCAGCGGGAGCAGCCGCTCCCATGGAATATTGATGAGCTGTCTGCAGAAATGTCAGGAAGAGCCGGTGGTTGTATGAACAGCCTCTCAGAGCGGCGGGCTCGGAAAGTTATCTGATGTGATCCCTACTCCGAGTGCTTTATGTAAGAGTTACAAGCGCTTTACAAATCCCTCCAACATTTCCTTGTCTCCTGATGAACAGAGGGTCAATGTCCTGACACCGGCCCAGGAATCAATCACCCTCTCTCCCTCATTATATCCCCACCCTCCCTTCATTAGCATCCCCACCCTCCCTTCATTAGCATCCCCCTCCTCCTTCCCAAATTAGCAGGGGGTACCTGGAGGGCTCTGCATGACAATGAGACCTGAGCTCCAGCAGCTCCTCACTCCAATTTCACTTCAAGACTCTGGCACTAAATGTTCCCGCTTGCTTTGGGCATTAAAAGCTGGAATTCTAACGAGGTTTCCAGGCAGGACTGTCACATTCTGTGTTCTGCTAAATGCCTTTTCTTTTCTCCTTTCCTGCCTTGCTGCCAGACTGACCTTGCTGCGGCTGTGGGGACGAAGGAGAAGCAACCTGAAGTCTGGGAATGCATTCCCACACACCCCTAATTCCTGTGGGTGTGGAAAAACCGTGGGATGTTCAACTTTGCCATGTCTGTTTTAATGTTGTGTGTCACTTTTAGGAGTGTTTCCAGCAATTCCGGCTCACCAGAGGGGTTCAGTACCAGGATCCTCCAGACTCCACATGAGTAAGTTCTACATTGTTGGTTGGGTTKGACCTCAGAGGTGCTTTGGGCTTTGACCACATTGTTCTTGGCCAACTTTTGTCAGCTGGAGGGGTCAGGGGTATTTAGGTGAAGTCAGAGGACCTTTCAGGTTTTGATTTGTTTCCACTCTTGGAATATATTCTGTATTTCCTCCAAATTTGTGGCCTTTAAACAGCCTAAGAGATTCTTTCCAGCCCCTGGGGAAAGCAGAGCCACCTCAGAAGAAATGGAGGTTTCATGGAATCACAGAATATCCTGAGCTGGAAGGGACCATGAAGTCCAACCCCTGGCCCTGCACAGACACCCCAACAATCCCACCCTGTGCCTGGGTTTGTGGGAGAGTATTTGGGAGAAGGAGTGGCCTGAGAGTTCTGGGAAGGAGCAAAAGGACCCTCAGACCCCCCCATTTTCCACTGTGTTTCTGTGCCCCTGGAGCAGGTCCCACCTTGCCAGGGCCCTGAGCTAACTGTGGGAGCTGCTGGTCCTGACCAGCCTTGTTTGGACCCTCCTCCCACACCCTGGGCCCAGGAGCTCCAGTTGTGTCCAGCCTGGTGCCTCCAGGCCACACTGGGCGAGTGCTGGTCTGCTCTGGCCATTGCCTGTCCCTCCTGGCTGCTCTGGGGCTGATTTCATGGACCTGTCACATCACTGTGATACTGCTGGATGATCCCTGGACCTTGTTCCGACCTGTGGATTGATGACCTGGCTTCCCCTGGACCTGCCTTGTTCCTCTGACATTGCCCCAGGTGGATTTCTGGCTGGACCTGGCACCATCCTTTGGTCTTGCTTCCTCACCCAGGTCCTGCGGGACAAGCTGTGGCTGGAGGGGCCTTTCCCAGCCGTGGGATCCTAATCCTGCCCTTCCCTGAGGGAGCAGCCCTGCYCTTGCTGCTCCCTGACACATCTGAGCTCCCAAACCTCGCAGACTCCAGCTCAGAAGGGGTGAGCAGAACAAAAATCCACCCAGGTGGCCTGGACCTTGTCTAAGGTGGCCCCAGCCTTCTCCAGAGCTGCTAAATTTTGCTGTTTGCAAAGCCTTTTGTGGTGCTGGAACAATGCATGAGGGGAATCTAGTCAAGATTTCTACTTTCCAGGTTATTTTTGGGTTGCTTGGGGAAAAAAAATGAGGAGGAGAGCGGGCTCCAAACCATGTTCCAAAGGCTGGAAAGGAAGCATCTGGTGTGCCCAGGGGTTGTCATAGTGAAGATGAGTGACACATAATAATGATGAATCCAGAAACTTTCACCTTGGTTTGCCTGCCTGGCSGAGCTTTGAAGTGAGCCTCCAATATTATGTTAGCAGTTTATTGTGTGTGCTTCATTAAAAATACATCACAGGCCTCTCGGAGCTGCGAGGGACGCAAATTAGGTCAGCGAGTCCAGGCTCCCGCTGCTCTGCCAGGGCTCTGATCCCGCTAATGACTCCAGCCCAGCCCYGGCAGGCGCTCCTGTGGCTGCCAATTCCAGCTCTGGGCTGACAGGGAAAACAGCGTTTCACTCTTGAAAACTTTCAGTTCTTGTTAAACGGGGTTTATTTCATGTTCCCTGCCCGGCRGGTGTTTGAGTGTGAGGGGGCAGCTCTGCCCTGGCCCTGAACCCCCTGGGCTGAGCCCCCAGCGTGGGCAGCAGGGCAGGGGGGAYTCTGCCCCTCTGCCCCCTCAGGCGAGACCCCACCTGCAGAGCTGCCCCAGCCCCGGGACCAGCACAGGAAGGACGTGGAGCTGCTGGAGAGAGTCCAGAGGAGGCTACGGAGATGCTCCCAGGGCTGGAGCCCCTCTGCTCTGGAGCCAGGCTGGGAGAGCTGGGGGTGTTCACCTGGAGAGGAGAAGGCTCCAGGGAGACCTCAGAGCCCCTTCCAGTGCCTAAAGGGGCTCCAGGAGAGCTGGAGAGGGACTTKGGACAAGGCATGGAGGGACAGGACACAGGGAATGGCTTCCCACTGGCAGAKGGCAGGGATAGATGGGATATCRGGAAGGAATTGTTCCCTGGGAGGGTGGAGAGGCCCTGGCACAGGTTGCCCAGAGAAGCTGTGGCTGCCCCTGCATCCCTGGGAGTGTCCAAGGCCAGGTCGGATGGGGCTTGGAGCATCCTGGGCTAGTGGAAGGTGTCCCTGCCCATGGCAGGGAGTGGGACTGGATAGGATTTAAGGTCCCTTCCCACCCAAACCATTCCATGATTCTGTGTTTCCATGATCCACCAACCCCATCAGCTCTCCTGTGGGCATCCCAGGGGATCTGTGCACCAAGCCCTGAGACTGCCTGGAGCTGTGAGTCCTACTCAGTGTGGGTCTGTGCTGGCTCTCACCAGCCTGGGAGGTGCATCTGAGGGATGCTGGGGAGGGACAATCTGACCCAGGAAGGGACAATCTGATCCAGTGAAGGACAATCTGATCCAGTGTGGGACAGTTTGACTCAGAGTTTGCTGCTCCTGGAATAAGAGCTTTGGCCGGGGTCAGCCTGGCCTGGCACATCTGAGAAGAAAGGAACCAAAGCTGCAGGGGAGGCACCAGTGGGGTTTGCCCTGAGGGACCATCACACTCCGTGTTGCTGTGCTCTGAACTGAGGTCCACGCCCAGGGATTCATCCTTTGGGGAATTCTGAGCCCCTGAGAGCAAGGGGACCCCTCACTCACCACTGGCCCAGAAGGACCAGGGGATTCATCCTTCGGGGAATTGAGAGCCCCTGAGAGCAAGGGGACCCCTCACTCCCTACCAGCAGGACCTGGCAAGCCCAAGCACCCTGAGGTGGCCTTCCCAGGACGTTGTGGCAGAGGAGACTCATTCCAGCTGGAAGATGCTCCCGTTTCCCACTCCGGCTCTGTGCTCCCGGGGAAGGAGAGCCCAGCCCTTCGTTAGCTGTAATGAGTCTGTCCCGGGCCGGGGCCGCGGGCCTTGGGCTCTGGCAGAGCTGTGCCGAGCAGCCTGGCCTGACCTAGAAAAGCCTCTTAATGTGGTGTTCATCGTGCGAGGGGCAATGGTCTTATCTAATCAGCGAGCGCATCCCTCAGCAGCGCCGGCGCTGCAGCCGAGTTAACTCAATTAGGAGAGCACCACGCCGAGCTATTTACAGGCTCTTTCTAATGGCTCTGGCAACAGCAGGATAATAACATGGAAACAAAGGGCACTGAGAGGCTGTGATGGGATAAGTGGCATCCCTCTGCACCCCCGCGGGCCCGGGCAAGCCCTGCTGTTCCACGGGGCTCTCTCCTTTCCAGGAGCCTCTYCCCAGAGCCGTTCCCTGGGGCTCCTTTGTCATCTCAGCCTCAGAGAAACTCTCACATTTCACTTTGAGAGGGGGCGTGGTGGAGGGGTTTTTTTTTTTGCTTTCTTTTTTTTGCTTCCCCCAAGAATCTTATTTTAAGTCTGTCCTCCCCCTCCTGGCTGCCTCGGGTCTGCTGTGCCTGGAGTTGGCCCCCTTGAGCTCCTGCTTTGGGGGGGACAYGAAGCCCAGGCCATGGAAGCTCACCAGGGAATGGGGGCCAGTCCCTGGAAGGTGTTTGCACCCTCCAGGCTGTTCCGTGAGGGTTCCTGGGACATTTCCCGCCCACCTGCAAGAGCCAAACGTGGCCAGAGCAGAGTCACCAGAGCCCTGTGTGCCAGGAGYCGCAGAGAAAGGCACGGCTGCTCTTCCACACCTCATTCCCTCCAGGAAGGGCTCAGCCCTACATTGTCACCGCTAAGACAAATGGAGGTTCTGAGTGGGTAAAATGCYCCAGGTGGCCTCAAAGGGTGGGAGTAGAAGTGAGATTTGGGCACAAATTGCTGCGTTTTCATCCAGGGCTCAAATAATACTCCGASAATTTCAGTCCTGAGCTAAGCATCAATCAGCATCTTCCCCAAATACATAAAATGTATAAATTCACTTAAAAATGGCTTCCTCTTTGCATTGACTCTCATGAGGAATGCATGAGGGCTGAGCCGATTTTGGAGCCATTTCCCCCTCGGGATGGGCGGCTGGAAAGCCTGGCCTGGGGAGCGACCTCGCAGTCGGATGAGGTAGGAATTCCAGGGCTGCCTCCCACGGGGTCAGACTCCTTCCAAACCTTCCTTCGGATGAGGAACGAGATGATCTCATCGTTTTCCCCCCCGTGGCCTCACCTCACCCAACCCCTGMGCGCCGGGGGTGGCGGAGCAGCTCCACTCTGCTTCCCACAGGGAGCGTTTCATGTGTGGCCTCTTTCCCCCAGCCCTGCTCTGGATTCAGCACTAAAAATGGGCTGGTGCTCGTTGCTGGGCTATCCAAGTGTTTCCAGCCAGCCTGGAATGTTTGGTAAAACAGGGGAATTATTTTAACAGTGTCATAGGAAGTGTTTGCCAGGTGTTTGGACAGCAGGAYTGGGTGTTGGTGACCTCTCATCTGTTGCTTGGCTTGTTAGAGCAGCCTAGTGCCAGGGAGCTGCTCCCAAACTCCTCCCTTTCAGCACACAAAACATCCATGATTTCACTGCTCTGAGGATGACACATGAGTTAAAAAAAATCAACAAACAAAAACCGTGAGAATAACAAAAAGCCCCTCAAAACTGTGGCATTTCTGTTCTTTCCATCCCAAACATTGAGCTAACAGGCAGCATTGATAAAATCATGGAATGGTTTGGGTTGGGAGGGCCTTTAAAGGACATCTGCTCCACCCCCTGCCATGRGCAGGGACACTTCACACTATCCCAGGGTGCTCCAAGCCCCGTCCAACCTGGCCTTGGACACTTCCARGGATCCAGGGGCAGCCACAGCTTCCCGGGGCAAGTTCCCAGCTCTCTCTAATGAGTGTTTTGGGGTGCAGCTTCATTCCCTGAACTTGGACCCCACACCAACCCTCAGTGTTTTCATGGCCACTGACTCACGGGGCTCCTCGGTGTCTTGGAGCTTTTCCAGCATTTTCTGCTCCCAGTGCCACCTCCCGGGGTGCTTTGGAAGGCTCAGTGCTCCTGCCTCAGTCTCAGCAGGGAGCTGAGCCAACCAACATCCCAGGAATCCTCGAGGTGGAGAGTGGCCCGAAAAGTTGGGCCCAATGGAAATATCGGGGATTTTCCAAATTTCATTTTTTTTCCCTCAGGAGGGCTGGGAAGACAAAAACTGTGTGTTCAACAGAAAATCTCTGTGAAATTGCTTCTGGTTCAGAATTTGAGCGTGGCAGCAGAGCTGGGTGATCGAAGCCCGCTCTGGGGGGCCAGGCCCTGGCAGAGGCAGGGGGAGGCCACCTCGTGTTCCCCAGCCCAGCCCTGGGGGCTCTGCCCGGGATGGGGAGCACAGGGCTGGTCCCTCCTCTGCCTCTGCCCCTCGGGAGAGCAAGCTCAGCACCAGGGCAGGCGACACCAGASGTGAGGAGAGGTCCCAGGTGTCCCCTTTGCTTCTTCTCATGGTGCACGTTGGGCTTGGTGAGGAATCCCTCAGCTCCCTCCTCCATGGGGGTGTTGTCCCCAGCTATGGCATCGTGCCAGGCCCTTCCCATGGGAATGCTGCTGTGCTTCGGTGTCTCTGAGAATCCCAGCGGGCACTGGGCAGCCCTTGTCCTTGTCCTTGTCCTTGTCCTTGTCCTTGTCCTTGTCCTTGTCCTTGTCCTTGTCCTTGTCCTTGCCTTGTTCCAGAGCTCTGGTTTCCCACACGGTGCCAAAACAGGGTTTGTGCCTCAGTGTCCCAGTGGTGCCACGTCCCACACTCCACTCCCTGGCTCTGGGATGCAAATTCATTCCCCCACAGCTCCACCCTCAGCATTTCCATGGTGCCCGTGGGCATTGTGGAATCGCAGAAACAATCACAGGATCACTGATTTTGGAAAAACCTCCAAGACCATCAAGTCCAACCTTTGGCCATGTCCAGTAACCCCCAAGCGCCACCTCTACCCATTTTTTGAGGTGATGGTGATTCCACCACTGCCCTGGGCAGCTGTGCCAGTGCCTGACCACCCTTTCAGGGAAAAAATATTCCCTAATATCCAATCTGAGCCTCCCCTGAAAGCTGGAAGCATCACAAACATTTTTGTGCCCAGTGTCACCACACATGGGAGCTTGGAAGGCTCAGAGCTCCCACATCAATCTCGGGGAACTGAGTCACATGAAGACTCAAATGTCTCCAAAACATCTCAATTCCTTTCATGAGCTTCTTGTTTTCAGCCTCAGGAAATGTTTTTGCCTGTTGAGAACAGCCTGGGCGCCTCCTGCCTGAAATCAGTGGGCTTTTGGTCAAGATGGAGCTGAGGGAAAAATTCCCCCCCCCAAAAAAATGGGCTTTGGCCCAAAATGCCTGTGGACATCTGTGAATCTGATAAGAGCCCGGAATCTTTTTCCTCAAGTTTTTGCAGGAAACATTTGCAACAGGAACATGCTGAGGGATTTCTCACAAGGGCATGGAGTGACAGGAGAAGGGGGAATGGATTTAAGCCAAAGGAAAGGAGATATAAATTGAGGATTTGGAGGAAATTGTTCCCTGGGAGGGTGGGGAGGCCCTGGCACAGGTTGCYCAGAGAAGCTGTGGCTGCCCCTGGATCCCTGGAAGTGTCCAAGGCCAGGCTGGGTGGAGCTTGGAGCWTCCYGGGCTAGTGGAAGGTGTCCCTGCCCATGGCAGGGGGTAGAACKGAGCTGAGMTTTAAGGCCTTTTCCAACCCAAACCATTCCATGATTCCACAGCACTGTGGCTTTCACTGAAAAAAACCCAGAAGACAACAGCTTTAAAACCCGAAAATTTTAGTGGAAAACCGAAAATCCTGGGTGATTTCCTTTCCCGGCGCTAAGGGGAAATGTTGAAGAAAGTGGAATTTTGCTGCAAAGGAGTGGGAGCTGTTGCTGCTCCTCAGGCAGCTGGAGCATGAGCTCATAGAGGCAAAATAGAAGTGGAGCCTGTGCTCCGGGGGCGAAGGCGTCTGGGGAACGGGAGCAGATTGTTGCACCGGGGAGAGGCATTAGGATTCAACAAGTGCAAACTGACAATCACGAGGAAGGAGCGGGGAGGGGGAAGATCAGGTTAATTAGCAGCCCAGAGGAATTGGAGGCCACAAGCTCAGCAGAACTTTGTGGAGGAATTAATTAAAGGTTTGTTTGGAGCTGAGCTCGACGATAAAGAAAAAAAAATAAAACTCCCCTGTTGCATCCTGACACTCCGAGCTCGTCCTGGAGCGCTGCCAGGCGCTGGCACAGGCCCTGTTTACACCTCCAGGAGCCCGCGGACAGGAGGGAGAATTAATTGCAGGGAGGCAGCCGAGGCTGTCAGGGGAAGGGCAGCAGAGCTGCCTCATCCCTGCTCCCTGCCGGGCGGGCAGGATGGGCACCGGGAGCTGCCAGTGGGAGGGAGCACGCCAGGATGTGGGATGTGGGATGTGCCAGGCATCACTCGCTGCTGCAGTGCTTGCAGGGGCAGGAATGGGGCGACTTTGGCGGCAGGGACAGAGCCAGGGTGACTTTGGCGGCAGGGACAGAGCCAGGGTGACTTTAGAGGCAGGGAAAGAGCCGCGGTGACTTTGGGGACAGGGCAGGAATGGAGCTGCCAAGCACGGTCCCTGCAGGGCTCCATTCCCTGCTGCCCATGGATAACGCGTTCACCGTGCTGGAAGAACTCCAGGGGCAGGTCCAGGTCTCACAGAAAGGCTGTGCTGGTGCTGGGCCACCACGAGAATTCCTTCAGGAGGAGCAGTGGGAATGCAGATGCTCTGCTCCAGCAGGGCCAGTCCTCAGGGCAGAGCAAATKYCTGGCTGGACTTAGATCGGAGAATTCCAGAATGGTTTGGGTTGGAAGGGGCCTTAAAGCTCATCTCATTCTAACCCTGTGCCAGGGCAGGGACACCTTCCACCATCCCAGGTTGCTCCAAGCCCCGTCCGACCTGGCCTTGGACACTGCCAGGACCTTGAGGGCTGAATTTTGCTTCTGAGCCGCGGTGAGGTTCAAGGCCCTTTGTGTGTGGGCTGACTGAAGCAGGACACGGTGACACAAAAGCTGCACTCCAGGGCACTGAAGTCCCTCTCGGCTTGGAGCTGACAGATATAACCATGAAAGGCTCTGGCAAGGGACCTGACATCATCTCCTGTTTTTAAACATTAATACTGGGCATTACCTAATCCGTGTTAAATGGGTTGGGGAGTGACAACAGGCTCCAGAACACGAGTAATCAACACGGAACTGTCACTGAATGGGGACATTTCTGTGGGGATCGCAGGCGAGCGGTGAAGCCTTTGTACTTTTCAACTTTTCYATCAATTACCTAAAAATAAATGCGAAATTTGCAGATAACACCCAGACTGGCAGGATGGCATGTGCGGATAAAAGAGGCAGCTCTGCAGCCTGAGCTCATTCCCGGGAGCGGGGCTGCTCCATTAAAATGTGTTTTCTCCCCAGCAGAGGGGTGCTGGCTGCTTGGGGCAGGGCCCAGGGAGCCGCTGGAGGCTCCAGCTCGGGCAGGGAGCGGGGCAAGGTGCTGGGATCCCACCCCAGGGTGCTGGGATTTCACAGCATCAGGACAGGGGAGAGAAGGGCATTTTGGTGCTTTTTTTGGGACTGGTAGGAAGAAAATTTTCCTTTGATGCTCTGCTTAGTGAGTTCCAAGGAATGTTGGTGCTGTGGGATTAACTGGCATCGTGACTRGTGTTACTGGTGGGCAGTGTGCTGCTGTCCCCTGCTTTGGATGACTCCCCGTGCTCTCGGGGTGATGCAGCTCCCCTTAGCAGGAATCACAGGGAGGTTCCATCCCCAAATTCCTGCCAGAGGCCCTGGAGGGGTGATGGGTGCTGGGCTGTGTGACAGGGAATGCTCAGGGTACCCCACGCAGATATGGGATCACTGGAGGTGTTTCCATCGGGCTTGGGTGCACCAGGACGCCTCTCCCAGATGCCCCCCAGGCACTGGTCCCCACTGGGGTGAAACCTGGAGCCCCCTGTGGGACCCAGCTCTGGTGTCCCTCTGCATCCCATGGGGCAAAAGAGAAAAGAGTCAAATGTACCCAACCTTTTCCGCTCCTTTTCCCTTCCGAAGGGAATGTGTCAGCTTGGACCCCAGTGGACATCAGTGTGGGATCCCTGAGGACCAGCAGGAGCTGGGAATGCTCCAGCCTGAGGGTGCAGATGCAGATGACTCTAAAAYGTCCTTTAGTGTGTCACAGAGTCATGGAAYGGCWTTGGTTCCAAGGGACCTGRCAGAGGCTTTGGGATGATCTGTTTTCCCTCAGCTCTGCTGCATGTAAATCATTTCGGTTTTACAMCTGATTGGGAACAGCCTTGGCTGAAGTTGTGTCCCAGGGGCCCCTGCAACTCTGTATTTCCAACCTGTCCCTGCTCCGTGCCAGGTCCCAARTGCCCTAGGAGGGAGCTGAGGTGACATCAGGCACAGCTTGTTCAGCTTTGAGGCCAGAGCTGGACCTTCCTCTGCCTGATCAGCACAGGGATGGAAAGGAAGTGCCATTTCCATGGATGCAGGTCTCCAGCACGGGTAGGTGCCTGGAAAAGAAACACYGCAAGTGCTTCTGGAAGGGGAATTTTAGTAGGAACATCACGTTTTGCAGGATCTGTCCATGCAGCCTTACAAGGAACAGAGGAGGAACAGGGTCTGGCTGCAGCCACCGCCACGAGAGCTGCTCTATCAAACCGGTGTGGGAATCCTTTCCCAGGCTGTCCAGAGAAAGAGAGGGAGCTGAGGCCGGAGGAGAGGAAGGTGGAGATGCTCTGGGATGCTGGGATGGCTGCAAAGCTCTGCGAGAAGGCTTCTCTCAGTCATCTGTGCAGAACTAATGACACAGCTAAAGAGGGAGCTGGAATGCTACAGGAATCCTGAGATCAGAGGGGAGATGAGGAGATGTAAACATCTCCAGTTCCTACAATAGGGGGATTCTTTTTCTGGAAGTGCTGAAGAGAAAAGAAGAATTTTACAGCAGCCCTGGAGCTGATTGGGGGTGAGACAGCAGCCCCGAGCCTCCTGAGAGAGGGGGATTTATTTAGAAGACAACCACAGGCAAATATGTTCTTTTTTCCTTCCCTTGCTTTTTGATGAGGAATATTGCTGGAATCAGCTCCGGGGAGGGAGGCTTTGATCATCCTTTCGGAGAGCGAAAAAAGCCGCTTTGAATTCTGCCGCAGAGCAGCTCCCAGGAGGGGCTGTGGGAGGGGTGCTCAGCCTGGGGCAGAGGCCCCTGGGCGGGTGTGGGACTGTCCCGGGACAGGGACCGACCCCTCTTCCCACCCTGCCCTTCAGACACGTCTGTGGAGCCTGGAGAGCACAGGATCACGGAATGGTTTGGGTGGGAAGGGATCTTAAAGCTCAGCTCATCCCACCCCAGCCATGGGCAGGGACACCTTCCACTATCCCAGGCTGCTCCAAGCCCCRTCCAGCCTGGCCTTGGACACTGCCAGGGATCCAGGGGCAGCCACAGCTTCTCTGGGCAACCTGTGCCAGGGCCTTCCCACACCCACAGGGAATAATTCCTTCCCAATATCCCATCTAACCCTGCCCTCTGGCACTGGGAAGCCATTCCCTGTGTCCCGTCCCAGGGCAGAGAGGAGCCACATCCAGCACTGCAGGAAAGTAAAAACCCCARTTTGGGTGGGTTTGCCTCGTTTGTCCTGTGCTCAGAAACAAGTGTTTGTTTAGGTGGTGCTAATCGGAGTAGCATGAAAATATTCCAAAAATAAATCTCTTTTTTTATCCAAGAACCAGTGTTTCTCTGAAGGAAGTTGCTTTCAGGGAGTGACAGTAATTTTCAATTTTTTCTTTTTCATTCTGTGCTTCTATTTTTAAGCAAAATGTTTGAGAAACAAAACTTGACAAGACTTTCAAAGTGCATTTTGTGGAGTGTGGGGATTTTTCTTCTCATTGGCCACCAAAAAACCCATGAGAACAGAGAAAACTCAACTTCTCCCATGTGGATATTGGCTCCCACCTGATAAAGTCAGCTTTTTTTCCCACTAGTCGCTTTCTCCATAAAATCATGAATACTTAAACCCAAAGCTTCACTTTTTAAACATGAGGAGGTCTCCTTTGCTTGCCCAGGTTTTGAACTGGGCAAAGTTCWGATGAGAGGGAAAATCCCAAACTCCACGTGGGAAAATGAAATGTTCCTATGAAAGGAATGGGAAAGAGATTTTTTTTTCCTGAAAATGCTGTAATTGAAAAGAAAACACAGACCACCTTGGTTTTCTGATCAGTTTCAGTGTTATTATTTCTCTGAGCCATTCCCAAGTTTTTTCTCTGACTCCTAATGGAGACAARCCAAAGAAAATTTATTCCCAACACATGCACAATGTGGCAAAGAGCTGCAGGTTTCCCGATAGGTCTCCCAGATAACTGCTATGGAATCCTTTCTCTGCAGGAAAAGCTTGTCCTGGCACCACAGCTTTGGGCATTGAATTGCGTTTATGTCCCCCAGTGGGGCAAAATCCTTGGAAAGGTGGTCTGGGAATAACCCAGGGAGCAGAGCTGGGCAATGCCAGGGTTTATCCTGGAAAAAGGAGGCTCAGGGGGGACCTTCTGGCTCTGCACAACTCCCTGATAGGAGGGGGCAGCCGGGGGGGGGGGGTGTCGGGCTCTGCTCCCAGGGAACAGGGACAGGATGAGAGGAAACGGCCTCAAGCTGTGCCAGGGGAGGTTCGGGTTGGACATCAGGAGGAATTTCCTCATGGAAGGGGTGGTCAGGCCCTGGAAGGGGCTGCCCAGGGCAGTGGTGGAGTCCCCATCCCCAGAGGTGTCCAAGGAATGAGCGGATGTGGCACCTGGGGACAGGTTCAGTGGTTGAAGGCTGGACTTTGATGACCTTGGAGGTCTCTTCCAGCCTTTACGACTCCATGATCCTGTGATTCCATTCCCTGTGAGGTTGGAACCAGCTGGGCTGCGCCACCAACTTCTTCCTCACCTGCCCACGACACCCTTGAGTGGAGCTGATCCCAGAGAAGGGAAGCCAAGGACACGCCAGGGAGCACCAGGAATTGCAGCCCCATGGATGCTCTGGGTGCAGCCCCCGCTGATTCCCCCTCTGCCTGCAAACTCAGCCCTTCCACGCTTATCCTCCTGCCTTTCCCGAATGTCCTCATCCTGCCCGTTCTGCCGGGAACATGCTGTGTCCCCACAGCTCCCAAACCCCCCAGGTCTGCCCTTTGCTGCCGCCTTTGTTCTCCTTTCATCTCTCCTTTATCATCCCCAGCCAGGCAGAGCTGCCAGCCCGCCAATTAACAGCGGCAATTAAGAGCYGCCGAGGTAGGTGTTTCCCCTCCGAAGGGACTTGATGTTTTCCATGCTGAGCCTGAGAGAGATTCCCACCGAGGGAGCTCATTTGTGCTGATTAGGAAACGTTGTCCTTGCTGGGATCCGGCGAGCTCGGGCTGAAAAGTTGCAAAGTATTAGATAGGTTTGGGGTTTTTTTTTTTACCTGCTGCCAATCCCAAATTCCTGTCAAAATGTGACAGCGCAGAAATTTGAGGTGAGTGTTGCCCAGTCTGTGCTTTTCAGAGTTTAGAAAATCAGGTAAACGACGAGGAAAACCAGCAGTTCTCCAGTAAAGGCCTCTTTTCCCACATCCATTTGAAGGGAATGGTKGTTACTGAAAGGGAGGATATTAGAGCTGTCCACAGGATGCAGCCACTGCTCGGTAAATGGTGCAGCAAAAGGCGTCTGGTGAGCCTCTCAAACCCTTTAGTGAATGAGAAAACGGCAGAAGCCGGGAAATAATGGGAAAAGATAATCTGGACCCAAATGGAAAAACCCATCTGCAAAAATCTAATCAGAGCACCAGTGACACCGAGCATTTCCACTGACTTTTAGCTGGGAATTCAAACACTCCTGGTGTCCAATAATGGCGTTTTATGTCCTGTGCAGAGAGCGGAATTAACAGGGAAAATACGGATTTGGATAAATAAGGCTGCTTTTCAGCACCTGTGAAATCAGCTCAGGTCTCACCCTGCTCGTTCTCCGAGTGATTTGATGTTGAGAGCGAAACAAGAACAGCCTCCGCCGCTGTCCGGGTGCTGATGAGGAGTGATTAATCCAATCCTGGCTGGAACAGCTTCGCAGGCATCCCCAGGACAGYGGGATGGATGGGGCACTCCACGGAGACGGGGCCTGTGCGGATAAAACAATGAGGAAATCAGGGAACGTTATTGATGGGGATTATTCCTCCCCTTCCTCCATCATAACAGTTTTATATCTGCGTAAAAATGAATTCTCGTTGGTAATGCGGTCCTGGGGAGTTGTATTTATTCTGTTTATTGGTGTCAGGGACTGATTAGTTTGCATAAATTATTCATGGGGTTAGACATGCTCATGATGCCTTATTTGTGTGGGGAGCGGGAAGTCCTCAGAAAACTTCTTTTCTTTGGGTTTTTTGGAGAAAGAGCACTTGGAACTCACGGGGAGTGAGGAGAGCCCGGTGTGAATGGCATCACAACGCTAAATTCCCCCGGGCACGGGAGCCATGGGGGTTTGGGGTATCTTTGCCACGCAGGGCAGAGTTCTGAGGGGGCACCTCGAGGGCCCTCAAAGCAGCAGAGGGCAGGGGAGGAGAAGCTCCCCCTTTAACAAGGCASGAAGTTCATCCCTCAGCCTTTAAAGGTGGGGGATTCTGCGCAGACAGAGCATTTAGGGGAGGATTTCACATCTTGCTGGAACATCTGCTCTCCCTGAGCCATGAAAAGGGCCTGGCTGGCTATTGGTGATCAGCAGGAGATGGGAAAAGATCAGCATAACTGTCCCCTCCGGTGAGGAATCTGTGACAGGGAGCACAACCACCCCATTCCCTGGTGTCCCCTGGCAGATGCCGGGCGGGAGGAGCCGTGGRATGAGTGACAAGGAGCTGGGATCGTGCCTTCGGCTGCTGCTCCAGCCGCGGCTCACCCAGCAGGGCAGGGGCTGCCTCGTGGCAGTGGCCACGGGGTCTCTTGCAAATCAATTATCTTCTCTTTTATAGCATATTATTGTGCTTAAAAGCATATTTCATCCCTGATGTGATTGGATTATGATTTAATATTTTTCCGCCGTGGTTCTGGTGTCAGGAGCTGGGTTTGCGGGGCTGCTGCCGCTGGAAGGGGCAGAGCTGCCCTTCCTGCACCCCTTACCCCGGCCCTTCTCCCCTCCCCCTTGCTGTTCCTCCAAAAACCTTCCCCAAAAAGCTGCTCCCCAAAAAGCTGCTGGTTCGTGGCCTTTTGGCAAGGGGTAATCCAGGAGACCCGGCTSATATGGAGCTTTTGGGAGAGTTCTTGGAAGTGTTGAGGTTTTTTTGTGCCCACCTGAGCCCCAGGTGTGCCCCAGCCCGGCCGGACCTTCACCCATCCAACCCCGGGGTGAYGCTCCCAGCAAAGCTGCAAAAAGGATTTTGCTGCACAGCCAGTCTTGCTCTCCCATCTGGAGCAAAGCTGGGAATTCCTCTGGAGTTTGAGCAGCTGCTGGATGGATTTTCTGTGCACAGTGCAAATCTCACACCTGCTCGGGGCTGTGCTGCACACACTGGTCAGGGTGAGGCTCCCGTGGCTTTATCCCAGGAAAAGAGCAGATCCCTGTGAGCCCCACAGGCACCAGATTGCAGCACCAGGGGCTGGGTGACGATTTCGAGCTGTCAAGTGGCTCCTTCCTCCTCTGGAATGCTGGGATGCAGTGAGGAGTGGCTGGATGCTCTGCSACTGCTCCTCTCCATCGGCGAGGGAAGGATGGAGCATCCCAGCAAAAGCTGTGATGGGAAACACAGGGCAGAGCAGGAAAAGGGGTGATGGSAGTGACTGGCAGCTTCTTCTCAAGGCACCCAGGAATCACTTAAAACCTTCCTCTCATCGAGGGAGAGGGTAAGGAGTCACTTCCTTCCCCATGGATTCATCCCACGTGGGAAATCTGAGGTAGCTGGGAGCTGCCCCCSACCCTCTGCTGCTCCAGGGCTGTTTCCAGCCCCAAACCTTTCAAMTTCTTCCCAGCTGAGCTGGAGGGAGCTTCAGGAGTCTCCTGGAGAGATCCAGGTCAGCTGAGCAGGCTCCATCCCTTACAGAGCACATGAGGGCACTGGGAATGTTCAGCTGGAGCAGAGACTGAGCTCAGACCTCACCAGGGACAGCTCCGATCTCWGCTCCCTGGGACAGGGACAGGASCCAGGRACRGYTGGAGCTGKGMCAGGGCAGGGTCAGSCTGGAGAGCAGGGAAAGGTTCTTCTGTCCCCAGAGGGTGCTGGGCACTGAACAGGCTCCCCAGGGAATGGKCMCGGCCCCAAGGCTGCCAGAGCTCCAGGAGCSTTTGGAYARTGCTSYCAGGGATGCACAGGSTGGGATTGTTKGGGTGTCTGTGCAGGACCAGGGATTGGACTCGRTGRTCCTGGTGGGTTCCAGCTCAGGATATTCCATGATTCTCTGATTCCACGAACAATGTGCATCCAAACCCACCTGACACAAAGGCCTAAATCCAGGCACAGACAGCACAGATCAGACTTGAGATATGGGAAATGGGAAAGCCATGACCCCACAAATGACTGGGAGATGAACAGAGATAACAACCTAATGGGAGCTCACTCCGAGATAAGGAAATGGGGCTGGTGAACACGAGCCAGCGATTTATTCACAGGGAAATGCCAAGTGCAGAGAAAGAGGTGGTGTGAATCCTGCACACAACAATGGGGAGAGATAAACTGTGCACCTCGAGCTGATATCCACATTGTTCCAATGTGTTGTCAAGCTGGAAAAGGGAGACAAAGCCTTGCAAGGCTGAGTCAAGGCTTGGAAGAGCTGAGTGTGACAAACAGAAGGAGCTGCATCCCTCAGTTTATTAAAGTGAAGTTTGTGAATAATAGCACGGCATAAAAACCCGCCCAGAGGGTGCAGATTCCCGATAGCAAAACAATGTCTCATTTTGCAGATAAGCACAGATCAAGATCCAGGGGTAGGAAATTGCAGGCATGGGAGGCTGAGTCTGGGAATGACGCACGGACTCCATTCCTGATAACGTGAGCTCTTTAAAAAGCTCTGGATCTTTCGTTGGGACCTCTAAAAACGAGACACGCTGTGCACTGTGGGGTCCGGGGTGGAAGGGTTGGATCTTCCATAAAAATTCGGAGCCCTGGGGCTACACCAAGCCCAAAGCGAGAGATTTCCCAGGCAGCAGCCGGAGGTGGCATCTCAGGAGATTTCGGAAGCGAGTTCCTGAATTACAGCCCGAGGCAGGGCCACCCACGTGTTCCTGGGTGTTGCCTTGGTGGACCCCAATCCCTCGGTTTGCCCAAGGAAG
Organism: Amblyornis subalaris; assembly: GCA_018881555.1. Lineage (NCBI taxonomy): Eukaryota > Metazoa > Chordata > Aves > Passeriformes > Ptilonorhynchidae > Amblyornis > Amblyornis subalaris. The sequence goes on from JACAXG010000236.1 coordinate 541,356, forward strand.
GAGGGAATTCTGAGCCATAAATTCACAATCCAGGCAGAAATAGCAAGGTCGTGCTGTGTCGGATGCTGGGCTGCTTCCCTTCCTCTGAATCCCAAATATTCCCTGCTCGCTGGGTGAGTCCTGCTGCCAGCTTTCCACAAAACGAGAGGAATCAGCTCCTGATCATGGATATAAAAGTCAAGGGCAAACAAAGATCCAGCTGGAGTCAGCGCCTCCTTCCAAGATGTGATTTGGTTCCACAGATTGTTCCTTTCCATGGAGACGGAAATGACCCTGAAACCCCCAAGGGACACGGTGGAAACCACTGGAAATCCAAACAAGAATGCCCAGTGAAGAGGAGAGCACCCTTTCCATCCATCCTGCCTGGAATCTGCATCCCCATCACCCCATCACCACCGTGCAGGTGRCAGGGCTTGGACAGACACGGAGCATCCTCTGTGCTCTCTGCACTTGGGAGTCTCCCCAGGGAAAGGAGACATGTGGGATTTACTAGAAAAAAAGATGGAACCTGCAGCTAAAAGCCTTGAAAAAGGTTTTTCTGTTATTACACTGAACTCACAATGTAATTTCTTCCTATTTTCCAAATTTCTCTGATTTATGGTCACTTGTTGGCTGAAAGAAACAGCAGCAATGAGCATGGAGCCCTGGAAAAATCCCCAGGATGTCACTAAGAAACTGCAAATATTTAATTATCAACAGCCCAGGGCCAGAACCTGTCATTATTAGATCCCCTCTCTAATCAGGCTAATTGGGAACAGCGTTAATGGAGGTGCTGGGCTCGCACTRAGCCTGGGTTGAGGCTGCTCTCCCTTTCCTGGAAACATCAATGTGGCTGTGACTGGGGCTGTGCCTGCTTCTCCTTCCCCTTCCCTCACCCCGGCTCTTCCCTGAATCTCCAAACCACCTTCGTTCCGTGAATCGCAGCCCCAGCCCCSCCTCCCTCCCTGCTCCGGGGAAAGGAGCTCGGGAAATCATTCCCTGGTTTCCGTGAGCCCCAGGAGCAGGGGCTGGCAGCGCTCGGTGTGTGGTGCTGACAGCTCGGATCTTTCACCTCCTGCTGTTTGCAAATGGGGGCCAAGGCTGCCTCGTCGGATTGTCGGGAGCAGGGATCTGCAAGGAATTKTTTCCTGGATCTGGCCAGCGATCCAGAAAAAAATAATTGTTTGAGGCCGACCCAAACGCACAACCTTACGGGGATTTTGGTGAAGTGAAACTGCTCCTGTTGGGTTAAAGTGCCAAATGAAGCATTTGCTCTGGCAGGAGCAGGGTTGGTTGATATCGGGGGAGGTGGTTTTAATCTGATTTATAGGAAAGAGGCAGTTTTAGTCCCCGGCTGCTCACGGGGCTGGGATGGGAACCCAGAGGCTGGATGGACACAACCCTGAGCTGTGGGGCAAGAGGCACAGAATCGTGGAATGGTTTGGGTGGGAAGGACCTTAAAGCTCATCCCATTCCACCCCTGCCATGGGCAGGGACACCTTCCACTAGCCCAGGTTGCTCCAAGCCCCATCCAACCCGGCCTTGGGCACTTCCAGGGATCCAGGGGTAGCCACAGCTTCTCTGGGCAGCCAGGGATGGGAGTGAGGGAGTAGGAAGGGTGTGATGTGACCCTCCTGCATTTCCCAGTGTGCTGAGCCAGGAGCAGTGGGAGGATGTYGCTCCCTCCAGACATTCAGGAGTGTCAGAGGGATCGGGATGGAGCCTGGCAGGRCCCATCTGCACAGACCCTGGGGCAGAGTGGAGCACAGCTGGAGGTCAGGACAGAGGGAATCTTCTTCRGGAAGGCAAAGCCTGCAGTGGCCTTGGTGTCCAGGTCACAAATCCATGCTCCCAGGCTGGATTTGGTGCCTGCAAAGTGAAGCTGGAGCTGAGAGAAGAGTGGGGAGCTCAAAGCAAAGGCACTGAACAGCTCCAGTCCCAAACCAAATCCCACCTGGAGGGTTTTGGGAGCTCCCACCTGGAGCCAGGGTTTGGGAGCTCTTTGTCTTCCTCCACCAYTCATTAGCTGATTCACTGAATCCCAGCCATGACTGTTGGGTTTCCCTCCTGGAAGCCCAGGTTTGTCGGGAGGATTGGGAGCATGAGCAAGGTTGTCTGTTCCTGGGAAAGGGAAATATTTACCTTAGCCTACTTCCACAATAAATGTGGGATAAACTCCACAAGCTTTGCTCGCCACATCAGGCATTACACACTTCCTTCCTCCTTTTTTCCGTTGTTTTTTTCTTTTCCATAGCCATCTGCCCAGGAAATGGGAACACTCTCCTGCCTTCCCATGTGATGGGAGAAGAGTTGGGATTTGGATTGCGCTGTCAAGGCTCCTGCCTGGGGAATGTCTTCCACACTCTGGATCTCTCCTTCCTTCCTGCCYGGGAGGGAGAAGAGAGGGATGCAGGGGAGCAGGGATGGGGATGGTGCCCTTGGCCCTCTCCCATGGATTGGTTGTGGTTCCCTCACTCAGCACATGGAGAAGCATTCCTGGGAACTTTTGTGTCCGTCCCCTTGGCCTCCTCCTCCAAGACCTGATTCCTCCCATTTTCCACTGGGATTTCCCTTCAGACCCACGGCTCTCCGAGGAGGGGCTCCATCAAGGATATCYCGGTGGATATCAGCATTCCAAGCACAGGAACATGGGGAGCACGTCTGGGGAGGGAAGACAACAACCCACACGTGGCCCATCCGTAGCAAATGACAAAAATGTCAACCACGACAATTTTCCAAGGCTTTTAACAGGAATAAGGAGCTGGGAATGGCCCTTCCTGTGTCCTTTAGTTCCCAGCACTGGCACAGATTTCATCTGGATTTTGCAGATGAAAGGAAGAAGGGAGGGAGGAAGGAGAAAAGGCTCTGACTAATTTGCTGACTGAGTATTTATTAAAATAGACTGGAGCAATTAAAGACAAAAGCTCCCCAAAGTTGGGATGCAAATTGAAGAGCCGGAAAACACAAAAGGAGAGGATCTGGTGGCAACTTTAATTGTGCCTGAGCTTGTGTTCAAACCCAGATTTTTCACAGAATCACAGAATTCCAAGCTAAAGCCAGACTGAAACTCGAAATTTTTCAAAAAGCAGAAACTCAAAGAAGCATTTCTTTCAGTTAAAGTGAAAATTAGTTTGACAAAGCACAGACATTTCAATTGAAAATCGGAACAGCCTCTTTCCTCTCTCTCTCTTTTTTTAATTAACCTCCAACTCTCAAAAGCACAATGATGGGAAACCCAAGAATGTGACATTGCCCAAGTGCCCCTAATAAATGCACGAGCTGCAGAACAAATATGGATTTGCAAAACATTTTRTTGTTCCCACATTTACATTTTCCCCGACGAGAAGCATTCCTGCAAAATTTCAGCCAATTCCCTCTCTAATATCCTGCTTCCTTAATGCCATCATTTAATCCTGATTTAAAGGCTGTGAAATGAAGGATGAAGAGCTGATATTTCTCCGTAACCTTTGGAATTTCTATATTCCGACTCCGGTCCGTTGGATCCATAACATCCAGATTGCGGCAGCAGAAGGGATTTTTTTACATTTATTTTCATAATTTAATGTTTGTTTTAGGGAAGAAAAAAAAAAAAAAAGGAGGGGAGGAAAAGCTGCCAGGGCTTAATCATGCAGCAATCTTGAATCTCAGCACGGCTGGGGGAGGCGAGGAGGGTTTGGAATCTTCGCTGCGGCGCTGATTTGCATTGAGGAGGATCCTTCCCCTCAGCAGCTAAAAAAGATGAAGTGCAAACTTCCCAAAGTGACATTTTGGAATTTGTGTGGAGCTCCTCACGCTGCCGGGGCTGCGTTCGGCRCTCCGAATGTTGCCTTTATTGAGTCAGGGACGGCAGATTTGTCCGGGGGAATAAAGGCTGTGGGGGAAGGTGGTGWAACTCAGGAAGCTGAGCCTACAAATAAATGGATGTGGTGGGAAAAGCCAGACTCTGGACAGGCAGGAGGTGGAAGGCACTGATCACCCAGGTGTGAGATCCCCRGAAAATATCCCCTTGTCCCCACCCAAGGGCCCTTCTCACCTTCCTGGGCCAAAGCCAAGAAAGAAAAAGMAGCATTTTCTCCTTTTCCTTCTGCTCTGCCACGGGGCAGAGTCCTGAACCCGACTGGGGCAATCCCAGCAGCAGGACAGGCTGGGAATGGCTGGAGAGCAGGCCTGGGAGAAGGATTTGGGTGCTGGTGGGGGAAAGCTGGACCTGCCCCAGCCCTGAACCCCCCCCGGGCTGAGCCCCCAGCGTGGGCAGCAGGGGAGCGGGGGACTCTGCCCCTCTGCCCCCTCAGGTGAGACCCCACCTKCAGAGCTGCCCCAGCCCTGGGACCAGCACAGGAAGGACCTGGAGCTGCTGGAGCCAGTCCAGAGAAGGCTACGGAGCTGCTCCCAGGGCTGGAGCCCCTCTGCTCTGGAGCCAGGCTGGGAGAGCTGGGGGTGTTCACCTGGAGAGGAGAAGGCTCCAGGGAGACCTCAGAGCCCCTTCCAGTGCCTAAAGGGGCTCCAGGAGAGCTGGAGAGGTACTTGGGACAAGGCATGGAGGGACAGGACACAGGGAATGGCTTCCCAGTGCCAGAGGGCAGGGTTAGATGGGATATTGGGAAGGAATTGTTCCCTGGGAGGGTGGGGAGGCCCTGGCMCAGGTTGCCCAGAGAAGCTGTGGCTGCCCCTGGATCCCTGGAAGTGTCCGAGGCCAGGTTGGGTGAGGCTTGGAGCTTCCTGGGATAGTGGGAGATGTCCCTGCCCATGGCAGGGGGTGGAGTGAGATGATCTCTAGGGGCCCTTCCCACCCAAACCATTCCATGATTTTATAAATGCCACTGGAACACCCTGGTCCTTGCTCCCCACATGATGCTGGGAGCAGCCATTGTGCCACTTCCACCTCCACAAGCTCCTGGCTTTCCTGGGAAATGTATCCATGGGAATGTGTGTGAGTGGATGTGAGCATGGATGTGAGGAGATCCTCCCCTTGTCCTTCTCTGCTGCTGCAGCCTCTGGCAGCTCCTCRGAAGTGGCGCATCTGAAGGCTCAGGATGGTGTCCGGTAATCCAGGTGGTTTCCTTCCAATTCCCACTCAGCAATCTTCATTAAATGCCTTCATTAAACATTAACGAGGAGCCTGAGGAGTGGCTGTCCATGTGGTGCCAGCGTGGAGCAGCTCCTGCAGCTCCCTGCTCGTGCCAGCCAAGCCTTTATCCTGGGAATTGCTGCAGGGAGCACCAGGACGGAGGGATCTTGTGGAGCAGAGCAGGAAATTGTGGCTGGGATGGGCAGGGAGCTCAGCTCATCCTCCTCAGTGCCCAAAAACAGGCACAGAGCTCCTCCAAGGATATTTACTGGTGGGTCATGGAATTTTGGTGCACTGAAGCCACATGGGCCCRGTCAGAAGGAGCTCAGGGTTGTGTTCTAAAGGCAGACTGGGAGATGGGAAAGGTTTTCCCAGTCTGGGACATGGGAAAGGTTTTCCTACTCTCGTAGAGTGGAAAGGTTTTCCCAGCCTTTAAAGGATTTGGCTGTTTTGATGGATATTGTGATGGAGAAGAGGCCAAGCAGGCTGTGGCATCCTGGATTTGGGGTTGTATATAGTGCTTGGAAGCTGTATTCCCATTTCCCTCCCCTCTTCGGTGTCTCTCAGCTCCGGATGAGCCACACACGTTCTGAGCAACTGGTCCAGGGGAAGGTGTCCCTGCCCATGGCGGGGGTGGAACTGGATGAGCTTTAAGGTCCCTTCCCACCCAAACCATTCCACGATTCTATTATTCCCTTTTGAAAATGTTTGGATTTGTAGCAGGTGCAGGCTCTGCTGGAAGGGTCCCAGCAGGGAGGGTGCCAAGGGGAGCAGGGAGCAGTGAGTGAAGAATTCCATGAAGGTTTTTTTTGAATTCGCAGGGAAAAAAAAATATCCAAACTGAAAGAGCACTGCCCAGGACTCCTTAAACCCTTTCCAAAGCTCTGCCATATGCTCCATTTCCAACACTGCTCACCTGGAATTAGTGGGAAATCCCGGAGATGCTGGGCTCTGCTCCTTCCAGGCGTGGCTGAGGAGYTGTCCCAGCAGAGGCCACATGGAGGGAATGTTCTGGTGGCTCCTCACGGGGACATCAGAGCCCTTGGATGGGCATTTGGGCTCATGGAATAAAAACAGCAGTAGAAAAATCCTTGTCTAATCTTCCATCCCTCCACAGCAAATCCTGGGAAGGAGAGGCCCTCAGGAAAGCYGATGAAGGCCTGGAGGAGCCAAAGGTGACCCAAGTGGGGTGAAGTGTTTGTTTGGGAAATATGACAGCAGAAAATCCCTGTTCCTGCTGGTTCTTTGCACTGGAATATGGGGACAGTCCTTGACCAGGGCCTTTGGCTGATGGGAGCAGCAAATCAGAGGAACTGAAGAGTTGGAAAGGGGGATTTTAGGCTGAACCCATCCAGGGAATAACGACAAATTGTCCGGCCCTGCCGGAGTTCCCAGCCAGATCCGGAATTGCTGAGCTCTCCCTGTGCCTGGAACCCACGGCTGGCATTGGCCCYGGTGCCAAAGGAATGGGAACTGGCAGAGGAGGTGCCAATGTTTGAAACGAACTCCCRGGGAACTGGGGAAGCACGGAGCAGTCTGACTGCCGCGCTGGGAAATCTGGGAAGGGCTGCAGTGCAGGATGAACGAGCAGCCATGGACGTGCAGCAGGAGGAGATGCCTCAGTCTGAGCCCTCGGAGGGAGCTCCAAACGTGGAGAGAAGGATGACTCCGGATTTCCCAAATGCYTCCTGGGACTTCCCTCGTTAGGGGCTCCTCAGGAACCGGCTGCCTTGGCTTTAGTGGCAGCACATCACAGGTTCAGGAAGAGGAATGAARAGCAGCAGGAAATGGAAGCGGTTGCCGGGAGCGCTCCCCAAAGGTCTGCGCTGAGATTTGGGTTGTTTAATATTCCTAAACTACCTGGAAAGGAGCAAATTGAAAGGAGACAACATCTGCATGGATGTGTGSTAGAGAGCAGCCAAATCTGAGGCTGCTGGGAGGAAAGGGAGCAGGATTCAACAACATCCACGATCCAATGCACAGGATAAAGGTTGATAAAGGCAAAAGAAAGCARATGGGGAAATCATCATCAATCCTTCCCGCCTGAGGAGAGGTGGGAATAATTCCAAGTGGGAGCTCCAGGAGCTCTTACTGGGAAGGGAAAGAGCTGGACAAAGCTGAGAAGGCTTTGGTGGGATCTGATGAGAGGGAAGCAAAGGGCACTTGGAAGGGTGAGGAATGAGGAGCGGAGCRGCAGGAAGGGATTTGCACCCTGGAGGCCAAGGGCCTTCCTGGCTGTGTCATCTCAAGAGGACTACAGGAGAATTCAAGGAAAAACCAGTTAGAAAATGACAGCAAGGATGGACAGAGGCACAAATCTGCTCTCAGAAGGGCAGGGAGTGCTCCAGCTTCCCAAAAAGGGACTTCATGGCTGTGTGGAGAGTGGGGATGGAGCTGAACGRGGAATATTCCTTGGCACCAAGGTTTCGTGGGACACAAGTCCAAACTGCACATGGTGATGTCAAAGTTTTCTTTTTAAGTTTTTTTAYAGAATTATAGAATCATGGAATCACAGGATGTTTTGGGTTGGAAGGGACTTTGAAATTCATTTTCTTCCACCCCCTGCCATGGGCAGGGACACCTTCCACTATCCCAGGCTGCTCCAAGCCCYGTCCAACCTGGCCTTGGACACTGCCAGGGRTCCAGGGGCAGCCACAGYTTCTCTGGGCAACCTGTGCCAGGGCCTCCCCACCCYCMCAGGGAACAATTCCTTCCCAATATCCAATGTAACCCTGCTCTCTTTCTGTTTAGATCCACTTTTGCTTGGGTTTTTAATTTCTTTTGTGTTGGTGTTTTTTTGTTCTAGCAGAGGTTCTGGGAGTGTCCACAYTTGAAAGTCTGACACATCCAAACTTCCACAGAGACACAAGCGCTGAAGTGGGATCCAGTTCCCTGCCCAGAGATGGCTCTGGTACCTGTGTGTGGATCATGCAGGATCAGCCCTCACAGCCAAGGAAAACCCTTAGCCTTGAGCCATGAGTCCCCAGTTCTTCCCTCAAGCAGGACCAGCAAATCAGGATTCAGCCCCAGAATGGGGCTCTCATGGAGACTGGAGGATTGTTCCCGACCCTTTCTCCTGCAGGGATGTGTCTGCGTTGCTTGAAAGCAAAGCAAGAAAATTCCAATTTTTCTGGAACTTTCTTGAGGCACGTTCTCCCTTCGGCTCCACCCCCAGCAGCTCTTCCACATGTCTCCACCTTCTGGCCCCAGTGCACCACCTGGAAGTGGCAGATTCCCAAAGGCTGTGGCCAGTCCCTGAGCTCACAGGACCAACTCCCCAAATGCTCCTTTCCAAGCTCGTCCCAGCTCTGGCAGCCCAAACAATCCGAGCCTGAGGGCTCGGCCAAACCCACCCCAGAGGTGCTGAGATGTTCCAGTTGGGAKGTTCCCACGGTTTGATCTGTGTTTCCACGGGGCACAGGGCACCACAACACATCAGTCCTACCCCTAGGACTCCTCCTCCGGGGTCTTGCCAGAGCTGCCAGGCATTCCAAGCGCTCCTGAGCTGAGGGGATCCCTGGAAACCCCCARGCTGCAGGATGTCATCGGCAGGCAGGGCACATTGCCCGGCCSAGCAGCAGCCCCGAGCCTGGAGATGTCGGATCAGCTGCTTATCTCGGTAACAAATATTCCACGGCTCATTATCCTTTAGAGGAATCTCCCTCTCCAGTGCTTTTAAGACCTGGAGAAATTGGCAGTTGCTGTTTGCTTTTTTTGCTCAGGCAGCATCGAATTCTCCAATTAGGAATTTGTTGGGAGCCCCCACCCCCGAACGCGGAGCCCGAGGCCAAACCCGGCTGAGCAGGGCGAGGGGTTCCCAGCTGGAAAATCCTTGCCTTYGGCAGAGCTTCCGTGGAAAACCTTTCACTTCAGCATGGAAGTGTCAGCATTTTCCTCGGCGGCACCTGCCTGCCTTTTTATCGGGAAATGGGGATGGTTTTGCTCTTGGAAAAAGGCAGATTAAGAAAGGAGCAAACAGGCCCTTTGATGTTAAGGAAAGCTGGAATGTTGCATTTGGAGAATCCATGTGGATTCTTCCTGGCGACTACTGAGGGTTTCCCCATCCAGTGTGTGGGTGGGGCGAAATCAGGGAAAACTCAGGGATCAGGGAAACCTCTGGAAAGCCTAAACCTGCTCATGCAGCTCTCCCGGTGTGTCCGTGGTGGCGTTCCCAGGCAGTTCCTGGGAATAACCGGCACAGGTCCGGTGTCCCGATGCACCATCCCAAAGCCACGCCAATCCCACATGGATGAGCTGCCATCAGTTATTCCATGCACAGAGCAGTGCTCAGGGATTGATGGCAAAAACAGCTCCTTCGGGCCTCTGCCATGAATATGCAACTCATTTGATGAGGATCAATATTTGAGGGAGATTGTTATGCTCATTATGGCTTCAAATCCCAATAAATACGGGAGCTCCAGGTGCCAGGTGAGACTTTCATCATGCTCAGAAAAGAAAAAATGAGGGGAAAAAAAAAGCAAAACCACCAGGAGGGGATAAAACCCAAGAACTGCTTAATGACCTCTTCAGGGACTGCAAGGATTTCCGAACAAATTCAGCAGCAATTTCTGGGATGTGCAGGAGAGGGATGTGGGGGATGGGAACAGAGTGTCACTGGCAATGTGGAGAGAAAGGAAAGCGTTTTCTGCCCAAACTCTTCCTGGATGGAAAGTCGGATTCTTGACTAAGCCAAATTGATTTCAGAAAGTGCCCGATTCCTGTAGGGATACAAAATCATATTTTCAACTGAAATTTTTAGGCAGAAAAAAGTGGGAGAGTTTTGATGAAAAGTCAGCTCCAAGAAATGAGCTTCTATCTGCAACTATTTCCCTCTTGATCCAATATTGTTACAGCTGCTTAATATTTCCCCAGTTAAGCTCTATTTTGATGGAGAATTGAATATTTTTTCCTAAACTACTCCTTTTTTTTCACAAAGTTTTTCTTGTGCGGGCTGTTGAACTTCTCACAAAACCACTTCAGATAAACCCACGGCTTTAATTTTTTAATGAATGCCAGAAATTGCTGAGGGAAATATTCAAATCACTTTCCAGAGACATTTTCATTCACACAAAGCCCAGCCCTGAAAGCAAAATTTCCCTGGCTGCTGATGCCTCCTCAGGCTCTGTTTTTCTGTAAAGCTGGTGCTCCCCAAGCTCCCAAAATCCTGGGGACGCTTTGTGCCAGGCAAATCCTGAAGGATACACGCACAGGGCTGGGTGTCCTGTGGCTTTTCCTTGGGAATGTGGAGGGAAAGGCTGGACATGGCAAGGCTGGAGCCACATGGAAGGACCTGGACATGCTCCAGCCCCAGGAAAGGGATGTGTGAGGTCCAGCTGTGGGTTTGGAGATGCTCCCCTTGGCTCTTGTTCCCAGCCWGGGGGGTTGGGGCCCTGAGCACCCTGACCCAGTGAGTGCAACCCTGCCCAGGGCAGAGACGGTGTTTAAGGACCCTTCCAACCCACACCCTCCTGGGATTCTGGGATCCAGCAGCCTGTGGGGCATCACTCCAGCACCTCCGGAGCTTCATCCCTGGGGAACTTGTTTAATGCGCAAGCAAGGGAGGGAGAAAATGAGGAATGTCAGGGCAGTACAGCTCCAAATAAACTGGTTTTATGAGATAGCAGACAATGATTTGTGTTATTGCCTCTCCTGTCTTCCCTGCTCTTTGACCTGCCAGCGTYGTCAGACTCTTCTGGTGGGCAGTGCAGCCAAGAGGGATTTATCTGATGTGCTGGGAAAAGGGTGGGAAGTCAAGGGGGTGGAAAACTCCCAGGAGGAAAAAGCCAAGACTGTGCAGTGAAAACGGGAGATTCGAGGCAGGGATGGCAGCTCAGGAGGACAACAGGGAAGGACRAGGGTGAGACACAGCAGGGAGGACAGGAAGGAGCTCAGAGGAGCAAGGGATGCTGTGGGGTCCCAGGACAGGTCTCCTCTGCTGAGAAATGACAGCAGAATCCAGGGGGGACACACCCTGCAGGGGCAGGGAAAGGCAGTGAGGGGCACGAGGGAACCCTGAGCAGAATCAATGAACGCTCGAGCGAGTCAGCTGCTGCTGAATGAGATCTGAATTTCACACCAGCGCTGGAAACCCCAAAATAAACCTTTCCCCTCCCCTGCRCGTCAGAAATTCTGCCTTTTAAGGCAGCGTTGCTGGCTGGATGTTGGAGGGGCAGCGAAGGGACAGAAAAGAGATTCCAGAGCTCCTCTGCTCTTGGGTCTCTCCAGTCCTTTACTGTGCTCTAATCCTCGGGTGCTGGTGGAGTTGGGAAGGGCTATTTTCACCCAGAAGGCAGGAGAATTTCTGTGGGATTGGAGAGCAACAGAATTCCAATTTCTGATTCACCGCCTGCAGCATCCTGCAGCTCGTTAGTGCGGAAAAGGCACCCGGCAAGGTGTGCTCCCCTGGGAGCTGCCCTGCCTCTCCCGAGGGAATGGTCCTGCAGGAAATAGAGCTGGGGGGGCAGGGCAGGCTGGGGGGGGGCGCTTCATTTCCTTGGATGGCTTGGGAAGGCTGAATTTCGGTGGGAGTCACTTCCAGGCGGAGCAGGGGCGTGTTTGTGATGGGATTTAATGAAGCAGGGAAGGGGGGTGTCCTCAGCGTCAAAAGAGCTTCCRTTTACAGGGGATTGGAAAGCTTTTCATTCCCAAATGAGCTCAGAAATACCTCCTGGATAATCCTCAGCACTTCCTGAGCTCTTCCTCAGCTCTGCCAGCCCCAGAGAAAAGCCTGCCCAGAGCCACGAGCACTCGGCATTGCACTGGCACCTCTGGTACCAGAGGCCAGGGATTATGCTCGGGAACAATCCATGGAGTCATGGAATCATGGAATGGTTTGGGTTGGGAAGGGACCTTAAAGCCCATCCAGTCCCACTCCTGCCATGGGCAGGGACATCTCTCACTATCCCAGGCTGCTCCAAGCCCTGTCCAGCCTGGCCTTGGACACTTCCAGGGATCCAGGGCCAGCCACAGCTTCTCTGGGCAACCTGTGCCAGGGCCTCCCCWCCCTCCCAGGGAACAATTCCTTCCCAATATCCCATCTAAATCTACTCTCCTTCAGCTTAAAGCTGTGCAGGAGACCTTGAGCCCTGCTCAGTGCTCCACTCGTAATTCAATATATCCAAGGAAGCATTTGCAGCATTGGACAGCTCCCAGGTCCAGCCCTGGATTCCTGAACCATCATCCCTTGTCTGCTGAGCTCCCCAGTCTTTGGTGCCATGAGATGTTTTACCAGGAATTCTTCCCAGGGTTGGGTAGCCCCTGATGAGGATCTGTCCACTCAAACCTCTCTTCCCTTGAGAGAGGCATTGATTCCAAACCTCATGCCTCTCCCCTGGGTTTGGTATCTCTTCCCAGATTAATTTGGGAAAATTTCATCCCTGTGGACATATTTTCCTCAAGCCATACCTGGCTTCTGATTCCCTGACTTCTCATCCATCATTTCCATGTAATGACGGAGCCAAAGCCCTTCCCATCACATGGAACCTCCTCGGTGCCCACAGAGGACCTGAGCTGCTCCACAGGCTCTTCTTCYCGTCCTCCGGGGCTGTGTCCCAGCCTCCAAACCAGCTCCTGAGCTCCTGAGCTGGTTTTCTTCCTCCTGAGCCATTTTTCCACATCCAACTTGCCCAAGCCCAGAGTCCTTTGGGTTGTGTAGGAAAAGCCAGAACTAAYGCAGGACTCGTGACCTGTGATCAGTTTTCTTTTTTTTTAAAGCTTTTTTTTTGTTCAGGCAGAGCTGGTGATTCTGTGCCATGTGTAAATAACAGAGTTTTTATCGTGTCTAAAACCCTGGAATTTTATGAGCTCGTGGAAAACTTCCTTAAAGAGCTGAAGGAGTGAATTCCTTCTGCTGTAGATTATTCCTGGAATGTTCATTTCCCATGCAGAAGGACTAAACAATGACATTTATTCTCCCTCAGAGATAAGCAYATGAGTGGTCCCTGTCACCCTGTGCTTCACCCCACCCCCCTGTGCCTGCTCTGGGAAGTCCCACRGCTTGGATTCCCCATCCTTTTCCATAGGAAAGGATCACAGGGTTCCTTCTCTGCCTCCCCCACCCTCCTCTGCTCTCCCTGTCATGTGAGGAAAATCTGATTTCTTCCAGCAGGGATTTTTCCACTGTATTTGGGAGCTGCACCAGGACTGGCCCCATTCCTCCTGCTCCGCCTGGATTCATCCTCGTGGAGACTCCTGAGTTCCTCTGCAGTCTCTTCCAAAATCCTCATGGATTTATTTCTGAATCCTCCCTCCCTGGTCTCCTTTACCCTGCCAGGTCCTGGGCATGAGAAATGTCTCTGTGGCTGTAGCAGTTGTGGATGGATGGATGGATGGATGGATGG
>JACAXG010000236.1:555361-567430 GCA_018881555.1 Amblyornis subalaris
GGATGGATGGATGGATGGATGGACAGACAGTGCGGGGCTGACAAAGATCATCATCTGTGCTCCTGACTCCCCACTGCAGCTGCACCATCACCATCCCTTTTCCCCAAGGCTCCTGACTTGATTCCCAGCACATCCACTCCTTCAGCAGCTCCAGAGGAACCATTTCCCGAGGATGACGAGCTGAAGTTGTGCCGTGTGCTGGAAGGGATCCAGCAGTTTCCTAGGACTTTCCTTTGGACTGACAGCCCAGGAAGCCCAGAGTGCAGGGCCCTTCTGCAGCGGGAACAGCCTGCCCTGCCCCTGGAGCAGGATCCATCCCTGCTGTCCTGCCGTGGAGCAGGATCCATCCCTGCTGTCCTGCTTCTGGAGCAGGATCCATCCCTGCTGTGCTGCCCATGGAGCAGGATCCATCCTGGCTGTCCCCTGGATGGAGGACCTGGAGGAGTTGAGCACAAACCTCTCCTCTCCCACATCAGCTGTTCACGGTTGGCCCATCCTGGTGATTTATTCCACACCATCCCAGCAGAGGCAATTTCCATATGGCACAGGCTGCCAGAGTGGGCATTTTTCATGATATTCAGAAGCCAAGTCTCTTCCATTTGCATAAAATTCAAATGATCTCTAAATGTTGAAAACAGTTCACAGGAGAAAAACAAAARCGTTGCTCATAAATTCCATGTCTTTTCCTTTGCCTCTGGGTACAGGGAAACTGCTCAAGGTGCATCCTGGATCAGTGCTGGGAGAGCAGGGAGTGGCTTTGGAGTCCAACCTGGTGGGAAAAGGGAACCTGTGGAGAGGGAAATGTGCATCTGCTACATGTGCAAAGCAAGGCGGGGTGCCAGGTCACTGTCCCAGATCTGGGAATTGAGCACTGTTCCTTCCCATCCCACGCTGGTGACTTGATGTCCCAAGGGATTCACCCCCCAGTGTTTCCCTGTCTGCCCAGGCAGCCTCATCATTTTATTTCCCTGGTCTGGCCAGCCCCTCTGAGCTGAGGAGCTGGGAATGGGGACACAGGGCTTCTGGGAATAGGGACACAGGGCACCTGGGAACAGGGACACAGGGCATCTGGGAATGGGGACACAGGACACCTGGGAATAGGGACACAGGATACCTGAGAACAGGGACACAGGGCATCTGGGAACGGGGACACAGGACACCTGGGAACAGGGACACAGGGCATCTGGGAATGGGGACACAGGACACCTGRGAACGGGGACACAGGACACCTGGGAACAGGGACACAGGGCACCTCCCACCACACAGGTGGGCAACACCCCCAGTGCCAGGGCAGAGGATTCCTCTGGTCCCAGCAGGGAAATCAGCATTTCCATACGGGATTCCCACCCTGGAGGAGATCCCAGCCTCGCTCCCTGAGCTGATCCCTGCAGCAGCCTCTATCCCTGTTTTCCCTTTCAGGTTCATTCCGGGGTGGCTCCTCGCTGGGTTCCATCTCAAGCAAGCCTTTTCTCTCTGTTTACCTTGGACAAATATTTGCGGATTCCGCAGCTCAGATCCTTGGGAGGGATTATGCAAAATTCACCGTGGCCCCTCCACCTCTCAGACGGGATCTGGGATGTGCTGCCGAGCTGGGCCCTGCTCCTCAAATCCTTTACCTGTGCTTTACCTGCCCACKGCCTGCACACCTGGGTGCCTGTGCTTTCCCAGGAAGGCTCTGGGAGACACCGGGCAGGATTTATCCCTGGATTTCGCTGAAATGGAATAAGTAGGAAGGCAAGAACAAACCCTGCAAATCCTTTTCATCCCGTTGGCTTTGATAGAGATACAGGGCTTGTTTGCTGTTTAATTTTTCACGTTAAATATATAAATATATCTGTGATTCAAGAGGGATTATTTTTCCCCCCATCCCTATCCATCTTCTCCATGCCTGGATTTTAGGCATTGTGTCTCAGCTGGTGCTGGCTGAGTCTCAATTCAGCTTCACTGGGCACCCACTTCTCACCAGGGGCTGGGAATTGGGGCGAAAAAGTGGGAGTCAGGGAGAGGCTGTGAGTCATTATTGAGGGAATGGGAAGCACCTCCCAGTCTCCTCTGGCATCGGCTCTGCTCTCCCGGAGCATAAATACCCRGCTCATCCCTAATGACTCCGCTCTCGTTAGGAGGAGGCTTCGTTTGGGAGCTCTGAGCAGCCACTTAAAATGCACCCAGCGTGCTCCCGGCTGAGGCAGCGTGGCTTTGATCCCCCCGCGCCGTGGGGATGGGGCTGAGCGGGAGAATCCGTGTGCAGCTCCCCCCMGAGCATCCCAGACCTGCTCTCTCCCCTGCCAGGCTTGTCGGGGGGGATGGAGGGGTGCTCTGATCAGCCAAGCTTCTGGAAGCTCCTGGAAGCCTCCTTCTCCACTTGGCTGAGGGAAAACGGKGTGCTGACCTAATATGAAGCTCCTGGAAACTCCTGGAAGCTCCTGGAAGCTTCCTTCTCCACCTGACTGAGGGAAAAGGGGTTGCTGACCCAGTATGAAGCTCCTGGAAGTTCCTGGAAGCCTCCTTCCCCACCCGGCTGAGGGAAAAGGGGCTGCTGACCCTGTGGGAAGCTCTTGGAAGCTCCTGGAAGCCTCTTTCTCCACCTGGCTGAGGGAAAAGGAGGTGCTGACCCTGTGTGAAACTCCTGGAAGCTCCTGGAAGCCTCCTTCCCCCATCTGGCTGAGGGAAAACGGGGTGCTAACCCTGTCTGTCCCAGCTGAGCCCACGGATCCCATGTCCTTGTAGGAACATCCCTTTGAACAGCCACGTGGGCTTTCTGGACCTGGAATTCACACAAAAGGCCCCTTTGGCCTCACACTGCCAGGGAATGGCTCAGCACTTCCCCGAAGTGTGCCCAGGGCAGGAAGATCCCACCACACCTCTTTTCCAGACTTGAAGCTTCTTGGAGAAGGCAGGATCTGGTTTTGTTTGTTTGTTCAGAGCCCGGCATGGCGGGATCTCAGCCCGTGAAACGTGCCTGTTCCATGAATACAAATGGAATTAATTGATGAAAATAACCAGTGAGAAGACAGAGCTCGTGGCTACAGGGACTGATTCCAGGCAACAACATTTCTTTTATTCATTCCAAGCTCTTCTGGGCAGGAAGCAGCTCTGGAGCTGGCATGGACCTCCAGAAGTTCTTCCACCTGTTCCCAGCATTAACCTTGGCAGCTCCAGCTTGGCTAATCCAGATCCCAACTCCCTGCCAGGTTTGGGGGTGTCGCAAGCAGAGCCCCTGAGCAGCTCTGGGAGGTTGAAGGGTCCCTCTGGCACCTCCGAGCCGGGCAGGAAGGAGCTCCAGGGCTCCTCATTAATCAGCCATCACCCAGGGAAATTCCAGTGTCTCCTAGCAGGCTTTTTCCCCTGGATTAGGAAGCAGCTGCCTTTTAATTAGAGGACAGCCAAGTGGTACCTTGTGATGCGCGAGGCTGTGCATATTTAACAGCTCGGCTCCCATCTGCCGCCGCTCGCTGCTGCGCGTGGGGAGGCGCAGGCTGCAAAGTCCCCTTTGATGTTTCCTCGCGCTGGCTGTTCTTGGGAACRGGGGGAGCACAGAGATCCAGCCACTCCAAAATCCAGGGAATCTCGTTGGGCAGGGAAGGGCCTCCCCGCCCGGGGGAGGCTGAGCTGGAGCAAGGGCTGTGGATGCTCTGGAGGAGGAGGAGGACCAGCCTGGAGAGGGCAGGGGAGGCAGGACACTGCTGCTGCCTCTCCTTATCCAAACAATCCCAACTCTGCTAAGGGATTCCTTCTCCTGGTGCTGCTAGGGAGAGAGAGGAGCACCCGTGGGTTTGGGCAGAGGCTGCTCCAGTTCCTCCAAGGTGGCCACCACTGTGCTGGGCCAGCAGCAGCASGAGGTGGCAGAAGGAGGTGTTGAAATTTTCCTGCCAGGTGTTGAGAGCATCAGGAAGCCCAGAGGAATTCTGCCCATCCCTGAGCATGGAACCCAAATGCATCCCAGCCGAGCTCATGTCCCAGCCCATGTTAACCACGTTTGTCTCGGTATTTTCTGCTTTCCAGCCTGTGTTCCCCATGTAGCTCCCGAGATATTTCCATGTCTGTCTTCCCCTCCATTTCTTGGTCCCCTCCCAAGACATTTTGCAGTTTTAAATTGCAGGGCTTTGGCCCTTCACCCTTTCCAGCTCAGTGCATTTTGGTGTCACCAAATTGCTCTCACTATCTTTATTTTTCCTCTTTGGATGTCAGGAAAGGGCTCCACAATATCCAGGTAAAATTCCAGTGTAGGGATCCGTCCATGGTGGATTAAACCCTCCCAGCTCTGCCTATGGACCCCCAATTTGGAGCCCAAAGGGACTGAAGGAGGAAGCAGCTCCCAGCAAGACCAAACCTGACTGCATTGATTTTCCTGCTCTGCCATGAGGGAAATGCAAAAGGATTACAAGGAACTGGGAAGAAGGGGGCACGAGGCTGTCACAGCATCTCTGCTGAGTGGGGTCAGTGACACTGGAAATCTGGGAGCGTCACATCACAAGGGTGCCAATCCAGTGTCCTGTGCCAGCAGGGACATGTGGCCTTGGGGATGCTCCAAGTGTGGCAGTGGGACCATTCCGGGTGGCCCAAGGACTCTCTCTGAGCCCCCCTCCCTGGCRCAGGGGGGGCCTGGTGCTGATTTGAGCTGACATGACCTGGAGCAGCCCTGAGCTGGTGTCTGGTGACACTGGGGACCTGCCTGGTACCTGTACCCCTGGTCCCTGGCTCCCTAAGGACTTACAGAACCACAGAATCCCAGAATCACTGAGATTGGAAAAGCYCTCCAAGACCACTGGGTCCAAGCTGTGCCCAACCCCTACCTTGTCCCCAGCCCAGAGCTCTGAGTGCCACGTCCAGGCCTTYCTTGGACACCTCCAGGGATGGGCACTCCAAACCTCCCTGGGCAGCCCCTGCCAAGGCCTGACCACCCTTTCCATGGAGAAATTCCGCCTGGTGTCCAACCTGAACCTCCCCTGGCACAGCTTGAGGCCGTTCCCTCTCATCCTGTCCCTGTTCCCTGGGAGCAAAGCCCAAACCCCGCCGGCTGCCCCCTCCTGTCAGGGAGTTGTGCAGAGCCAGAAGGTCCCCCTGAGCCTCCTTTTCTCCTTTATCCCATTGCTCCTGTCACTGGTGCCTCTTCCTCCTTCCAGAGCCCTTCATCTCCGAAGAGCAGCACCTGCAGTCAGTGAGATCCAGAGACAGCAGAGCCAGGACAGGCTGGTTCCTGCTTCCCAGTCTGGTTCCTGCTTCCCAGTCTTGCTCCTGCTTCCCAACATTTCCCTCACGCAGGGTTTTGCTCCTCCATCCCCTCCAAGGTGTTGTTCCCCCTTGGCCAAGCGGACTCTGCAGTGTAGGACCAAGCTTGGATCATTCCTCTGCAGGACCCCTCAATCCCCAGGAGCCGTGGGGCACCAGCAGCTGGGAAGAAGCAGATTCCCAGTTGCTGTGGCTCATCCATCTGGAAGGATGGCCAGGAACAGCTCTGTACCCAGCCAAAGCAGTGCCTGCAGGCTTTATTTGTAGGAACAGAAGCAGATTTTGGGATGGGATGGAGGCAGCCAAGAGGCTGAGCAGGGAATTTGCTAAATACAATATTYTTTTGCCACCCTTTGCTTGTTTGCTTATTTTTTTTTGTCAGGAGTGAAATGTCTTGCTGGAAAGTCTCCATTAAAGCTGAACTGGGAAAGCTGCCAAGATCTGGGATGGGATCTCAGGTCAAAAATGTGCTGGGGAGTCAACCTAAAAAACAAGGCTCTTGTGCAAGGGGATTTGCCCTGGAGTGAGAGCTCCGTGCTCCAGTCCCTTCTGCAGGATTAGAATTTCCTCAGGGTCCGATGTCAGTGCCCCAAACGCAGGCGAAGTGCTCTTGTAGTCTGTCACTCMCTTATTAAAAGTTTGCTGCTGGACCAGAGAAACAGTTTTCCCATGAATATTTCATCAAAACCGATGTGTTTGGGTGGAAAAAAAAGGGGAAAAAAATTGATGAAATGGTGTTTTCTACAAAACAAACACACACTGCATCRAAAGCAATTCCGTGCTGCCCACTCCCATCCTGCCGTGCCAGCAGTGCCCTCCTGGGTCCTGCCAGGCTCCTGGAGCTGAGCCCAAGGAGCAGAGCTGGACATTGGAACCAAGCTGGATGTTGGAACCAAGCTGGACATTGCCTGGATTCATGGCCCTGACCTTCCACTCCTGTCCGTCGCAGGAGGAGGGGAATTCTGGCAATTGGAGATTGAGGGGTGAATTCATTGGGGGCCACTCTGATCTCTGCTGCCTGGGACAGGGACAGGAGCCAGGAACGGCTGGAGCTGTGCCAGGGCAGGGTCAGGCTGGAGAGCAGGGAAAGGTTCTTCTGTCCCCAGAGGGTGCTGGGCACTGAACAGGCTCCCCAGGGAATGGGCATGGCCCCAAGGCTGCCAGAGCTCCAGGCTCCCCAGGGAATGGGCATGGCCCCAAGGCTGCCAGAGCTCCAGGCTCCCCAGGGAATGGGCATGGCCCCAAGGCTGCCAGAGCTCCAGGAGAGTTTGGACAGTGCTCCCAGGGATGCACAGGCTGGGATTGTTGGGGTGTCTGTGCAGGGCCAGGGGTTTGACTGGATGATCCTTGTGGGTCCCTTCCAACCCAGGATATTCCATGATTTTAACATTTCACCTTGGAGAAAAAGAAAAGCTCAGTTGGAAGCAGAGACCTGGAAGAAGAGCCCAGTTCCTATCCTGGCCATGGAAGCAGCTGATGGCATCGGGGTGGGATGGAGGGGATGCTCCTGGTGCTGAAGGACACGTCACAGCTGGAGGCTCCTCCATCCCCCAGCACAGCTCCTGCTCAGCCCACTCTGGGCGGGAACTGAGTGAATATCTCAATAACAAATCTCCTAAACTCAGGCTCCCCGTGGGGCTGGCATTGATCACTGATCCTCAGAGCTTCCCTCTTTCTTCCTTCACATCTTCCCTGGGCTGGAAAGGCGGCTGCTGATTGATATTCCAAGGCAAACGTCGTGGTCTTTCAAGCACTGCCAGGCTTTATGAAGAGCTGTTAATAAAATGGATTCACCCGGCAGCAGAAGCAAAGGGAAAAGGGGAAAAAAGACTGGAAGGAGGCAGAAGGGTCATTCCCAGACGACTGAGGGCTTTTCCCTACACTGCTCCAAGGTCTTGGCTCGGGCTTGTTCAGGAACGAGAATTCCAAGGGCAGGTGGTTGAGTTTTTTACAGAGAAGCAAAGAGCTGATGTGGAAGTTGTGCTTCAAGGGCTGAGAGGGGCTTGACTTGAAGAATTTGGATTCAGCCATCCTCAGATCTTTAAGATTCCAGAGCACCTTTTACAGATGACCCCTGGGGAGCAAGTTGCCAGCTATCCATGTTTTCTATCCGGGGGCAGAGGTTCCTTAGAGAAAAAAAAGGACTGGGGCAGAGGTTGGGGCACCTGACSCCCTCCCAGCAGGAGCCCTGCACTGGGGCACCCAGCAGCTCTCCGGTTGTGCCGTTCTCTGACCTCTGTGCCTTGGCAGGAGCAACGTCCCACCCCCTGTGGGCCCCCCGTGCCACGGAGCAACCCTCGGAGCAGCTCGGTTTCCCTTGGTTCCAGCATCCCTGAGTTTTGCCTTCAGCAGTGAGGAGGCCAAGAAAACCGAGTGATTTGGGAAAGATCAGCTTGGAAGAGCAAGTGACAGATAAAAAAGGCATCCCAGCACCGCCTGGAACCAAGGCATTCCCGAGGTGTTGACAGCGAGGAGGAGGAGGGAGGTATACTTGGCTCCCAGCAGCTGGAAAATGGAGCGGAATATGGTTCCTTTCCTCCTCCACGAGGAGAAGGGCTGGAGGTTCCCCTGGGCTGGTCACAGGTTTGCTCGGGGTCTGCATGGAGAGGGAGGGGACCCTCCAYGAGCAGGGCCTGACCCTCAGGGTGAGGCACTGGGGCAGCTCCACAAGGCCACGCTCACACCTCGCTGGGGATGGGACACAGCAGGGTCCCCTGCTCTGGAATCCTCTCCCAAGCTTGGGATATGTCCCTGCACATCAGCCACGGGTCCATCTGCTCCTCCTCACACCCTGGGCTGGGAGGGGAAACAGGAACAGCCCAAATTCCAGAGCTCCAGGAGCGTTTGGACAACGCTCCCAGGGATGCACAGGGGGGGATTGTTGGGCCGTCCTGGGCAGGGCCAGGGGTTGGACTGGATGATCCTGGTGGGATCCCTTCRGGATATTCCATGATTCATTGTCCTTCTGGTCCCACACCACATTGCGGCCTTTGGTGATTTTTAAAGGATTTTAAAATATCTTTAAAGGATTTTTAAACCCACAGACTTTTAAAGSATTCTGCAAAGCACTCTCTGGAACACAGGGCTGTGGTGGAGCTGGGGGTTGTCAGGGAAGGCCCAGGCTCTGCAGCGCTTCCAGATCCTCTCCCCATCACATTCCGTGTGATTCTTGCTGTCCTTGACATTGCAATTGTGGTGCAGCCACCACGGGGCTTTGTCTGACAGCTGCTCCACTCTGGGATKTCGTTACCGGATTTCTCAATTTGGGCGCTCTTTGGGGACTCGGTGGCTCAATGGCCATTGTTTACCTCGGGCCTGGCAAGGACACCAGGAAATGTGCCCACAGCTCTGGCCTGGGAGATTGACTTGGACACACAACACAGAGAGCCCGGGAAGCCACAAAGCACAGAGTGACTCATCCTGCCTCAGCAACGACTTTCAGCCTCCTCCAAGGTCGCTGTTGCTTCTCTTCACTTCTGCARGGGCTGAGGTTGTTTACAGCAGGGTAAAATCCCCCCCAGGGGTCCCAAGGAAGGCACTGGAGTCCTTCCTCAAGGTGAGCACTGCAGGCAGGGCCTCCTCCTGCCTCCTGAGCCTCCACTCTTCAGCCACTCTGCTTCRGGAGGGCCAAGAGCTGCCGGTGGATAGGAAAAGGAGATTTTCCAAGGGGGCTGCTGAGGCTTCCAACCYTTTACCAACCCTGTATCCCATCTGTAGGAATGGGATCTGCATCAGTCCCCGCTCCTGGCATTTTCCTGATGGACACAGCTCCAGCCCCCGGGGCTGAGGGAGGGGGAGCCAGGAGGAGCAGGGCTGGGTTGTTCTCCCAGCCAGGACMAGCTCGTTAGCAAAGGACTCTTTGTTTTTGAGTGTCTGGGAGCTCAGGCCACGGGAAAGGTCACGGATTCCTGGCAGAAGGTCCCTCCTGAGCCTGCCCTTCAGCCCAGCACTCCAACAGCGGGAGGACGTGAGAGGTCACATCCATGGGAATCACAGATGATTTCTGCAGGGAAAGGCTGGGATCTGCCGGGAACTCTGCTCCTGGGGGAGCAGCAGGAGCAGGGAGTGGATGGGGAGGAGGCACTGGCTGGGCAGGAATGCCGTGGTGCATCCCCTGTCCCGAAGCTCTGCCTCTGACCCGGCTCCTCGCAGACCCCTGGGTCCATTGGCACATTCCCTTCGAAAGTGCCTTTTCATTAAGGCTGTTCCAGGGCTGGGATGCTGGGAATGCTGCATCYGGGGGCTGAGCACGCTGCAAAGTTCCGCTCTGGGCTTTGGCAGCAGGTGAGGATGGAGCAGCACCCAAGAAACAGCTGATTCCTGCTTAATTATTTGTATTTTTTGCCTTCTTATTRAAACTTATTCTTCCCCCTCTTTCTGAAGATCTCAGGGCATGTCTGTAAATGGCAATTTAAGACCTCAGGGCGTGTTTGTAAATGCCAGTTTAACCCAGCTGGGTTTTACTGTCTGCAGCTCATGTTCCTTTAGATGCCACTGGCTGGGTGACTGGTGAAGGGGCTGGGGGTCGTGGGTTGGCTTCTGAAAACGTGGGATAAAAKGAGGCCCCTGGACAGAAGGAACTGCCCAGTTCCTGGGAGAATTCCAGCCTGTGCACAGTGTGAAGTAAGGAGAAGAAACCAGGATGTGACCACCCCTCAGACCAGGGGTTTGTGGCCCAGCAGAGCATCCTACAGACTCTGTTTGGGCCCTGGGTTGGCAGCAGCACCAAAAATGAGATTTKCTCTGCAGGTTGTTCGTCCTTCTTCTGCCCCAGGATGTTCTGCAGGATGAGAGCTGCTGGGAACCTTCCTCACCAACCTTCCTCCCCCCGGGCAGTGCAGGGGCAGTGCCAGAATCAGTGCCAGGGCTGGCAGGAGAAACGAAATATCCACACCCCTCCAATGATGCTTTGGATCCTTGGCACCTCCTTTCCTGACAACAAACCTCTTATCCTTAAGAACCACTCCAGGACCACTTTGTCCCAGAGTCTGAGCTGGAAGGGACCCCTGAAGGTTTGTTGCCAACACCAGACCAGGTTTCTGCTTCTTCATCTACAGTCATGGAGTATCCTGAGTTGGAAATGATCCTCAAGGATCATTGAAGTCGATTTTGGTAAGTCTTGGTCAATGYAGCTCTTTAAAGACCATTTCCCCACCTCTCCAGTGGCCTATTCCAGGATTTCACCTCCATCCTAGGGAACAATCTTCTCCCAGTTCTCAACCTGAGCCTTGCGAGCCGTGGCAGTTGTCCTTTGCACTGCTGTCACAGAAATTGCCTGCACCACCTTTATAACTCCTTTGCAAGCAAAGGTGGCTCCAGACCCTCTTCGCCTCCTGCTTTGCCAGCCCCAGCCATCCCCAGTGTGTCCTCACGTGTCCCTGTCCCTATCCATAGGCCAGCCCTTCTCCAGGTAACTGAAAGGTTTACTCRGAGCCCTCCATGGGCACCATAACCACCCTTGGAGCACGGATGGAGCTCTCTGCAGCAAGCTCTGGAGCACTTGGGTGCCTCTCCAGCTCCRGGCAGATGTGGAAATGTCTCAGTGCTGCTGCAGGAGTCTCCCCTTCCCTGGCCTCTCCTTTTCCTGACCCTCACTTGGTTCCTTTCATCCCGGATCAGTGAGCATCCCAACGACTGCAGCGTGAACAATCTTCTCCTGCCTTTGTATCCCCTGTGGAGCACCAGGACTGGGGTTTGTGTCCATCACATCCTGGCTGRGTAAGAGGAGGTGAAATCCTGTCTGCTCCTGTCAGCAATCCTCAGGAACCATCCTTCCCTCTGGAAGTGAGAGTTATTTTAGGCATGTGAAGGGGATGCAGGCACACAGGGCCAGGCACACTCTGGGAGCCCTTCAGAGGGGTTCTGGACACCCTCTATAATCTGTTTTCCCTCCGGTGCAGCCGTGATTCCCTTCTCCACATTTAGCACGACCAGGATGTGTCTCTTTCCCGTGTTTCTCTGATCCCGGAGGCTCCTGCATGGCTGGCTGTGACTCCCCTGGCACTCCTTGCATCCTCCTCCTCCTCCTCCCGCTGCTTCCACCTGCCCTCGGGCCACCGCAGCAGTTCAGGCAGCAGCCACCAGGCTGCTGTATTTCCCTGGAAATACAAGAACAGGTTCTGCATATGTAAGAGCCTGGAGATGGTGACTCTTCGTGAAGGCAGGAAATATTCCCGAGCAGCCACTCCAGGCACAGCCTCATCACAAAACCTCCCAGCAGACTCCTCCTGCTCTTATCTACTCCTTCCCAGCCACTCCAAGGGCTTATTTCTTGGATGATCTTTCCTTCAGGCTCCATAAGAGGACTTAATGCCCAGGCTGGCTTCACAAAAGCTTTGCTTGGTCCCACATCCCGGGCAGAATTGTTAAGAAGGAGATATCACAGAATTCCAGAATGGTTCAGTTTGGAGGCACCAGAGTGGTCACTGGTGCCACTCCCTGCTCCAGCAGGGCCATCCCAGAGCACAGGGCACAGGATTGTGCCCACACAGCTCCGGAATATCCCCAGGGAGGAGACTCCAGCCCCTCTCTGGGCTCTGTGCAGGGCTCGGTGCCTGCCCAGGGCAGAAGTTCTGCCTCCTGTGCAGGGGCAACTCCCTGGGCTCAGGCCCTGCCCCTTCCTCTGGGGCCATTGCTGGGCCCCCGGAGCAGAGCCTGGGCCCTGCCCTGAGCCCTTCCTGCACACAGGGACAGCCAGGGATGGGGTTTGCACACAGGGACACCCAGGGATGGGGTTTGGACACAGGGACACCCAGGGATGGGGTTTGCACACAGGGACACCCAGGGATGAGGTTTGGACACAGGGACACCCAGGGATGGGGTTTGCACACAGGGACACCC
>JACAXG010000236.1:567912-610393 GCA_018881555.1 Amblyornis subalaris
GCAGAACCTGCATTTCCCTGGTTGAACTGGAGGCATTTCCTCCCAGTATCTCCCAAAATTCCCCCAGAAGATGCACACAGCTCATGCCACAGAGTTCTCCCAGCCACAGTTTTCCACCCAATCTTTAACCTTGGGAAACCCTGAGGAGCAGCACTGCTGCTGCATCCCAGAGCACTCCATCTGAATTCGGCACGTATCCAGCACAAGGCAGCCATGGAAAACCTCTGGAGGATTTTCTGGAGCAACAGCGATGCTTTTCGTAAGAAACAAACATTAGGCAACTTTGTGATTAAACTTTTATATGTTAAGCATTGAAAAAAAAAAACCAGGAGCCCGAATGAGTTGCGTGTGTGAGTGGAGCTCGGAGATAAGGCAGGGATCTGCTGTGGATATGGATCAAAGAGGCTTCTTGGAAGAGCTCCATCCTAAACCTGTGTTTGTGGGGTGGTCTGAAAAACAGCCATGGGAAGGCAAAAAAAAAAGGCCAGAAAAATGATAATGAGAATTCACTCTGATTCCTTGGATGAGGATTTGCACTGGAGAGGGAGTGGGGTGATATCCCTGTGGGAGAAGGGCATTTTCTGGGAAGTTCGGTGGGAAACATCCACAGTACAGGTGACATTTCGGGMCTTTGTAGCAATTTCTGCTTTCCCTGAGAATGCTGGGATTCGGATAATCTTCCTCTGGGAAGTGCCCAGCCCCTGTGGAGGCTCTGCCAATGGGGAATGGGGCTGGGAATTCCTGTCTGAGGGCATTTCACGGACATTTGGGCTCTCTGAAAGGTTTTCAGAGCATGGTGAGGTAATGGACAGTCTGGGAGAGCTGGGGGTGTTCACCTGGAGAGGAGAAGGATCCAGGGAGACCTCAGAGCCTCTTCCAGTGCCTAAAGGGGCTCCAGGAGAGCTGGAGAGGGACTTGGGAGAAGGCATGGAGGAACAGGACACAGGGAATGGCTTCCCACTGGCAGAGGGCAGGGTTAGATGGGATATTGGGAAGGAATTGTTCCCTGGGAGGGTGGGGAGGCCCTGGCACAGGTTGCCCAGAGAAGCTGTGGCTGCCCCTGCATCCCTGGCAGTGTCCAAGGCCAGGCTGGATGGGGCTTGGAGCAGCCTGGGATAGTGGAAGATGTCCCTGCCCATGGCAGGAGTGGGAACAGCTCCCTTCCCACCCAAACCATTCCAGGATTCCTCGATATTTCAGGACTTACTGCAATTTCCGAGATCATCACSATCCCTGTGCTGGCCAGGCAGCTGGGAAGGGTTCGTGTCCCCCATCCTTCCCGAGGATCCTGCTGGCCAGAACACCTTTCAGAGCAAACACACGGAAGTTTGGTAAAGCTGATCCATTTCCAAGAAAAAGGCATTTTCCTCTAAAATTGGTGTCCCAGGCTGGCTGCCCGTGGCTCCCTGATCCTGCAGGGGTCAATGGGACACTTGGAGCTGGGGACAACAACTTTCCCCAAACACCCCAACTCCAAATTCCGGTGGCTGAAGCCTTCTTTGGCCCCATTATCCATCCATAAACTGATCCTTGATTTATTCCCCAGATCTCCCTCTCACCACCACCTTTGCATATGTACAAACCCACTTGCTTTCCAGCAGGTTTGATGTTTTTTCCTGCTGTTTCCACCTAAACTAGGGCAGCTGTTTCATCCCTGAGCTGGCTCCTGCTCTCTATGTAGGTTAACAAGGTTTTCCTTCATTATTTACACACGGTTTTGTTTGTTTGTTTGCACTTCCCCACGAAATTTAACAGCATAAAATGCTACCAGGAGCAAAGGAAAAGAATAATTTCGTAAATTTGAGGTTTCTTAGGGGATAAAGACAACAAAGACCAGCACAGGGAAATGATGTTCCCAAATAAAACATCAGCTAGGGCAGAATTAAGTCCTCAGGGAGCCCTTGGTCACTCTGAGGAGAAAAAGGAAGGTTTGACATTGTTTCAAAATATTCCCTGACACTTGAAAATCAGAAAATTCGAACAATTCAGCCACTACTTTTTGTTTAAACGTGAGGCACAGGATTAAACCCCTCTCATGGCCCTGCACTCTGCACACCCCTGTCCTGAGGCTGCGGCATAAAGAGCAATATGTAACCCTAACAATCATCAAGGGTTATGATTAATAATCTCTCTCAAACACAAAGAAGGGAGCCGAGGTGAAGCGTGAGGGATAAAGATTCCCAGTCCGGCTGGAGCTGAGGAAGGCTGAAGATGGGGATCAGGTAGCAGGAGCCACCAGGCTGACAAATAACCTGAGGAAGGTTAAAAAACCTCTCAGGACCAAAGGCAGGTCTGGCAGTGAACCAACTCCAGATTGTGCTGGGTTGGACGGCACAGCCCGAAGGAACTGGGCAGGAAATCAGGATCCAGTTGTGCCCCTCCAGGATGGGGTAGATGATGGGAAATCCGGGATGGCAGCACTGGCCTTTTTCTCCCTGCCCACACCAGGACACAGCCCTTGGGTTCCCATGGGCAGCCTCAGACTTTCTCTTCATCTGCTGCCCTCGAGTTATTAATATTCATGATCAAAGTCATCTCTTTCCTCCTCAGGAAATTGAAAGCTCAAATAAAATTTATTAACGTATCCATTTTCCTGCACATGTGCCAGAAGCTGATTTCCCAGCAGTTTAGCCAGGGCACATTCCCTGTCACGGCGCTTTCCGTGCTGAGGAAGCAGCCAAGTCATGGAAAGCCTGGAATGGTGAGACCCCCACTGGGATCATTCCACCTCCCCAGCCCCCTGCTATTGCCCCCCACAGACTGTTCCAGCCGGGGATCCAGAATGGGGAAAATCTCCTGGAATTGTGCCAGGATCAGTGTGACATGGAGTCTCAGCAGGGGATGCTCCAGGGAGAGAGGGACGGGCACAAGAGGAAGAGCCTGTGGGCATGGACACGTCAGCAGAGATGGGAGATCCTGGAGTATCCTGGAGTGGATTGGGAAGAGCATTCCCAGCAGGGCAGGGAGTGACCCTGCCCCTCTGGCCAGCCCTGGGAGGCACCTCTGGAGTGCTGTGTCCAGCTCGGGGCTTCAAACACATCCGGCAGGAGAGGAACCTCTAAACCCGGACCCAACATTCCAGGTTGGGAGGCCCAATCCAAACAGAGCCAGGAGAGCACAGGGATGGAGTCCTCCCTCCGGGAAAGGCTCCTGCTGAAGGGACACTTCCTGAACATTTCCCTTGCCCCCAGGGTGTGGGAATCGGCCACACTGACCTGAAGCAGCAGAGCTGAGTGTCAGCCCAGGGACAGAGGCTTCCAATTCCCCCAGTGTGGCCACTGGGATTTGGGCCAGTCCCTCACACAGGGATGAGTTCCCACCTCAAGCAATCCGGAATGGGCTCTGATCCCACCACAAATCGTGGCACTGACTGGGGATGCAGCTTGACACGGAGCAAGGATCCACTCCATGTGTCCTGCCTGCAGCCCCTGGGGATATTTCCCAGCGAAATCTTCCCGTGGTCCAATCAGGCCTTCAGAGCTAAAATGTCCAAGTCTCCTCAGGAATTTATCCCACATCAGCCGAACCAGAGCAGCCCTTGGCACATGCCTTTTGAGTTCACAGGGGGCAACAACTCCCCTAAACCCAGCCCTGGGTTGGAGAGCTTTGCCTGAGGTTTATCATTTTGCACCCATCACCAGCTGAAAGCAAAAACCCTGGTGACTCCTGGCTCAGAAAACACCCTTGGATCTCCTAAGTGTGTAAATGGAGCAGGATCACAGGTAGGAAATGTGGTTTTCACAGAACCGAGGCTGGAAAAACCTCCAAGATCCAAGTCCAGGTTCTTCAAAAAGAGTGAGTTGAACCATTCTAGGGAGAATCACTTTTCTCTGAGACTTCCTGAGGACAGCTGGGCTTGGATATTCCCACGTGGAGCTCTGTGTGGGTTGGGAGCAGAACCATTATCACCTCTAGATGTTGCTGCTGAACTTCCCAACTGGACCCAGAATTCCCAAGAATTTTACGAGAAAGGAATCTGTGACCCTGCCCAGGTGGGCTTGGGAGGGGTCACAGGGTGGGCTGCTTCGGGACAGTGCCAAAACATCAGTAGGACAACACAAATCACAGGGCAAGAGGCTTGGGGGAAGCTCCCAGGAGGTGAAGCTGTTCCCAGRGTACTTCTCCAGCTCCTTGAATTCCTCCCACCTCAGCAGAAATCCTGCTGGAACAGCTGCACTCAAATCCAACATGGAGTTATTTCCCCAAATTCCAGGGAAAACACCAAGCTGGCTGTTAGGTAGAAATCAGACCTTGTGAAGCCACTGGCACCGAAAAGGTTATTTATGTACAGCACTAAAATCACAGGTTCTGCACAGCTCAGAGACATTCCCTGGGCTGGGATTTGATACTCCTTTCATTCCCAGCATTGCAATGGGAGATGAAACTTTCCCATAAGAGTGGGTTTGGGACAGAAGGGTCTAACAGAGAGATGAGGAAGCATCAGAGAGAGAGCAATAACATCATAACATCCCTGGGGGAGAGTGAGGAGTCAGTGCCTTGCAGGGAAAATGGCAAAGAGATCAATTCCAACAGGGATATCCATGGGATTGAGGGGGAATGAGCAGGCACAGAGGAGGAGCCCTTTGGGGAGCAAGACCTGAGTGAGAAGAAACCCTTTAAGGCTGAACAGTTATTGAGCTCATTCAGTGAGAATGAAGGGAAACCTCTCCTGGTGAACGACTCTCAGGTTGGGCAGGAATGAGTTCTGYGTGAAAGTCCCCCAGAGCAAGGATGATGCCAAGGGGTCTGGGATCCACTGGAAACAAACAGCAAACAGGGCAAAAAGCCACCCATGGATGCTGCTTTTCCCCATTTATGCTTTTCCATACTTTTTCCCTTCATCTCGGATGCAGTGTCTCACTCTCCCTGTGCTTTTCACCGCTCTGAGCACGGCAGAGCAGACAGGAAATTCTGAGTATTCCCATCTGTGACAGCCTTCGGTACCCCCAATTCCATCTGCAGACGAGTCCAGACCTATTCCCGCGGCTCAGGGGTGGTGGCTGTGACAGAGCTCCCTGCTGCCTGCTGGTCACCTGTGGGGGAAGGGCTGGATGGAGTCACTGTGTTTGCCTGAGAAACGATGGGCCAAGGGCAGCCAGTAACTGTGGAAAAGCTGCAGAGTGGCACACGGCATCGAAACATGGAATGCTCTGAGTTGGGAGGGASCCACATCCAGTCCAGCTCCCRGCCCTGCACAGACACCCCAACAATCCCAGCCTGTGCATCCCTGGCAGYGTTGTCCAAACKCTCCTGGAGCTCTGGCAGCCTTGGGGCCGGGACCATTCCCTGGGGAGCCTGTTCAGTGCCCAGCACCCTCTGGGGACAGAAGAACCTTTCCCTGMTCTCCAGCCTGACCCTGCCCTTCCCTGGATCCTGTCCCTGTCCCAGGGAGCAGAGATCGGAGCTGCCCTCGGGAGGATGTTGAAGACCCCAGTGAGTCTTCCCTCAGCCTCCTCTTTTTCAGGATGGAAAAACCAAGTGACCTTAGCCAGGAGCTTAAATATTCTTCAGCTTGTTAAGACTCAATGTAACCATTTTCAGATCTGAAATAGGAGATTATGAGGGTCACAGGATCACAGAATCATGGAATGGTTTGGGTTGGGTTGGGTTGGGTTGGGTTG
Organism: Amblyornis subalaris; assembly: GCA_018881555.1. Lineage (NCBI taxonomy): Eukaryota > Metazoa > Chordata > Aves > Passeriformes > Ptilonorhynchidae > Amblyornis > Amblyornis subalaris. Next base: position 573,534 of record JACAXG010000236.1, read on the forward strand.
GGTTGGGTTGGGTTGGAAGAGACCTTAAAGCTAATCCAATGCCACCCCTGCCATGGGCAGGGACACCTTCCACTATCCCAGGCTGCTCCAAACCCTGTCCAGCCTGGCTGGGACACTTCCAGAGATCCAGGGGCAGCCACAGCTTCTCTGGGCAACCTGTGCCAGAGCCTCCCACTCTTCCAGGGAAGGATTTCTCCCTAATATCCAACATGGCTGGTATCAGTGCACAGGCTGAAGAGAGAGGTTTTCCCTGGATAAGAGCCACGGGATTGTGGATTGGGGGCTGCTCAGCCCTGCAAAGCCTGGCCAGGCAGCCAGACTGAGCTCACACTGAGCTGGGCTCTGTACAGCAGCAAGGAGCTGTCTCATTCAAGGAGAAAGCCAAGAAGAAATTAAATTCTGAGCACTGGAATGCACTTAATCTTTGGCCCGTGAACTTCTCCGTGCTTTCTGGTGAATGAGGAGAGTGTTCCCTAATTCCCTGGGCGCCGGAAAGCCGGGATGTGCCACCGAGTTCACAACTTCACAGGCAGCGCTTCCACCACACTCAGCTCTTAAAAGCAATTGACTGGAAAGCACATTAAAAACTTCTCCTCTCACTCAGTCCTGTCACAGCCAGGAAGCAGCAGGGACAGCTCTGGAATGCCAGGAAGAATGGGAGAGCAGGTACTGTGGATAAAGAAGAAAAGGCATTCAGAGCTGAGCTGAATTCATGCATGAGCAGAGGGACAGCTCAGGACTGGAGTGTCACTCAAATCTGGAAGAAAAAGTTGGTGAGCAGAGGAGCTGGAAAAGATCCAAACCCAGGAGAAAAGATCCAAACCCAGGAGAAAAGACACAAACCCAGGAAAAAGGATACAAACCCAGGAAAAATGATACAAACCCAGGAAAAAAGATACAAACCCAGGAGATAAAACCTGCTAAATCTGGGATTCTGGGGACAAGGGCCCTTGAGCCCAGGTGAGGCAGGTTCTGAACTCCCAACGCTTTCCCAGCACGGTGGTTCCAGCCCCTGCAGGAATCCAGGGATAACGTGACGCTCCTCCAATGGAAGCGCCACATCTTTGCCAGGCCAGGGCTGTGTAGGCGGGCAGGATGCAGCAGTTGGAATCCTCCTGCCAGCTCCTCCGTTGGGGTGACAAACCAGCACTTTTAGCACTCACCTACCATTCTTCCCCTTGGAGTGGCAACCTCTCCCGGGTTTGGGCCACGTGATCCGCCCCGGGCTCGCACACCCRGCCGGGGGAGCTGGGAGATGCTGCCGTGCTGGGAACTCAGCCCTCAGCTCGTGGCATTTGGTGGTGACACGCTCACAGATCGTGTGGGAAACGAGCACCAGAAACCTGGGTCAGATGGAGATGCTCGAGCCAGCCCTGAGCGAGGAGAGAATTCCAAGCGAGCTGATCTGGGAGCTCTCAGCACAAGCCGGAATTTGTTGAGTGGGATGCTCCAGTTTTGGCTTTGACATCCCCGTGCAGCTCCCAGTTCTGGGTTTGGTGCATTGTGCCCCCAACCTTCTGAGGTGTGACCCCTTTTTGGAGGCGTTTCTCCGTTTATCYGCTCCGCAGAGGCACCCCAGGTCTGTGACCTCAGCTGAGAGCATTTGCAGGGAAGTGTTTGGGAGGGCTGTGGAGCTGCACCAAAGCTCTGCCCACCTGCAGTCAGGTGATTCTCTGCTGTCAGGGAGCGTTTGAGTCCCTCCTGGCTCCCACCCCAGCTCCGCTCATTCTGGGATCAAGCAGCWGAGGGGCTGTCGGGAGGTGCCATAAGCGGCTCAGCCAGCCCTGCTGAGGAGCCAAAGGGAAAATGCTGCAGAACAGAACAAAATGTGCCCGAGCACTCCCCCTGAACGGGGACAGGCTGGACAATTCCATGTGTAAAACCAGGAAACCCGGGGACAAACGGGAACAGCCACAGCGACACCTGGAAGGTCAGCACAAAGCCTGGGGAGGTGGAACTGCGCAGGACCAGGACTTTTAAACGAGGGGAGGAAAGGGATAAGACTGCGAGGCTGTTAGAGGGATTTCCAGCTCCGTTTTTCCCGGTGATTTACACCCTCTGCCTGCTGCCTGTGGCTGCTCCTGKCTCCGACACTCAGCGAAGGAGCCACGCTTCGGCTCCTGCACGGAGCCAGGGGCTGGACAGTCCCACGGCCCCCCTGTCCCTCTGCCCAAAAAACATTATCAGAAATGGCCCTAAGGAGCCACCTTCCCACAGATCGTCCCCTTCTCCTGATGCTGAGGGGACATCGGGAAGCGCAAAAGGAGAGGAGTGGCAGAGCAAGGAAAGTGCTTGTGATGGTGCACACCGAGGGAACTCAGCGAAGGAAAAGTACTGGAATATTCTGGGCTCGCCCAAATTCTTTCATTCAAACAAAGAGGGAATATTTTATCTCTTCTATTCAGGGTCTTTRAAATAAAAGGTTCGCTAAGAGGGAAAATCTCTGTCAATTTCAAACAACAGAACCCTGTCATTTAGGAAGGAAGGAGCCTGAGCGCTGTCACATGGGGGATATTCTAATGGAGCATTTTCTCATTTCCAAAGCAAAATATTTCCTGCTAGAAAATGTGAAAATGAGGTGTTTTGACATGTTCAAAAAATTCTCTTTTCCTACCTTCTCTGCTGAAAGCATTTGGCAAATTCAGGCGGCATCAATGGATGAAAGTTTCAGTGCCTGAAAGTTCCAGCCTGTGGATAATTGTGTTCAGAGCCCAGCTCAGCTCCGGCTCCTGTGGAGCTCCAGAGGGACATCCAGGTGCTGTTGGATCTGCTCTGCTYCTCCTTGTAAACCCCACTCTTCTGGGGGGTGGGTGCCTGTGGGTCCTTGGGTCATAACTGGGAGAGAAGTCAGAGAGAGGTGGAAGTGCCTCCACTGACAGCAGAGATCAGGGAATCCCAGGGTGGTTTGGGTGGGAAGGGACCTTAAAGCCCATCCAGTCCCACCCCTGCCATGGGCAGGGACACCTTCCACTAKCCCAGGCTGCTCCMAGCCCCATCCARCCTGGCCTTGGACACTCCCAGGGATAAAACAGCCACAGCTTCTCTGGGCAACCTGTGCCAGGGCCTCCCCACCCTCCCAGGGAACAATTCCTTCCCAAGATCCCATCTAACCCTGCCYTCTGGCASTRGGAAACCATTCCCTGTGTCCTGTCCCTCCATSSCTTGTCCCAAGTCCCTCTCCAGCTCTCCTGGAGCCCCTTTAGGCWCTGGAAGRGGCTCTGAGGTCYCCCTGGAKCCTTCTCCTCTCCAGATGAACACCCCCAGCTCTCCCAGCCTGKCTCCAGAGCAGAGGGGCTCCAGCCCCTGGAGCATCTCCATGGCCTCCTCTGGACTCTCCAGCAGCTCCAGGTCCTTCTGGTGGGGGCAGCTCTGCAGGTGGGGTCTCACCCGGGCGGGGCAGAGGGGCAGAATCCCCCCTGTCCCCCCATTCCTGTGCCCAGGTCCCCCTCTCTCCCATCCCAGCCCACGCCTCCACTGCCATTGCTCCCTGATCACCAAGACGAGAAATCCCAGTTGTTCCTTAATCCTTCTGCGGTGGGATAACAGGGCAGTTCATCAGCACACGGGAAACACGGAATTCTGGTGGGGAGGGCCTGCTTAACAGCCTGGCTGCCAAATGTCAAGAAGCATTTTCAGCACCGAATGGAATTAATTTGCCAGTGTTCCCTTGTTAAATGTCAGGTCCTTCTGACTTGTATACATTAAACAATTCAGAAATTGGAAAGCACTTGTGTAATCAAGTTAAGCGTGAGGTGGGCAGATTCCCCGCACCTAAACAAACCTGGAACTTCCCTTTTCCAATTAATATTTCATTTTACAACAGCCGCCACRTTAATTCTTAATTAAATGCTTATTTGAGACACTCTACTGATTAGTGTGAACTAATGAGGAACAATATGAATTGTTTATCCAGCTTCTAGTTATTTTCCTTCATAAAAAGGAATGGGTTTTGGAGGACTCCTCCTTTCATGTCTTGCTTTGCCCTAGAATGACTGACTTGGGGAAAAACTTCCATAGGAACAGGTTGGATCTGAGGGAAAATTTCTTCCCTGAAAGGGCTGGCAAACATTGGGATGGGAAGTGGTGGAGCCCCCATCCCTGGAAAAGTTCATAAGCCGTGTGGATGTGGCACTTGGGGACACAGTTTGGTGGTGAGCACCAACAGTTGGACTCGATGATCTTGGAGGGCTTTTCCAGCCTTAGCGATGCCGTGATTCTGTGGTCGTAAATCACGGAATCATGGAATGGTGTGGGTTGGAAGGGACCTAAAAGACCATTCACACAGATGTTCAGGCAGATGAGGAGTGCTGAGCAGGCCTTTCCACAGCCCTGTCCCCTCTCTGGAGTTTCATTCCCATCCCGTGGCTCTGTGTGCGCGCTCAGGGCTGTTTGCACCTCCGTTCATCCCAGCCTTTACTGACCAGGAASTCATCCTGGCGTTTTATCCCTTTTTGTCACTCAATCCTTGAGGACTGTGAGCTCTTCCCTCAGCTTCTCACGAGCACCTTCAGGTTTCACTCTCTCAGAGGCTGTTGAACCGCAGGAAATTCGGGGAGTTTGAAAATGAGTCCTTACAAAACCAGCAAAAACTTGGTGAAAAGTCAAAAGGCACAAGGTCAGGCTGGATTTTTGGGAAGCTCTGCTGGCATTTTCCCTTCTTCAAGGAAGCTCATGGTGTCTCTTGGTCACTCAGAGTCCACCAGAGGCATCTCCTTTCCCTCAGGACAGGTTCCTTTCCCTCAGGTTTTGAAGATTTTTTGAAGGACAAAGTCATCATCTAGATTTAGCACCTCTGAACTCCTTTATTATTAACTTATTAACTCCTTTATTAACTCCGATTTATCATCTATTAACTCCTTTATTAACTCCTATTTATCACCTATTAACTCCTTTATTAACTATTTATCACCTATTAACTCCTTCAAAGATCTCTCATATTTTCAAAGCAGGACTTCTCTTTATTTCTGTCTAAACGTTCTTTTTGACCACTTTTACCAGGCCGTGGTCAAATCTGAATTTCTCCAGCTGCTCCCGAGTTTCCTGTAAAAGCTGCTTCCTCATTTATGGTCTTTCCTTGCTGGAATATTGGGATTGATTTAAGGGATACTTTGCGCAACATCCTCAACAGCACTTTCAGCTCTGAGTTGCTTTAAACCTCTTGGGTGGGTGCCATCTGTTCCTGTTCATTTCCCACCATTCCCTTCATCATTCCTTTCAAAGCTCCTCCTCAGGATCCAACGGTTGGTCGGGCTCAGCCCCTGTAAAAAAACCCCTTCCCTGGACTCCCCACGGCAGCACCAAAACCTTCCCTCATCTTCCTGCAGATCTCCTTCTAAACCTCTCTCATTTCATAATTTTCTGGCAGGTCCCCTTCTAATGCATCTGACAAAAATCCTTCTATTCCCAGCTTTATTTCTTCAGCAGATTTGCAGTTTCTCAGAAGCTTCTTCCTCTTACAATTCTGGTTTTGTTTCAGTCACAAGAGCTCTTYTCTGTTTTTTTTAAATTACTTATTCATTTAATCTAATCCTATTTAACCCTAATAATTCCCTTCACCCAGTGGTTTAACCAGTGCTCCCTATTTTAGGGCTGTTTATGTATTTTTCAGAGGGCGATGTGCCCTCACTACATTCTGCTGAGCCTAAATATAAATAACTTTATGCCACCCCAAAACACTTTGCCCTTTTCTGCTGCTCCTTTCACTTTTTCTTATAAAGATTCCTTGTGATGATGTCATTACTTCTTCACGGCCCTCCTAAAGCAAGACTTTAATAAAAGGGATTTTCACTTGTGGCTGCCTCCCTCCCTCCCTCCCACGGAGCTGTACAAATACAAGGATCACCATTCCAGAGCCACTCCCCGATGGCTGCGCCTGGAACAGGATTGTTACAATACTCAGAATTAAATCAAGAATTYCTTGCTTCCTGATGGCACCTCGGAGCATTTGCTCCAGGAAAATCTCTTTTGGAGTGTGTGAAAATGATTCCCAGACGTGAGCTCGTTGCAAAGTCTGATGTGGGCATAATGAAAGGCCCCATTTATGTGTTCATTCCTCCCATTCCTTTACTCTCTCGTATTTCAGTGGACTTCAGCCTATGCAGAAATTTAAAAGCTTTTATTTAGTGGTGTTAGGTTAGGACTGGTTTTCCTGGAGAATTCCTGCATCCTCTGCTCATTGGAGACTCTSTGTCCCCTGCACTCACCTGCAGCGACACTCCAGTTACATCCTGGGAATCAACAAAGGCATCAAACGAGGAGAAATGGCCTCAAGTTGCACCAGGGCCGGATACCAGGAAAAAATTCCTTGCTGGAGAGTGGTGAMACATCCGCACCTGTGCCCACAGCGGAGTCGCCATCCCTGGAAATGTTCAAAAACCAGTGGAACTGGCACTTTGTGGTGTGGTTTAGTGGCCGTGGGGGTGTTGGTTGGAGGTTGGATTGATGCTCTTGGAGCTCTTTTCCAACCTCAGTGATTCCATGGTTGTCAGGTCACAATTCCCTTCCTGCTGGTGTCCATGGGAGTTTCCCTCCTGGRGAATTGTGAGTGAATACTGCAGCAAACCCACAAACAACACCACCAAGTGATCAAACCGAGCAGTTTTCTCCCCAAAATGGGGTTTATGAACTATTCCCACTTCTCTTCCCAGCTGGGAAACCGGAGAATCCTTCCCCAAAAATCTCCCTCAGCAATCCCATCCTGGCTTCTCCCGAGGACCTCTGACCTCTGCAGGGAAGAGGTGCCCAGGGAAAGGGCCAGCACTGAGTGGTGAAATGCTGAGACACCTTTGAGGCCCTGGATAAAATCCCAATCCCACCAAATTCCACGTCCAAGTCCCTCTGTGCTGCAGCAGGAGGGCGTCTGAGCTGGTCCGTGAGAGCCTGGCCGTGGCCCTGCACCCCCACAGGCACAGGCACATCCACGTTTGGAGATGGCAGGATGGTTGGATTGTTATTTTCCCGTCTTTCCGCAGATTTCTCATCTCTTCCGCCTGTGGATGGCGCCTCTTGCCGCCCACTCCCATTCCGTAATCAGCGAGAAGCAGTGAAAAACCTCAAACTGGGGGAATCTCCTTTTCCAAGAGCACGAGGAAGCAGCTGGAGCTCTGTCTCAGTTGCCATTTTTCCGTGGTTAGCTCTGCTCTGGGGGGTTCAGCTGCAGGCAAAGGTGCACAAAGGATGGAAAAATCCCCTTTTTCCTGCAGCAGGAAGGTCCTGGAGTTCAGCAGGGAGAGTCACCCAGGAGCACCCCAAAGGAGCTGAACAGCAAGAACGACAAGCAGAGCTTCTGCACCACAATGTGCCTTGGAAATCCCAATTTTTCATCGTTTTTTCACACACACAAATATGGGAATGTGTGTGAGAAAATGATGGAAAATTGGGATTTCYTGACCACTGCTTTGGCCTCCTCACCAGCACGAGAGTCCTGCAGGGCCAAGTGACTTAGGGAGGACCCAGCCCCTGCARGGAGGGCTTGGGGTCACCACCCTGCTCCTCCTCACATGGAAATTTTGGTGGGCTCTGACCCCATGGAAGCTCCTGGAGATCCATCCCTGGGGAACAGACTCGGCAGCTGAGRCAGAGGTTTTCCTTCAAGGCACATTGTCAACTCCAGCATTCCCAGAAAGGGARATTTGTCCCTCTGATGCCTCCAATTTCAGCGAGATTTTCCCCAGGATTCCTTTTAAATACCAGGATGTTCGATTTGGGGCTGTTAAGGATTTGCATTTTGTTAAGACAGTCCCAGAGGCTTTGGAAAATTATTTCGTAAATGTAAGAGCTTTTATGGTTTCTGTCGGAAATTTTCACGGGAAGAAGAAGCGGTTCCCAAAAAAAAGGACTCGTTGTCCTTTGCAGCTGATCCTGATCCCTGAAGGTCTGGGATTCTCCCTCCACATTCTCCTCTTCAACAGCGAGAGCAGACTCAGCTTTATTCCACTTCCACASGTGCCAGGCAACTGTTCCTGAACGTCTCCAGCCTGCTCATCCCTTCCTCCTGGGTGTAAGCTGTGAGTAGGCACAATTCTGTGCTGGCTCAACTCGTGTCAGGTAGAATTTCTGAGCATCCAAAATCCCGATGGATGTATTTTGGGAACCTGCACATCAGCAGTTCTGTGSAAGGTCCCTGTCTGCCAGCAGGACAAACACTGGGAAATGTAAAAAATGAAGTGGGAGGTGGTCCTTCTTCCTGCTCCATGGCACCAGGCCCTTTCCCAAGGACAGGAAAAGCCACCTCCACCTGTGGAAATCATCGSTCCTGTCAGCAAAGAAGGGCCTGGTCTGAAGGAAAGGGAAATTTAGACATTATGTCAGTTCTCAGCTGGTGTCTCACCCTCCTAAAGAGATTTTTCATGGCTCTGAGTTAGCAATTCCTGTATTCCCTTTCGGTTCTGCTCAGCTTAAACAAATGTTAAATAAGAGATGGGATTTCAGGGAGCTGGATTGATTCCCGCTGCTCCTGCAGCCAGGCAGGGATTTTGAAAGGGAGGATCCAGCCCTCCTCGCATGGACTGGGCAGCTGAGGGCACTCTGGATAAATTCATCCAGAGGTGAAGGTGAAGGATTCCTGTCCAACACTCAGATTTTACTGGCACCGGAAGGAGAGAGGCACAGCCAGAGGGATTTATCAGTGGAGCAGTGGAAAAGCAGCCCCTGGCACGTCCAGGGARTATCGATTTGTTCCTGGTCAAGGGCGGGATGTGTGAGAGGGTAATTCCTGYGCCAGGCGTGTGATCCCGGGTGCTGCCGCTGGGAATTGCCCACTAAAGCACGAGATTCCTGTCCTGAGGGAGCCAGGGCAGCTCGGGAGGGAAATCACTGACCGGAGAGGGGTTTGCACTGGAGCCTGACCCTCAGGAAGGGGATATTCCCAAGGGGAACCAGGGGRTTGTATGGAAATCCCAAGGCAGAGGATTTTATCCGGGCCAGTTTGTCCCTACCCATTACCCTGCCTTACATATCCTCATCCTTACCTTCGTGGGCGCCATCCAAGGGSCATCTAGCACGGATATCTCAGGAATGCCATGTGGAATTCTGGGTTCAGGAGGAGGAGCTGGTCCTGGTAACTCCCAGGTTCCCAGCAGCAGGAAGCTCCTGGTGCAGGAGAGCAGCTCTGTCCTGCTCACACAGGGGAGCTCCCAATTTCCACCTCAGGGACCTCATTTTAATCTTCTCCTCCTCCAGGCCGTGTACCTTTTATCCAGTTTTCCAGGGGTTTCCCAAAATGCCGTTGCTGCTTTTTCCCAGTTCTGCTTGCAGGAAGGGTCAGTCAGGGCTCTCCTGGGCAATCCCTGGGCATCCAGTGCTGTCCACACYAGGGTTCTGCAGGAACTGGACTCCTCTCCATGAGGAGATGCTTCCCKTGGTTCCTCCTTCACACCAAGGAGAACCAATCCCAGTGACAAACACAGGGCCAAACCCCTCACCTCAGGAATCTGCCTGGAAAACCGAGGTTAACGACAAGGGTTCATTTTCTTGCTCCCCCATTAATTTCGGGAGCAGCTTTCCCACCCCCACGGGTTCTGGGGTTATGGCAGCTCTGATCCCACTCACAGGATGAGCTGCCCAGCTGGTACTTAAAGCGTCTGAAGCGTGAATTATCCTGCTGGGAAAAGCAGCCGTGTGGAAACGGAGCAAGGCAGGATAACAAGGCTTAAACCTCCAGCATGGATCTCTGAGGAGGAGCTGTGACACTGCTGGACCAGCAGAGAGAGGGGATTTAGGTTCAAGGGATCATGTCCAATGAAGGGAAGGTTTTATCCCACTAAATAAAGATGAKGGAATTTAAAGCCACCTAACTTAACGGGGAGAAAAAATTCCCTGGGAAGCACTCAAAGGGAAGCTCAGCCATGGAAAGGTCACCATAGAAAATTGGCAAGAGCTTCACTTTTCCTCTTTTGTGTCTTCTTGGTCTGCCAAGCCCTGCTCAGTCACAGCTTTAGGCCATTCCCCAGTGTTGGGTGCCCGGCCTAGGACTGACTCACTGTTTACGATGGTCAGGGAAAGCTCCTCCTGAACAATCTGTTCTCCTTAAGGGATACTCTCCAACCACAGATCCCCTTTTCCTGCCCCAGCCTTCAGTGTCCCAAATTTCTCAGACTTTCTGGGAATGGGATCAGAGCCCAAAGCCACACTGAGCTCACACACAGAGGCACAGCCCCACAATGAGTGTTCCCAGAACAGGAGGGAGTTCAGAGCGTTTCCCTCCCTCCTTTCTCCTTGTCTGCTGCTTTGCATAGAAAACCTCAAAAAACAAACCCCAAAAAAGTCGATTCTCCAAGGGCAAAGGGCAGGACAAGAGTGAGATAAAGGGGAAGAAGTCACGGCTGTGCCCTCCCCATCAATTACTGCTCCACGGGAGAGGGTGCCATGGAGCCAGGCTGTGAGAGCTGGGAATGTCCAGCCTGGAGAAGAGAAGGCTCCAGGGAGACCTCAGAGCCCCTGCCAGTGCCTAAAAGGGCTCCAAGAAAGGACTTTCTACAAGGCATGGAGGGACAGGACACAGGGAAGGGCTTCCCACTGCCAGAGGGCAGGGTTAGATGGGATATCGGGAAGGAATTGTTCCCTGGGAGGGGGATAAGGCCCTGGCATAGGCTGCTGCACAACCGAGCTGACATTTCCCTGCAGGTCATCTTTATTCATTCCCTGTGCTCCGAGGCACTTTCAAAGGTTCAGGGGAAGGCTGAGCCTGCAGATTCTGGCAGGACAGGTTGGTATCACTCAGAAATAATTCCTATCAGAGCAGCCCAAACAAATGTGACCCTCATTGTCTCAGCCCTGTTCCACTGCTGCCTCCCTCCCTCCCTCGCAGCTGAATCCTTGGCTTTGAGCAGGACATTGTCCCCCACCCTGCTGCACCAGGGCCTCAGCCACACAGGGACTGGCACCACGAGTTGGGGGCAGCAGCAAAGATCCTAAAGACAGGGGCAGCTTGTAGGTAAAAACTCCAAAGGCTACAAAACTTAAAATCATGGAGTGGTTTGGGTGGGAAGGGACCTTAAAACTCATCCAGTRCCTCCCCTGCCATGGGCAGGGACACCTTCCACTAKCCCAGGCTGCTCCAAGCCCCATCCAGCCTGGCTTTGGACACTTCCAGGGATGGAGCAGCCACAGCTTCTCTGGGCAACCTGTGCCAGGGCCTCCCCACCCTCCCAGGGCAGGATTTCTCCCCAATATCCCATMTAACCCTGCTCTTTTTCAGTTTAAAGTCATTGACTTTATCCTACTTGACAGGGATGTTGTATTTTAACTGTGTATTTCCTGTTTCATCCAGGAACAAGGACAATTTTCCCAGCCTGAGGAAATGCTGGGTCCTGTCACTTCAGRCAAATCTTTTTCCTGGGAATTGTCTCCCTAATTAAGCTTCTTTACCTGGGGCAAAGTCCAGCGGTGCTCCCAGGTATCCCACACGGTCTGTCCATGCAGCCCTCGGGATTTCTCTCAGAAGATGCATCTCTACATCATCGAGGTGATTTAAACCACAGCTTAAAGGCTGGTTTAAAACAAAAGGCTTGGTTTAAAGTGGTGAAACCTTGGCTTACAGAGATGCTCCTGGAATATCCTCCTGCTGGACAGCCCCACGTGGGTGAACTCCTTCACCCTCCGAGAAGCCCTTGAGGASGGTGCCACTGCCACTTCCCACGAGGAACAGCCTTTCAAGGGCCGTTTGAAGCACTCTCAGCTCATAAATATTTCATCATTCYTTAACAGGCCCTGCGAGCCTGCAGCCAGTCGTGCGCATCCCATTTTCCTGGGTGTGAATGAAAGCAGGAGCCGGCAGGAGCCGGGTCAGCAGTTTGTCCTCTGAGCTGGCACCTCTTGGCCCCACTTCCATCCTGAGGTGGCTGGGCTGAGCTCTCAGCAGCTTTGCCAGGAGGGAATGTCACTCCAGGAGGAAGCACAGCAAACAAACGAGTGATAAAAGGAAGGGAAAGAGGGGTGGAGTTGAGAGGAGTTGATCTGTGCTTCTCCATGAATATTCAGGACCGGTTCCTCGGTTTGGATTGTGGAGTATTGGTGGAGGAAAAGCAGGAATTTGGGGTAGGGGRGTGCTTATTTATTGATTTATTTTAAACAGCCTTGCCTGGTTCTCACAAATTTCATGTGCTGGAGAAGGGGCTGGAGCCCCAGGAGCGGCTGAGGGAGCTGGGAAAGGAGCTCAGCCTGGAGAAAAGGAGGCTCAGAGGGGACCTTCTGGCTCTGCACAACTCCTGACAGGAGGGGGCAGCCAGGGGAGGTCGGGCTGTGCTCCCAGGGAACAAGGGTTCCCAAGATCCCAGGCTGGACAGGGCTTACAGCAGCCTGGGATAGTGGGAGGTGTCCCTGTCCATGGCAGGGGGTGGAATGGGATGAGCTTTAAGGTCGCTTCCCACCCAAGCCGTTCTGGGATCTGTGACTCGATGGTTCTGAGTAGTGGCCCCAGTGTTTTATTGTGTTTATTGTTTGATGCCTCTCCCCAAATCCAGAAATTTCCTTCGTATCCATACGTTCTGCTGCAATCAACTCTCCCTGTCCTCAGTAGACTCTGACATGAAGAGTGATTTCCACTTTTTGGGCAGAGCAATCACCCCATGTCCCAGGCCATGGCAAACCTGCTTCAGGAGCTCGGAGCACATCCCTGATCCTGGGACTCCCGGGAAAGCYGCCCCTGGGATGTGGGAGTAGGTGGGAATGCTGGCTGCCCACAGGAGGCAGAAAGCAGCTCCTTGGAGTCAGGAAGGAACAACAAGGTTGTCTGGATGTTGCCAAAGCAGCAGGACTGGCAACCCTGGCATTAGCAAAAAAAACAAACCCAAATTCCCACTTTTTTTTCTGTTATGAAGAGGGGGGGAAAATCCTGCATGTTTTATTAGAGTTTTTACGACAAATCAAMATATTCCCTGAGAATGGCTGATTTTCCTGGAGCATGGGAAGGCTCTTTCTCCAAAGCAAAGACATTGAAAGGAGAGGTGAGAGAGGAGAGAACTGATGAAGGATCATCTGRAGCAAAGAGGATTTCACTGCAGACAAAGCCCAAACTCCGAAAGACATCTAAAAATTCAAGTCAAGGCCATGTGCTAGGAATGGAAAGGCCATCCTGTGGATTCTGSTGGATTCCCAGTGCCTGCCTGGGATGCAGATGCCAAGCTGGGAGATTCCTGTTACATTCWGGAAGTGTCCACAGAGCCAAGAAAGACCAATGAAATATCGAATGGTTTTTCTGCCTGAAGAGGAAAAGGTGTAGAGAGCTCTGCAGCTCTCCAGGAGCCTGGCTGGCACCAGGACACTTTCCTTGGGAAGCAGAAGTGACGTGTGAGGATGTGAAGGAAGCACAGAGCTGCCTGAGCAGGCATCCATTAGCTGGGAGCTGAACGGGRAGTCCTGGGAACGTCAGAGGCAGGATTCAATCTGCTGGAAGTGGGTGGCAGCTCCTGTGCCGTGCTGAGACAGGTTTTTAAAGAGGAAGTGTAAAAATAATAATAAGGAAAAAAAAAAAATCGGTAGAATTTAATGTGCAGGGGCTGAGCAGCATTTTCAACTTGYGTGCACCTCCTGGGAGCAGTTTGGGTTCTGGGAATTCTCCTGCACGGAGCTCTGCGGCTCCTGCAGGACGTTCAGCTTTTGCTGAAGGGTCAGTCTGAGGGATGAGACTTTGCAGGAGCTGCTGCTCCRGGGGTGCTGCCATTGCTGGATCTGTGAGGCAGAGCTTGGGACGTGCTGGATAAGAACCTTCCAGCAACCTGGAGTAGTGGGAGGTGTCCCTGTCYATGGCAGGGTTGGAATGAGATGAACTTTAAGGTCCCTTCCAACTCGAACCMTTCCAGGATTCCATGATTTCCCTTGGTCCTAAGCTCACCTCTGGACCCTCTGGTTGCTYAGGCCCTCAAGCTCTGGAGAGGGCAGAGGTGTCCCTGTGCCGGCAGCAGCGGATCCGGCGCTCCAGGAAAGCCCTGGAGCATCTGCAGAGAAGCAGAGCCTGCTCACTGAAAACTCCTGGATGCTGGAGGCTCATCCAGGCTTGCAGGGGTGAGGGAATTTGGGATTCAGCACCCMCAGGGCAACTTTGAATGCAGCAGTTGAGGGGCACTGGAATCCACACCCGGCAGAGCGTCCCTAATCCCCGTGGGATCACCACAGGAGGGAATTCACCCTCCTCCCCACGCATTGCACAGACTGCAGCTCCCACAATTCCAGAGCCATGGATGCATTGGAGATCCACGAAGCCAAGAGGGAAGCAGGCAAGAAGAGATGGGCTCCATGCAAGAGCTCAACCCAGAGGGATGTGCCTGTGCTGTAGTGCCTCGCATTTATTCCTGGGGRTTTTTGTTCATTCCTGAAGACCATTTCATACAAATTGTGTGTGATCAGAGGGTGTTGGAACCACGGGACCCACCCAGAGTGGGGGCAGTGGAGGGGCAACTCCAGGTTCATCTTCAGTCTTAGGACCCCAGTCCTGTGCCAAAGGTAAAAAGTTTCCCAGTGCAGAGGTTCTTGGCCCGGATCATGTGGGATGGGGAAGAAGCCATGAATTTTCAATTCAAGCCCTGAGGATTTATTAGATGGTGCTCAAAACTGCAAATCCCCGCTCCATAAAATGCCWGGAAAGAGCTTTTATAGGAAGAGGACGTTTGGGATGGGTTCGCGATGCATGAGGGGTCTCAGCGCTGCCAGCACTGGGAGTTGCACTGAGAGTTTAAAAATTAAAAATTATACAAATTTAATCTGCAGTTCCCTCAGATTGCAGCATTTTTTCCGGATCRACACTTTCTTCTCCTTTTTTTTTTTTTTTAAATCTCAATAAAGCCTCATTTCTCATCATAATAAAATTTAGCTCTTTGTTGGAAGATTTTCACCAGCTCCACCTACTGCTGCTCCCATCCTCTTCAACACTTCCTGACTCACTGCTGCTTCCCCTCCTCCGGATGGGGATCGGGAAGCTGCTTCCCAGCAGAGGTGGGTGCAGCCTCCCCTCAGCCAGGTCTGTGATGGTGATCAGGAAAAAGCACAGGAAAAAGAGCAGGAACAGGCTTGGTTTTGCTTTGTGGAGAGGAGCAGGGGGCTGGAAGGAGTCTGGAGCTGTCCCCTTTGGGAATGTTGACAGGATGGCTTCAGTGCCTTTCCCAGCAGGGGAGGGTTCTCAGTCTAGCTCTGGGATGAATTCTTGGTCATTGTCTGGGGCTTTGTCCGTGTTTCAAAGGGAATGTTTCTCCCTGAGGTGACCTGTGCCTCCTGCAGCAACACCCCCAGGGCTTTGTCTTCCTTTGCTTTTCCATTTCACATTCCATCTGCAGGCTCGGAAGTGCTGCCAATCCAGTGGCACTTTCCATTCTCTATTTTCTCCTCTGTCTCCACAGAACTCCACATCCTGCAGAGGAGTCTCCCAAGCTCCCTATGATCCAACAGAGCACTTTGAAACACAGATGTTTGCTTTCACTCCTGTCAAAGCAGGAGACTCCAAAGGCCAAAGTGCTGGATCCACATGAGTCCACAGAGTCCATTGATCTGCTCCTCGAGGCCACGGAAAAGGGGATTCTCCCAAAAATTGGGAAGGAATTGTTCCCTGGGAGGGTGGACAGGCCCTGGCACAGGTTGCCCAGAGAAGCTGTGGCTGCCCCTGGATCCCTGGCAGTGTCCAAGGCCAGGTTGGACAGGACTCGGAGCAGCCTGGGCTAGTGGAAGGTGTCCCTGCCCATGGCAGGGGTGGAACGGGATGAGGGGTCCCTTCCATTCCATTCCATTCCATTCCATTCCATTCCATTCCATTCCATTCCATTCCATTCCATTCCATTCCATTCCATTCCGTGTTTCTAATGACTCAAAAGGAGCTGTTGCTTCAGAACAACTCGGTCCGTATTTTACACCATCCTCACATGGCAGCTTTACTCTTCTCTGGGAAAAACACCCCGGCTGAATTTCTCCAGTCTTTTCCCATATAACCAATTTCCAGCCTCTGATCATTCTCTTTTCATCCCACCTCTGCTTTTTCCTCTCTTTCTCCCAGTGCATTCCCACRTGGGGATCACATCCTTGACAAGCCCTGAGGCCCCACAGCTCTCGCTYTTGGAGCAAAGTTTTTCCTCCCCGTTTGTAGGACCCACTGGAAAGGCCGGATCTGTCTCTGCTGGTGCTGCCACTTTTCCAACCACACTTCAGTGTGGGCTTTCCATTCCTCCTTGTGCTCATTCTCACTTGCTTTCCTGCACTTCATCTTGGTGTTTTACAAGACCTTTCTGGCTGAATCACGAGTTGTCACCGTCACCCCTCATSCAGATTTATCCACAGAGCCGAGAAGAGGAGTTTTTTTGTTGCCTCAACATTGCTGAGTGGTGCTGCTTGGGGTCTCGAGAGGAGCCGGTGCATCCCACATCCCACACCCCAGGAGAGCAGCCCCTGCCAAAGCAGCAGCTGGAGCCCAGATGGGAGACCCTGGGCTCTCCCAACAGGAGCAGATGTCCCCATTTAGGCATTTCGCCGTGTCTGATCCCTTCCATCAGCTAAGCTGGTGATAAAAAGATTCAAACAAATTGCTGGCTCTTCAATCCCCCTGAAAATGTGGCTCTGTAAAATGGGATAAATTGTCCAGCTGGAATCATTTTYGGTGGGGTCAGAGAGCTGGAAGAGAACGAAAAGATGGAGCAGCATCAGGAAATCTGCTCTGTACCTACGACGACAACAGGCATTCAGCAGACAATAAAGTTGTAGTCCTATTGTTGCAGTGCCAATGAGTAATTTTATTATTCATCGAAACTAAAATATCACGTCTAAAGAGATGTTTGTGGGAGCCAAGGAATGTGTGATTCTTTATTGATAGGGAGGTTTGCATATTTTATATTTGTAAAACAGCATTAACATAAATTCCATGAAGTTCTCGTCTATTGTCTGYGTGGGTGTCGGTCTGACTTTGTTGGTTAAAAATTTTTTCAATGGAGTGGGCTCAGGACAGAAGCCTGAGAGACTTAAATCCCTTTCTTGAGCAGATTTCTGATGTGAAATTCCAAGTCTGACGTTTTTTAAGTCGTGCCCACGCTGGGTGATTTGCTTTCAATCCTATTTCCCTGCTTGGACGAGCCTCTCCTGTCAGGTTGGGTCAAAAGCCTCATGAAAGTCGAGGTCTATCAAATCTATCACTTCCCTCTGTCCGTAGGCCAACGACCCCATTAAAGGAGGAGATTAAATTACTTTGACATGATTTGTTCTTGACGAGTCCAGCTTGGCTCTTTCCCGCTCAAGTTATCCTCGGAGTGCTGATAAATTGGCCGGTTCGTGATTCGCTCCAGCGTTTTTGAGGAGCTCGTGCTCCGTCATTCCCCAGCCCTTTCTTGTGCCTCATCACTCCAGGGTGACCTGTGGGTTGCGGGAAACTCCGCTGTTCTTTGGGAAAAGCCTCATCCATGAATTCAGGCTGTAGGAAAGCCACGAGTGCTGTGACGGCCTTCGGTAGCTTGAGCTCGTTTCRTGTGTCCCGCGTGACCCCTCCGCTGGGAACGGGGGGAACTGGGGGTCAGGGAGTTTTTCACAGGAATGCTGTGGTGGACTGGGAGCCCGTGGAAGCTCAGTAGGAGATGAAGGAGCCGTGAAGCCTCTCAGCCTGGCCTTTCCCATCCCACTGTGGGCTGGAACCACGTCGGCAGCGCCACAAGCTCCGGCATTTTGGGAGCGGGCGGGCRGTGTGAACAAACAGCATCTGCTCCGGGGATCCAGAGCTCTGCTGACGTCGGGACACAAGGAATTGTTGCTTCCCATCTTTGGTTCCATCCCCCAGCCCAGCCCTTTCCCATGGGAATGCCATCCCAGGTGACCCTCCCTGCCCGGACACGGGAATGCCGGGAAGGGGCTCGGCTGCGGCACAGCCAAGGAAGTTGGATAAGGCAGGATTTGCCTCACTGCCTTTGGCAAGCTCTGGCAGCAGGGCAAGGCACTCCTGCAAAGGTGAGCTTCCCTGGAAAAATGCTCCAGGCAGAGATGGGCAAACCCTGCTCCAGAGTTCACTTCGAGGGAGCCAGTCTGTATCCTGCAAGTCCCTCACTCCTAGGAATTATGCAGGGAAGGAAAGTTTTCCCTCTTGTTCCGTGTTGTTTTCAAGTTCCAGGAAGAAATGTGGGAGCTGGCACAGCCCCCAGGAAGGGCTCAGGCTTGGGTGAATCACTGCATCTCTCCCCACCAGTCCCAACCCCACACCGGTTCCCAGTGCCAGCCAGAGCTGTGCCAGGGCTGAGGTACAACAGCATCTGTGGAACTCCAGGGATCACGGGGGGATCCAAACCTGGATTTGGCTGTGTTTGGGGGGTCTCGGTGCCCTCTGGAGTTGGGTGAGCAATTAAAGTGGGGCACAGAATCCCAGGAATTGCTGCTGGGGCGCTGCTGGCATCCAGGGCTGCGTCCCAGTCCGGGGGAGCAGCTGGGGCTCTGCACGGGTACAAGTTTGGCGTGGGATTTGACAAGGGACTGGGATCTTGGACAAGGTTGGCACAGAGACTGGGATTTCTGTCTATGGACATCCAGGAGGCCACAGGGATGGGGGGACCCTGCAAGACCCTCTGTGTCCCTCACCCGAGGGGACGGTCGGTGGCATTTCAGGAGGTGTCGCCCGCTGCGAGTGTCCCCCCTACACCACCCACAGACTGGGGAGGGTTTCATGGCCAGATTTTCCCTCAGCTCTTCCTAACAGAGCAAAACAGTAGGGAGAGAACTTGTGCAGTGGCTGGCAACTGATGGCGAGATAATGAAGGCTTTGTTCTCCATTTGTTGGGCTGTTCGGGAGGGGAAAAAAGCCGAGCAGGAGCTGGCGGAGCATCGGGGATGTGCTCTTGGATGTGGGATAAAACAGATGCTATCGGATTCCCCCTCAGAAGTTCGTTTGCTGCTGCAGCCAACCGAGACAGCAAAGCCCGGAGCACCCTTTGGTGACTTGTTTGGTCTCCAGGAAGCACCTTGGGAGCCAAACACAATCAAACCCCCTTAATTGGAGCTCGCAGCAAACCCGTGAGCTCCAAAGGCGTTTGAGGGGCTCATGCTGTAATCAAGTTTAGTCATCATTATGCCAAACTAATTAGCAAGTCAGACTCTTTTTTTTGCCATCACCAAAGGCATTGCTGCATTTAGAAATGAGATCCCCGAGATCTTCCCTTTGCCTGCCCTTTCCTGCTGCTATTCTGGAATTAAAGCTTCTCTTTCCATCACGACAAAGGATGTGGTGGATGTGAAAAATGTCGTCTTCAGCTCTTTCCTAAAATGTCAAAAAACTGAGAAATGCTCTGGTTTCTTTCCCAATTATTCTCCTCTCAGAATTCATTATTGCAGAGAAAATCTGGGAAGTTTGGAGCATTTTAGATGACTCCTGAAAATGCATTTTCACCCCTGCAGTCTTTGGCAAGCAGGGGTTCCAATTTGTCACAACTGTTTGCTTGAAATTCCTGCTCCCAAAGTGGACTTTGGACAAACATTGTTTGTTCGTTTGTTTGTTCATTTTAAAATCCCTGTGAGTCAGAGGCATTGTGAAAACGTTTTACAAAAATTAAAAAATCCCTTCCAAAATAAGAAGTGTTCTCAGTCCCTGCCCTGTGTGTTCGCCTGTCCTGCTGACACAGCAGCGGCTCCCCRCGTTTGTGGTGGCCCCAGCAGGAACTCCTCCATGGAAAGGGTGGTCAGGCATTGGCAGGGGCTGCCCAGGGAGGTTTGCAGTGCCCATCCCTGGAGGTGTCCAGGGAAGGCCTGGATGTGGCACTCAGTGCTCTGGGCTGGGGACAAGATGGGGATGGGGCAGAGCTTGGACTCGATGACCTTGGAGGGCTTTTCCAACCTCAGTGGTCCTGGGATTCTGTGTGGCTCAGCGCTAGGAGCCCACCCCAGCCCAGCTTTCTGGAATCTGGCCCAGTAGCAGGGATGCTGGTGGAGCTGAGGGCTTCCCATGGTTCTGGAGACTATTTTGGCCTAGTGTGTCATCCCACAGGATCAGGGGCCATCGATCCCGCTCAGCCTCCTCACCTCTTACTTTCCAACTGCTCCAGGATTTTTTTCCTGGTGTGCTCCTGGGAGCAGAGACCTTGTTCTCATAGAAATAGAGAATAATTTGGATGAGAAGAGGCTGAGGGAGCTGGGAAAGGGGCTCAGCCTGGAGAAAAGGAGGCTCAGGGGGAACCTTCTGGCTCTGCACAACTCCTGACAGGAGGGGGCAGCCAGAGGGGGTCAGGCTCTGCTCCCAGGGAACAGAGAGAGGAGGAGAGGGAACGGCCTCAAGAAGATGCTCAGTTTGGACACCAGGAGGAATTTCCCCATGGAAAGGGTGGTCAGGCCTTGGCAGGGGCTGCCCAGGGAGGTTTGGAATGCCCATCCCTGAGGGTGTCCAAGGAAGGCCTGGACGTGGCACTCAGCGCTCTGGGCTGGGGACAAGGTGGGGGTTGGGCGCAGGTTGGACTGGATGATGCTCACAGAGGGCTGGGACATTCCCAGAGTCTACCAAGAGACCCTGGGGGTACCAGCTCTGCTCTCACCTCATCCAAGGAACAGCCAACAGCTCCTTGGAGGGCAGGGCTGGAATTCTGGAGGACCTTGAAACGACCTGGAAAATCCATCACACAATTCAAGGAAAAGCAAATTGAAGGATGAATTAAAATGTTGAGCAGTGAGAGTGAGAATTATTTGAGGTGAACTGCAAAGAAAGGCTGAAATAATTGGAGGTATTTAGTCAAGGAAGACTGGGGGGAAACATCACAGCCTGCAATTCCAGGAAAGGTTTCCATGAGGAGGATAATTTGTCCTGCTGGTTCATTCTGCTTTAGGAGATGGGGTAATTAAATCACACTTAGGGAAATTCAGACTCGTTATTAAGAARAGTCTTTCTGAGGTAAAGGAGAGTTAAACACTGCCATAAATTTTTCCAGGAGTGGAGTTTCTTGCTGGAGGCTTCCAGGAGCAGGATYGTTTCTCCAGACCCCTTTGCTGAAGGCCCCAGAGCTTTCCTTGGCTCAGGGGGTGGAAGAGGTGATTCCTTCGGATCTGTTCCACCCTCTTTTCTCTGGGTCTGTCATTCAGGTTTGGGTTGGGGTTTTTTCAGGAGTGTTTATGCACAAACTGCAACTCCAGAGATCTCAGTACCTTTAATAAYTGGATATTAAGCCCCTTCTGAAGACAAGATGGATCATCCTAAAGAAGCTGAGCACATTAGAGCCTAAACCTYTGGTGCCAATTTAGTCTAACAAGGCTCTACATTCTCCACAAAATAAATCTGTTGGGAAACGTTGTCCTCACTGGAAAGAATATATTTAATTTTCTTTTATTTTCTGACTGTTTCATACTCATTCTCTTTTATCTTGGCACTGCTTGGGCGTCTGACACTGTTTTCCTGCATGGAACATTCCAGCATTGCCCTGAGAGCCAAGGACACATTGAATGTGTCTGGAATTGTGGAAGAGGAGYGACCAAAGCAATGAGGACTCTCAGYTACCTGTGCATGGCAGTGCCAATAACAATAATAACAAAAATAGCCACTTTTCCTGGCTTTCCTTTGGTGTCACCCAAGATTCAACTGAACTAATTCCTCCTTTTTGGAGAGTACCTCTCAAACACCAGACCCAGACTGGACCAAACCCTCCACTCTCAGGCTGGACCCAGCTCCAAACCTTTTACTTCTCTAATTGGCTGGAAATGGAGCAGTGAAAGTGTTTCCTGCGTTTCCCTTTGACTGTAAAATAAATTACCTCATCCTGGCCTCCTCTCTCTTCTCCACACTTCTGCCCAAGTAATGGAATTTTATTCCTGTCGTGACTCACCACAGCACATGGGGGTGGCCGGGCCGGGATTCCGCCGGAGATGGTGGGAATTTGGGGTGACTGGGGAGAGGTTTGGAGTGGAACACATGGAAAASCAGACAATGCCTGGTCAGGTGTGCCCATAAGGTCGTTTTCAGTAAAGCTGGGCTTAGTCAAAGCTGCAGACAAGGCCCAGGCACCCAGCCCGGGGGAGGGGCACACTCAGTGTCTGCCGCCGTGGTTATAAAAAGGCATCTCATGATTCAGAGTGAGAAGAGGCTGAGCACGGATTTATCTCCAGTTTATCTCCAATTTATCTCCAATTTATCTCCAATTTATCTGCCCTCCCTGCAGCAGCCCCACCAACCCCAGCACCCCCGGAGCTGCAGCTTGGTCACTCCACTCAAGCCCTGCCTCTCCCGGGTTGCTGTTTCCCAGCAGGCACTGATGTCAGATTTGGAGAGGAATGACGTGGGTGAGATTTGCTGGTGGTGCATTTTTTGGGGCTGCCATTAAACTGATCTATTGCTGGAACAAACAATAAAAAACTGATTAAAACTCAGCCCTTCATAAATTAAACATCGTTGTCTGTGGCTGGCACGGCTGCCGCTTGGCACGGAGCTGCAGCAGCAGGGCTCGGTGCAGTGTGCATCCACACAGCCACAGCCTGAGGGGGGGTTATTCGGGTTATTCCTCTCCCTCACCACATTCCCAAATAAAAGGTGCCTTGGCAAGATCAGCCAGCCCCTGGACCCGCTGGGCTCATGGAATGGACAAAGCACCTGTCTCAGGTGAGCTGCTTTCYGAGCACAGAAGGTGTCAAAGTGCTGCTGGGAGGTTTGGGCTCTTTAGGAGTGTGGAGCTTTTATTTGGGGTGATTTGTGTTCACTGGGAGTGTTCCACTGGAGAACACAATGGGACACTGGAGGTGCCGCGTGGGGTCCCCAGAGCCACCCAGGACTAAATCAGAGCTCCCTCTCCACAGGGTTTCACTGGAAGGGAAGGGAGAGCAGGGCTGGGAAGGGAAGGTAAAGTGATTCCATTCCTTGCTGGGAACAGAGTGCTGCATTCCCACTGGGAACGTCACAGCTTCCACCTGGCATTTCCCTGTGGATCAAACCTCAGGAAGCACTCAAGGACTGGTGCCAGCACAGCCCCTTCTCTCCTGCTGCTGTTCCCTCACTCTCACTCCAGCTCCTGCTCTGGGAGGCACCGAGAAGAGAGGGAGGCATCTTCCAAAGCTGCCTCCTGTGCTTCCTGAGTCACTCCCAGGCGGCCCCACCCCACTGCAGGCAGCACCGGGGTCTCTTCCAAGGGCACTGAGTGAGCATATTCCCTTGGGCTCCAGCATTCCCTTGTGATTGCCGACGGATTCATTCCCGGCTCAGCCCATGTGCCTGAGGTTTTTAATGCCCATTCTTGCTCCCTCAGTCCCCTCTCTGTAGGTCCTGCATCAGGATTCTCTGTTAACCCACATCTCCCATGGGCTCCCTTCRCTGCCTCCTGAGGACTCCTGGGGATTCATTCGGAATCATCATCACCACTTTTCCAGGTGCTTTCTGAGCTTGTGATGCTCATAAGAAAATTAAGGCACTGGAGCTGCTGGTGTGGTCAGTTATGAGGAGTTTAATCACTTGTGTCTGTCCCTTGGAGTCAAATATTCCCGTGGATGGAATGTGATTTCAGATGCTCTTTCCCTGAACCAGCCAGASCATGGATTATCCATACCTGACTCTGAGGGAGGACAGTTATCCTGGTGGGCCCCAGCTCAGTCCAGGGGAGGTTCAGGTTGGATATCAGGAAAAATCTCTTCCCTGAAAGAAAGTGGTTAAGCACTGGAATAGGTGGAATCACCATCCCTGGAAGTGTTCAATAAACGAGCAGATGTGGCCAGTTGYGACATGGTTTAGTGGGCGTGGTGGGATTCAGGGAAAACTTGGACTTGGTGATCTTGGAGGTCTTTTCCAACATTGATGACTCCATGGAATCAGTGATTATATCCCTTTCTTTGCTTTRTTTCCCTGTGGGATGGGCTGATTCCCACTGACACAGCTCCACATTCCCTAAACACCAGTTCCACTGGGGCTTCTCTCCAGTTCCAGGGATCAGAACACTCCGCTTCCCCTGGGAGTGGTGGGAGAGCAGAGCTCCTTCCTGGCTCTGTGGCCTGCTGGTYTCCAAGGAGAAGCTTCTGAGTGGTTTCCCAAATTCCCTGCTTCAGAGTTGATATGATCCTTCCTGACCAACACTCCAGTGGAGAACGGCGCCACAGGCCAGACACGTGACAGAAAAAGAAACACCTTAAAGGTGTCTGGAACCAAATCCCTCTGTGACATTGAAGAACAGGCGTGGAACTCAGTGGGAATGACCCTGGATCAGAGGGGAATGTGTCTGGGATTGCTGTGCTTCCTGTCTCTGCGGTAAAGATCCAAGAGCTGAGACCTGGAGCCGGTTAGAAGCTGGATTCACTTTCAGTGGAAACTAAAAATGCCACCTTTCCATACCAAACAGTGATTTCCCAGTGAGATGAYGATGAGCCTTGCATCTAAACTTTAAACCTTCCTTGTGTTTTACATTTGTTTTGTGTTATGGGTCCTTTTCCTGCTAATGAGGGCTCTCCAGCGTGAAAACAAAGATTCCTGTGTTGCTTCCCTGTAGTCAGTTTGTGGGTAAATGACCAATTTTTAACCTCCCAAGCAGTCAGGACAAAGTCTTTAATGTCTAATCCATCTCCCTATGTCCCCATTGAGGCTGAACAGTGGAAGACCCATCAGAAATCCACCTTCCTGGAGCACATCCTGCACAGCACAAACCTTGGGAACAGCACTGGGACGTCTGCCAGACGTTCCCTGAGGTGTGACCTCCTCTCTGCTGCCTCTCCAAATCCAGTGGCTGCAGAGCAGGGAGMAGGATGACCCTGAGAGAAGGGTATTTTCCATTGCTTCCAGCAAATTAGGGAAAGCACAGAATGCCAGGCCCAGCTCAGTGGAGCCACTCTAATTGGAACAGTGGGAGAAGCCAGGGATTCAGGTACTGTAAGGAGCAGGAGCTGCTCTCCAGCCGGAATTCAATAAGGAAAATGATGCCTGGTTTAAAACATCCCCTCCTGTCACGACTGCCAGCACAGAGAACATTAAGGGCTGAAAGAATTCCTGGCACTGCTGGATCCGTCCTTGGACTCCTCTGCTGCACTGGAACTGGATTGCAGATCTGTCCATCAGCTCCAAACGAGAGCAAAACACTTCCAGCCTGGGCTCGCTGAAGGACTCGGAGGGAGGATCCCGCCTGATGGGAATCACGGCAGAGCTGAGGTGGGAGGAAGTGTGGGATGTGGATGGCTCACCAGGAGGCTGAAATCCATGGACACAAGTGCTGCTGACCCTGTGGACACATTCCTGTGTCTCGTGGCGGTGCTGGGCCCCCCGGGCTGTTGGCAGCTCCTCGAGTGGGGAGGGGCTGCAGCCTGTGCCAGGCTCACCTGGCAGAGTCCATGCAGGAAAGGGCAGCTCCCCCCGGCACAGGAACAAGGGTCAGGCTCCACCCTGGGGTGCTGGCAGTGCCCCTTCCTCCTCCTCAGCCCCAGGGGAGGAAGGAATGTCCCCCTGCCCCTCCCCAGGGCACAGGCTGGGAGCCCTTCCCTCGGCCACTGGATAAAGTTACATCTGTGCTGATGAAGAGACCTTAAAATTCACGTCCTGGTGTCTTTTCCTTGCTTCAGTGCCATTTCTCTCCCGAGCCTGATGTTATCTGGCTGCACTTAAACAGCTCCAGTCTGAGGGACACCTCCTCGATATCGATCCCGACTGCTTCCACTTTGTTATTCCATTCCATCYTGAGCTCAATGCCACACATGGACACCCCGGGCTGGGCACGGAGTCCTCAGCCCTTGTTGGTTTGGGATTGAATGGCCTGATTCAACAGAAAACACACACAATCTTCAGCTTCGTTTTTGGAATCTAAACAAGTGTATAAGTAGATGACATTTCCATCAATTAAGATCTTCCCTAAATTAGCTTCCTCCAAAGGGATTCTGCAGCAGAGCAAGGATGGCTGTGGGAAGAGAGGGGAGGAACTGGGAATAGGATGGATGACACCAAACTGCAGGCAGCCCCTGGCTGGCCTGGGACGTCAGGAAGTGGCTGCAGCCCAGAGCTCAGTTCGGACACCCAGGCACTCCCACACAGGAGTCTCCCGTCCCTGACGCTCCAGGCAGGCACAGTTTGGCCATAAATTCGAGGCAGAGAGTTGGGAAGGGTTTCCAGAGCTGTTTGCTGAGTCACCAGTGCCTTTCCGGGAGCAGCTGGTGACGAAGCGACGCTGAGAGTGGCAGCAGCGAGGCAGAGATGTGGCTGTCACCGCTCTGCGCCGGGTGCTGCAGCAGAGAAACTGGGAAAAGGACAYGTCTGATTCCCAGATCCCAGGGTGCCTGGGAAGGCCGTGCTGCAGTGCCAGGCCCCTCCTCAGTTTTGGGTTGGAGTGGCAGCACCTCAGAGGCTGCAGCACTGCTGAGCCCCCTCCAAGGGCAGGGACAGTGGCCCAGGGCAGCTGAATGGGCTGGGAGAGGATCCAGGAGCCGAGGGAATATTTGCATAGGAACATCTCATTTTGATTGGAAGCGTTGGAAGCCCAATGAAAAACATGGAAGTGGGGAGAAYGACAAAACCTGTAAATCCTCTTCCTTCCATGAGTCTTAATAAGAAAACTTGTTTAATCAGTTTAGGCTTTCRCCCCGGGTGGTTGGTTAAGCAGATTTCAGACTCAATGGGTTGCTYGTGGGGCAGTTTGAAAGGACATTCCTGGAGCTGAGTAATCCAAGAGTTTGGGAAGGCAGAGAGGTTCATGTACCTAGAGCAGATTTTAGAGGAGAGAGCAAGGAAAAGTATGAAATGAAAGATCATAAGGAACTTTCAAGCCAACTGAAACTTTGAATGTAACAAATATCTTCGTTCASACTCAATAATTATCCAGGAAATCTCTTGTTGATTCAAGTGTCCTGAAAGCTTTTTGGGAAGTTCTGCAGAGCTTGASCTCTGCAGGCAGCTTGGATGCAGCTCCAGAGGGGCAGGGCTGGATCGTTGCAGGGAAGGAGAGCTGAGCATTGATCCTGATGCCTGAAAATCTTGTTCCAGCTGGGTAAAGTCCGGGAGTGTGAGTAGAGAGGCTGCCTCAGCCTCATCCCGAGCACTGAGCTTCACCWGGAATGCGGAGGCAGGTCGGGAGCAGCACAACTGGAAATGCTGGACAAACTTCTGCCAGTTCACATCGTGGATTCTCTGCATCTAGAATTCTCCACGTGGAAGAGGAACAGGGATTTTGACTTTAACAGCAGAGCAAACAGCTTGGAACCAGTCCTGGAAAATCTGTCACCCCCCGGCACGGGTGCCCAAGCACTGCCGTGACAAGAGGGGACTGAACCCTGGAGCTTTGATATGGAATTGAGATGCAGAGAAAAAAGACACAATTCTGAACCAGGGTTTCAGGCCAAGCTGTCGTTTGCCATTGACAGTGACAAGCAAAATTTCAAGTTAAATCTGAAATATGCAGAGCTGGCAATTCCACGGATACCATTTTAATCGTGTCTTAATTCTGTCATTTCTGCAGGGAGCCTTCTGGAATAAAAGCTCATGATGTCAGGCACGGGACAGATCCAAATTCCATGGATCTGAGCTTAAATCCAAGGGACCGAAGAGATGTCACCTGCACAGGATGAGGCCACCTCAGCACTGCTGAAGATTCCACCAAAAACTCTTGGAAGAAAAACCGATAAGCAGGTGGGAATTCCTCACGGAGCAAGGCTTTTCCCTGGGSAATTTCCACGAGATGCCTGCCCTGCTCCGGCAGCCTCTACAGGGCCTGAATTCCTTCCCAGGTGAGAGTCACTCCCAGCCCGGAGCGCTGGGAATAAGGAGCGATTTGGATGCTCTGGAGCTGTGCCTGCTGCTGGAATAAAAACTGCTGGAATACATGCTGCTGGGATAAAAGCACAGCCATAAATTAGAGTTCACTCCCCCGGCTCCGGGAGCTCCCTGGATTTGCACTCGGGGGTTACAGGGAGAAACTGCTCCGGGATCACGGGATAAGAGCAGGAAGCAAAGTGTTTTTCACGGCTAYGACCCCCCGACTGCTGCTCCTGCCTGTTTATTCTGCCTGCGTGAATTCATTACAGTGAAATTAAACATCCTTTCTAARTTATTAACAATCCAAAATGTTTGTGGAAACGCGGGACAAATCAACACGACAAACATTGTGCTGCAGATGAAAGAGAAGATAATGGCATTCCTTCCATATTTGCATATGGAAAATGAGGAATCGGGAGTTAATGAGATTTATCCTTCTTTCTGGCCATTTCAGTGGAGTGGTTTTTTTGAAATCTATTAAACTCGAGATTTCCACATAAAACACCACCAAATACTACAAGAAGAGACATTAGAGCCGATCTATTCTTCATGCTAGTCACAAAATCAATGGCATTTATTGTGCAGAAAAATTAAAAACCTTTCTGCATTTTATTAAAGTGCACATTCCGACCGTGCAGAGAGATAAATAATTGATACATCCCAAATCCGTCACCTCCAAAATACTTATTGGAAGAAAAAAAATCGCCGGTTTATTACCCATTTCTTTCAATAGCAGTGCCGTGCTCTTGTGATGTTTACAACCTTAATGGGGCTTTTTTTTTTTTTATTCTGAAAGAGAAAACATCCCGCAGCTGATTATTTCATTGTGCTTAACATTATTTTATAACAAACCATCAGATGTGCTGCGCATAAAGCTCGTTACGGGAGGGGAGCACTTGTGCACTCACAGGTAAAACGATTGGGGTCTCTCAGCCTGAGAACGCTTGAGCAGCTCCACGAGAAACGGGGTTGTGCTCGGGAGTCCTGAAATCCCGCCTGGATCCGGCTGGAGAGGGGAGAACCCTGGGGCTTGGGGCCTTCCCGGCTGGGGGAKGCAGAGGTGCTGGAGCTGTTCCTCCCGGGAAGGTGCTGGAATGCGCCCTGRATGGACACGTGGCTCGGTGCTGGCCTAAAGCTGAAGGAGGGCAGGGTTAGATGGGATTTTGGGAAGGAATTGTTCCCTGGGAGGGTGGGGAGGCCCTGGAATGGTTTTCCCAGAGAAGCTGTGGCTGCCCCTGGATCCCTGGCAGTGTCCAAGGCCAGGTTGGACAGGGCTTGGAGCAACCTGGGATAGTGGAAGGTGTCCTTGCCCATGGCAGGGGTGGAATGGGATGAACTTTAAGATCCCTTCYGATCCAAACCATCCTGGGATTCTGCCACCTCCACAGCCCATCCCAAAGAGGGCAGAAGGATCTTCCTGCTCCCAACACATTCTCAGGTCTCCTGTGCCTCCSAGCAGCAGGAAATGTGGCTCCTGCCCTCTCCAGACGCACACAGCAGACCCTGGGCAGGGTGGAGGGATCAGCCCCACTCTGTACCCGGGGAGGGAATCCCACCAGTTCCTGGGAGGAGCCCAAGCAGCAGATCCCAGGCCCATCCCGAGGGGCTGTCCCGGAGCTTTCCCTCTGCAATCCCACATCGCTCAGGTGTTCCTACAGCCGACCCAACCTCGAATTCCCTTTATTTTGCTCCATACCCACCCCGTGACTCCCGTGCTGGGCAGGGCTGCCAGCTCTCCCGGAATCAGGGGATTTACACCCATCCCAGAGCAGCATCCATGGAGTTTATTCCATRGACTCCGGCTCCTTCCTCCTGCCGCTCTCGCTGTGGGTGCAAGGGGAAGCTGATGGGACAGATTCTACAGCTTCTGGAGTTCCCAGGATTTCTGAGCCCGCCCAGAGCCCCACCCTGCCCCATCCCCCCAGTCTCCTGTCCTCGGGGGTTGCTGTTCCCACAGCTGGACGCGGGCGAACAAACCACGGAGAAATCCCGACATCCACAGGAGCAGCCCCGAGGGATTCGGCCGGGCCACCCCTGGATGTGAGGTCTTCCCAGCTCCCCGTGAACGTGATAACATTTCCGAGGTGAAGTTCTTCCCATCATCCTGCTGAGATTAAGTTTCTTCAGGGATTAAAGGGATTGGAAGGGATTCACAGTCCCTTCCYGGTCAGGAACATTTTGCTCCTGGTTAGGAATTTTTGTTTGCTGAACTACCCATATTCAGGACCAATCTGTTCACAATTGCTTTTATGTTGACTTTTTTCCCCCCCTCTGTTTAAAATTTCCAACATTAAGAATATGTTTGAGAGAGAAAGCTGAGGTTATAATTTGCTCTCTCCTCCGAAGGGTTTAATAACAGCGGATTTTAGGCTCCTGGATGTGCTTATTAAAGAGCTAAATCTTAGCTCGTGAGACACTCTGGCATGTTTATTGTTTGCAGTCCCCAATTAATAAGTAATTAATAGTTCAGCAAAGTTTAGTGCGTTTAAGTGGCTTTTGAGGGACAGGGAATAATTTCCTGCCACCAGGAAAGGCAGAAATACAATGAAAATCCCAGAATGTTGGGGTTGGATTTTAAAAAGGGTACTGAGGGTAAAGAGGTGGAGTTTCTCCTGCCATCCTAATAAAATGGGAGCAGCGAAAGCTCTGTAGCTGTGATAATGGAGGGGTAGGGATGAGATTAGGGCAGCATTTGAAATGAAACTTGTCCTTGGTGCTCAAATGGCGCAGGAATTGCCAAAGGAACAAAGTCCTGGCGGTGAGAAGAGGTCACAATCACARTGAGGGAGAAGCTGAGAGGATGAACTCAGAAGGGCACTCCATGACCTCCATCCGGAGTTTGGAATGACAGCAAGCGGAGCCACGCTCTTGCAGCAAATTCGTTCAGCAGATTTATCAGCTTTGGGGTGACTGCAGAGTAACAAGWGCGGCACCTCTGTCTAAACCCCCAAATTTAGTGCCTGTGGCTCGTTACTGGGAGTAACGAGTGTTGATAAAAAGCTCTGTGAGGAAGGCTGAATGGAAAATATCAAAGGCAGTTCGGTCAATGGAATTACACAGATCAAGGGCTGCCACTGGGAAATGGTGCCAGAAAAACCTGATGTGGTTCTGTGATAACAAAACTGCTGCCACAGGTGAATTAAGGATGCCTCTCTCCCCAGGGATATTCCTGGGAGTGGGAGTGAAGTGTCCCCTGCAGCATCAASGTGGGGCACATCCAGCCCTCCAGAGGATTTCTGTTTCCAGTGCTCCTGGCTCCAAAGCAAGGCAGATTAAGGCCCCAGTTGGAGCTCTGTGGATTAAACGCCTTCGGGTTCAGAGGAGTCACATGGGTTCAGTGTCATTCCAGCAGGAACGCTGGCTCGGCACTCCCAGGAAAACAAACCAATAATTAAAACGGGTCCTTGTATTCAGATAATTGCTGGATCCACARAGGGCTCTTGACTTCCTAAATCCTCACCAGCGGTGGGCGTCTCCTCTGGGCTCTGCCGTGATCCTGAGTCCATTTGCCAAGAACACAGGGAAAAAAATGCTTTTTATTCTGGCCTGAGTCATGGATTTATTATTTGTGGCCCTTTCTGTTTGGCTGGTGTAAAACCAGCTGCTGGACAGATCCAGCTCTCCATTCCCAGGGCAACGAGGAACCAGGACACCTTGGATAACTGAAGGCCAGGATGGCAGCAGCACGCTGAGGGTTTGTGCAGCACTTCCCACACTCGTGGGTCTGCACAGGGATCTGGACATGCTGGATCCATGGGATGAGGCCACTGGTGTGAGGGTCAACAAGGCCAAGTGCTGTGTCCTGCCCTGGGGTCACAACAACTCCATGGAACACCCCAGGCTGGGGCAGAGGGGCTGGAAAGCTGGGAAAGGCCCTGGAGGTGCCAGTGCCAGCAGCTGGACATGAGTCCAGGGGTGCCCAGGGGGAAAGAGGCCAAGAGCACCTGGGCTATGCCAGCCCTGGGGTGGCAGCAGGGCCAGGGCAGKGCCCGTCCCCTGAGCTGGCACTGCTGGGGCACCTCCAGTGCTGGGGCAGCTCTGGGACCYTCCTAAGAGAGACCTGGAGGGGCTGGAGCRTGTCCAGGGAAGGGAATGGAGCTCCAGGAGCAGCTGAGGGAGCTGGGAAAGGGGCTCAGSCTGGAGAAAAGGAGGCTCAGGGGGGACCTTCTGGCTCTGCACAACTCCTGACAGGAGGGGGCAGCCAGGGGGGTCGGGCTCTGCTCCCAGGGAACAGGGACAGGAGGAGAGGGAACGGCCTCAAGTTGTGCCAGGGGAAAGTCAGGTTGGATTTTGGGGAAATTCCTTCATGGAAGCACTGTGGCCAAGGCAATGCTGATGGCACAGCTATTAAATAACAGGGATAATCTGCCTATGGATAACAGAGTTGAGATATACATAATATAAAGTGTTAAAAATGCAGCCAAACCAAAATGTTCAGCCGGTGCCAAAATGAGATATTTAAGGGATTTTTCTAACCTGCTTTGTGATTCCACATAGGGTGAAATATAATCCTGGAATCTTGGAATTTCCTGCCAAGAGGCAATTTCAGTTTGACAGCAGCCCTCGGCAGAGCCCGCACCGTGTGCTCTGTGCCTGCACGTGGGGCTGATTTAGAGCAGCCCTTTGGGAAGGAGACACCACGATTTCACTTTGAAGACTCCCATTGATCCAGCACATGCTCCAGTGAGTTCCTGCTGATAACGCCCCTTATGTCTAATCATTCCCCCGTTCTGGACGAAGGGCAATCCGTGTTCAGCCACACTGAGAAGCTCTGTGTGTGTCCAAGGAAATGATTTTGCTATGAAATGGTATGATTTGGGAAGGCAACTCCCGCTGCCAATGATTTTTGGATGCACTTTTAACTTCAAAAATGCCTTTTGGCTGAATCAGCATCGACAGTGCCATTAATCCTGATTATTGTTGGTTATTGAGTGTTACTTGTAATGAAAATGTTCATTGCCTTTCAAGCTGAGGTTTGCTCCCTCCTAGCCCCGAAATAATCACACGAGGGCTCGGAGTTCAGAGCAGTGCTCTGTCATCTTATAGAGCTCCTGGATGCCATTAACAAGTTATTTGATAATTACTTCCTAATACGTTTGGAGCCCTTTGTTAAAATCATTCATTGAAAGTTCATAAAACTGTCATGCAAACCGTGTGCTTTAATGTCTCTGAGTTCCAGTTCCATGAATAAAACATAAGCCACATTTAAGGGTTCTCCAGCCTCTGCTTTAAAACACTTGGAAATTCAACAAGTTCACTGAAAGTAGGGGCTGGGAACCTGCTCAGCCGAGGGGAGTTCGCTGCTCCTCCTCCTCCTGGATTGTGTCTTGAYGGTTTTGTGCATCCCAACTCCCAGACCCCGCCAGCAGGAAGSTGGAGGAGTCCTCCAGCTCTGAGTGACGGCAGATTGGGGCAGACCARGGCAGGGGGGCTCCAAACCAACGCCCCTGCTGGGATCCCAACCAAAGCCACACAAATTCAACCCAAATTTCCCGGGAGTGGGGAACCAGAACTTCATCACCCGCCGAGATATTTCTGTGAAATGAGCAGTGAGGGCACCTCAGGCTTTGTGYGGGTACCGTGGGGCTCCCATGTGAATGACAAAATAATTTCCACACCTGAGGAGGTGGGACATCCTTCCCAGAGCTCCTGGCTCCTGAGCCTCATCCCAAGCTTGGAGGAGTTTATAAAACCATGACAGAGAAGGAGCAGGTGCCTTAATCCTGAGCACTGTGCCCATGGACTCGTGGGAATTGTCTGCAATTGTGTCCAGCATCCTTCCTGCTCTTCCCAGCAACCCAGAGGCCATCTGGTTTATATCATGGAAAGGAGGACATCTGTGTCATATCGTGGAAAGGAGGATGTCAGGGCGTTTTCCTCAGGTTTGGAGACTGAGATTCCCGACTGGCTGTAGTCCATCCTGCAGGACTGGCTGAGCCCAGGCAGCAGTGCTTGCCTGCCAGGTTCGTGGTGAGTCTGTTCATTTATCCCCTCTCTCAGAACCCTGCGTGCTAAACTGCACCTCGGCCTCAAAAATATGGGATGTGAACCGCTTGTGGGGAAGCTTCACTAATCCTTATCATGTTCCAGTTGGGAACATGACTGGAACCATGGGGRAAACCCACACCAGAGCCCTGGGATCAGCATCCTGTCTTCTTTRAGCTTTCCTGGGAAGCAGAACTCTCATTTCTGTGCATTATTCTCCTCTCCACCACGGCCCGAGGAGAAGGAACAGCCCAGGGTGTGCCTGGGGCTGGAGGTGGGAAAACTCCACACATCCGACTCTGAGCCACTGCACGGGACACCGGGCATGGAGAGGGCACAAACCACGTCCCATAAACCCCTTTGTGCCTGGAAGTTGTGTTTGTCCCGGGGTTCCTCCGGATGGACTTTGCCGAGGCTTTCCTTGGCTGCCAGCTCCAGCAGCTCCCGTGCTCAATGCATCCCACGCTCTGTTTTATTACACTTCAAACCCACTTTGTTTGCAAAGTAGGAAAAGCTGTCAGAGGCCATTAATCCAAACAGAATTTAATCTCTCAAACAGCATTTACTCAGGCAGAGCTGCTAAATCTATATATTAAAAAACTGTTGACAATTAATTAAAAYGCTTCGCTGCTCGAGTGGGAACGGAGCCGCTCCGCAGGCACTGTCAGGTGTAGCTGCAGCCTCTCCCTGGGACACACCTGGGCGGGATGAG
This sequence comes from Amblyornis subalaris, assembly GCA_018881555.1. Classification (NCBI taxonomy): domain Eukaryota; kingdom Metazoa; phylum Chordata; class Aves; order Passeriformes; family Ptilonorhynchidae; genus Amblyornis; species Amblyornis subalaris. Next base: position 607,850 of record JACAXG010000236.1, read on the forward strand.
AGGGAAAACATCTGCCTGCTCCGCAGGAATTCCTGTGGTGGCAGCTCTGCTGCAGCCTGGCAACGACGTGGCTGGAGGGACAGGCGTGGGAACACAGGGCTGCACGCCAGGCAGACGGGGAAGAGCATCCCAAGCTTTGTATTGCGAAATTGCAGCTTGGAAAAGGTGACAGGAGCACAGAAAGTCCTGAATGAGGTTTAGAGTTGGAGATGAGAAGCCCTAGCGTTGGATTTTAGGGAAAGGTTCTTCCCCCAGAGGGTGCTGGGCACTGAACAGGCTCCCCAGGGAATGGGCACGGCCCCAAGGCTGCCAGAGCTCCAGGAGCACTGGGATGCACAGGCTGGGATTGTTGGGGTGTCTGTGCAGGGCCAGGGGTTGGACTGGGTGGTTCTGGTGGGTCCCTTCCAGCTCAGGACATTCTGTGATTCTGCTCTAGGCAAGACAATTAATTGGAAGATGGATTTGGGACGTCACTGAGCAGGAGACACAGTCCATGGCACGTGCCAGACGCTGCCTGGGAGGACATGAGGAAGGGGGAAGATGACCTTTCCAAATGGCTAAAGTCCATCTCCATGAGTGTTCGATTGTCGGCACAAGGATCAATTTTCCCACGCTGGCCCGAGGTGTGTGACATTTCCTTTAAGTCCAGGTCAGAATTATTTTCGTTTCCTGTAAGACAGAGGCAGCTCTGGAATGATTATTGCCTGCACTGCTGATGACAAAGTGCTGCTGTCTGAGAGACCAAAGATCAGAAGATTACAAAGATCAGAAACCTCCAAAAATTGAGGCTGCAAYGGCCAAAGCAATAAATGTGTCAGAGAAGGACAAGAGCAGGCAGAGAGGGCACAAAATGATGGAATTACGGAATGTTTGGGTTGGAAGGAAGCTTTAAAGGCCGTTTAATCCCAACCYTTGCAATGAACAGGTACCTCARGTTGCTCAGAGCCCCATCCATGGGATGACCTCGGGAACAGGAAGCACAATYCTTTGTGGCCTCTGTGCTCTTGTGGTTGTCAGGTACAAGCAAGGATGGACTGGGTGACACAATCATGTCACTGTCACACACACACAGACAGTGGTGGCTGGCAGGACACAGCAGCCCTGTCCCTCCTGCTGGCAGGGCTGGGCACAGATTCCTGCCCTTTCCTGGTGTCATCTGCYCTCTGAGGACACCAAAAATTCAGGGCGAGGCCCTGCTCCTGTTGCTTAATCTCTGTTCTTGTGCAATCTTCAGATCACACTCTGGAAAGGACGGGACAACACCTTTGGAAAATTGGCTGCCAATCTCTGTTCCCGGTGCCAGGAGGACAAACATCCTGTCAGGAGGTTTCTCCCTGGACTTAAAATGTTGTCCAAACTTCTTGTGGGCCACTGGAGTCTCGGCTCAGCCATGTGGCCATTGAACTGTGTTGGTTGTAGTGGTTTTGTTCAAAATCACTCTCACTGCTCCTGCTCCTGCTCCTGCTCCTGCTCCTGCTCCTGCTCTTGTTCCTGGAAATACATTGAGGATTAGTCCTGTTAGTGCTAGGACTAGGACTAGGACTAGGACTAGGACTAGGATTAGCACTAGGACTACTTAGTCCTTTGTTCTCCTGCTACTGGCACCAGTGTTGGGTGATCCTGGTAGGCAGGAAATCCAAATCACAGGAGGCTCCTCCCTTAGGGCACTGCAGGATTAAGGAAAGTCTGAGTCAGGCGCCTTCACATCTCCATAAACTCCGGATTGAGGGCCAAAAGCCTGAGCCCCAGGGGGTGCTGGCATCGGTGGATTTGTTGGGCATGGTTGGACCTTTTCCAGCACCCACCACCATCCAGCTCCAGACATCTCCAAACCCCCAGGCTCAGAGTGACCCCCCCCAGCACAGAGACAGGTCCAGTCTCACCTCAGAAGACACATCCTGCTGATTATCCCTGGGAAATGGGAACCCTTTAGCTTCCTGCAAAGCTTTGGAATGTCCCTCCTGCACCTGTTTCACTGCACAGGGTCCTGCCAGTGGAGAAAAGCTGGCTCTAGACAGCAGCAAGGCACGGAGCTGGGAAAGAGGAAAGGTTGAAGGCTGATGGATGGAGCATTTTTCCTGGGAATTGGCTCCCTCCTGGCTGGCTACCTCTGCTGGGGAGCAYAGCCCACCTGGGCTAACACAAGGCAGGCAGGGCCAGTTGGTTTCTTCAGGGCAGGGGATGAAGAGCTGCTCCTGTGCCAGGTGGGACCTTTTCCAGCAACCCTTCCAATGCTGCTCCTCGGCTCTGCCTTTGATGGCAGAGAGCCCCAGGACATCTGGGACAGGGTTAGACCCTTCCCGCCTGGAGCTGCTCCACTGGGCACTGCCGGGCTCACCCACCGGGAGTGTTCTCCTCAAGCTGCCCTTCCAGCTCCTCTGGGGACAGGCAATGCTGGAATTGGAATGATGCACAGCCCAGTGTGTGTCACACTGTCCTCATGTCCAATCCTGCTGTCAGAGACAGCCCAGAGACACAGAGCAGTGACACAGAGCAGTGACACAGTGCAGTGACACAGAGCAGTGACACAGAGCAGTGACACAG